>JAXQQM020080535.1:0-171029 GCA_034641835.2 Pinus albicaulis | reverse complement strand
TTGGAACTCAATGGGGAGTAGGACTTCTTTCCCATAAACAAGTTCATAGGGAGAATGTCCTGTTGTATTTCTCCATGTAGTTCTGTAGGCCCACAAGGCTTCAGGAAGCCTTTCCGCCCAATCTCTTCTGTGTAGATGCACAGTTTTGGTGATGATACTTTCAAGAACTTTGTTTGTAGACTCCACTTGACCATTTTCTTGCGGATGGTAAGGAGTAGATCTTTTGTGCTTGATTTTTTATTCTTCCATCAACTTCTCCACCAAGTTGGATGTGAATTGGCTTCCCTGATCTGTCACAATTTCTCTTGGAACACCAAAGTGAGTAAAAATATCCTCATAAAGAAAATGAACAACTGAATTTTCAGTAGCAGATACTAATGCTTTGGCTTCTACCCATTTAGTAACATAATTAGTACAAACCAGTATATACTTCTTTTGCTTAGATGGTGGATTAATAGGTCCAATGAAATCTAAAGCCCATTTTTCAAAGGGTTCGATGAGTACCTGTGGTTGCAATGGAATTTCATTTGAAGGGTAGGTTTCCCTACTCTTTGGCAGCTGTCACACCTTTTGACATATTGTTTTGCATCTTTGAAGAGGGAAGGCCAACAATATCCTAAAGAGAGGATTTTATAGGTTGTCCTTTTGTCAGCAAAGTGTCCGCCGCATGGTTCATCATGACATGCCTTGAGGATATCAGGTATTTCATCCTCCCTGACACATCTTCTGATCACAATATCTGGCCCTGTTTTAAACAATTCGTTAGAAATCCATGAATATTTTGAACTTTCCTGAATAATCTTTCTTCTTTCACTTGGAAATAAATGTGGAGGAAGTTTCCCTGTAGCCAAATAGTTAGCAATATCTGCATACCAAGGGGTCTTAGTAGTTACTGCAAACAATTATTCATCAGGAAACTTATCCTCTACAGGAGAATCTTCTTTAATATTCTGAATCCTAGACAAGAAATCAGCTACTATATTTTGTTTCCCTGGTCTATCCAACATAGTAATATTGAATTCTTGCAAAAGTAGGAGCCATATTGTCACTCTGCCATTAGTAACAGGTTTGTTCATTAGATATCTAATCGTAGAATGATCAGTATGAATAAAATTTTCATAGCCTGTTATATAATGTCTAAACTTATTGATTGCATGAACAACAGCTAAAAACTCTTTTTCAGTTACAGTATAGTTCAACTCAGTGGGAGTCAAATTTTTACTGGTATAGTAAATGGCATAAGGGACTAAATCTTTTTGACCCAACACAGCTCCTAGAGCTGTATCTGAAGCATCTGTAGAAATATGGAAAGGGAGTTTCCAATTTGGTCCTCTCAAGATAAGTGCTTCAGATATTCTTGTTTTCAAAGTTTCAAAGGCTGATTGACAATCAGGATCCCATTTGAATTCACAGTCTTTTGTAAGCAGTTTGAAGAGTGGAGATGTTATTTTAGTGAAGTTTTCTATAAATCTTCTATAATATCCAGTAAATCCTAGAAAACTTCTAACATCTCTTTGACAATTTGGAATAGGCAACTTGGAGATGACTTCAACTTTTGATCTATCAACCTTAATCCCATCTCCCGAAATATGATGTCCTAAAACAATCCCTTCAGTAAACATCATAAAGCATTTTTCATGGCTTAATGAAAGGTTTGTTTCTTTACATCTTATGAGAACTTTTTCCAAATTTTCTAATGCCTCTTCAAATGAATAACCATAAACTGTAAAATCATCCATATAAACCTCTACACAATCATGGATTAGATCAGAAAAAATTCCTAGTACTGCTCTTTGGAATGTTGCTGGTGCATTACACAACCCAAAAGGAAGCACTCGGTAGGCAAAAGTTCCCCATGGACAAGTAAATGTGGTCTTATCTTGATCTTCAGGTGCTACCTAAATTTGATTATAGCCACTAAACCATCCAAAAATGAAAAGTACTTTTTACCTGCTAATGTATCTAATACCTGATCGATAAAAGGCAAAGGAAAGTGATCCTTCAAAGTTGCTTTGTTCAATTCCCCGTAATCAATGCATACCCTCCATTTACCATTCTTTTTAGGTACTATAACCAAAGGAGAAACCCATCGGCTATCTGAAATTGGATAAATGAAGTTTACATTGAGTAGTTTTTGGAGCTCTTCTTTCACTATCTCCCTAAGATTTGGATTCATCCTTCTTTGAGGTTGTCTGATTGGTCTACCGTTTTCCTCAATATAGATATGATGGATGCAAGTCTTAGGATCAATACCTTTCATGTCAGTATACTCCCATGCAAATGCAGTAGAATGTTTTTGCAAGATTTTGGTTAGTTCTTCCTGTTGTGATTTTTCCAAATTTTTGTTGATATTCAATGTTTTTCCTGGAAAAATTTCAATGGTAGAACTACCGAACTCTTCCATAGAGTAAAGAGACATTTGTCTTGATGATAAATATTCAATGTCAGATTCCAACTGAAATTGTGTGGGGTCATATTCTGAAGATGTCTCAAAATTTTCTAATGTGTTCAGAATTTGACTATCCTCACTGATTTCAGAAATGGTAAAGACAAGTTGTATAGTGTCCTCATCATCGACCCATTCATTGTCTCCTACTTCTGTGATTGCTTTTGCTGGAGGATACAAATTGAATTTCTTTGTCGAATTACCATTAGAGATGTACATATCCCCAGATCTACAACTAATGAAAGCATCAGCTGTGGCTAGCCAAGGTCTTCCTAAGATAAGTGGGTGCCCTCCTAGATTACTCTTGGGAGTCAAAATCATAAAATCTACTGGATATTCCCAAGAATCTAAGGAGACTGAAATATCTTCTAATACACCATCTCGTTTGATAATTGATCGATCTGCAAGTTGCAGTAAAGTAGGTGTAAAAAGAAGGTTAGGAAGTTTTAGCTGGTCCATAGTCTGTCTACTCATAATGTTGATAGCAGCCCCTAAGTCAATCAATGTGTTTGGAATTTCTATCCCATTTATATGTGTCTTGACAATTGGACTTCCTGGATCTACATACTTCTGCATGGTAATTTTTCCTATCATAATATCTGCAATTTTTCCTACCAGGTGGATTCTTCTTGTGTCTTTTAGTTTCCTTCCTGGTCTTTTGAAACTCAACTCCTTTATTGTTTTTGCTAGAATAGGAATCTCTTGAATGGCTTGTAACAAGGGAATCTTGATACAAACATTCTTCAATTCATCTAGAAAATCATAGTTAGGCAAAAAGATTTGTTTTTCCACCCCCTTGTCAATTTGTAGTCTTTCAGGAAAAGGAGGTGTAGATGAAGATGCAGGTTGCTCAACTATAGGAGTTGTGGGTGTTAAATTTTCTTTTTCTTTTTGAATGTTTGAATTTTGAAGAGATGCTTCCTCAGAACCCTTATTGACTTTAAGAGAGTCCTCCTCAGAGGTATCTTGCTCTTGAATATCTATAGAAGGTTTTTCTAAAACTCTACCAGATCTGAGTTGTACATCATTGAGAGGAACAATCATATATGTAGGAAATTGTTGTCCTTCTACCATGTAAGTATTCTGAGGATTTTTATTGTTAGGATTTGGCAATGGCTGAGCTGGAAGTTGATTTGTCTTTTGTTGGTATGGGAGCATGAGTTGAGGATTTGGATTTTGTTGAGAAGATTGTTGTTGTGGAAATGGCAATGAAAGTTGTGGATTTGTGTTTGGAAGTTGTGGAGCTTGTTGATTTTGAAAAGATGGAGGATATTGATAAAATTGAGCAAATCTCCCATAAGGATTTTGCATACCTTGTACCCATGACTGATATGGATTTTGAGGTTGGGGCCAAGGTTTTTGCCAAGGATTCCAATTTGGTGGGGGTTGAAAATTCATAGGGTTGTTAAACCCTTGAGTTTGTTGCCCCTGCCAAGGTCTTCTTGCAACAAAACAGAGAGATTCTACTGAATTTGGATCTTCTTGAAAGACAACTTTGAGTCCAGGAATTGAAGGACAATCCTTGGTCTCATGATTCTCTGAGAAAATCATACATGTTTCTACAACTTTTGCATCTAAGGGACATTCCCTTAAAGCATGTTTCTTCCTACATTTCGGACAAAATATGGCTAGAGCATCAGTTTCTGCTTTCTGCTTGTTTTGAATTTTAAGGGTGTCTAGTTGTTCACTAAGGCTCCCTAAGATATCAGTTTTGAATTCATCAAGCATATTGCCAATCTCTGCCCTACTTACTGATCCAGTTGCAGATTTGTTTGCCCTAATAAGAGAAGGATCTCTAAGCCCTTTTCCCGTTTTAGATTTTCCCCTTGAGAGATGGATACATAGTTCTGTTATGTCACGAAGTGGAAGTTGAGAAATGTCTCCTTTCCCCATCATGTTTAAAGTATCTATCCATTCATCTCTAATGGCTTTTAATAGAAGGGCTTTCAAATTTTCCTCATCTAAGTTTCTCATCTTTGCTCTTTTTAAGTTGTATTGAAATCTTTCAAGTAAATCCTCCAAATTTTCATCTTCTTTCTGTACCATTTTGAATACCTCATCCTTGTGATTGGTGGACATGCAATAGTCCAGGTATCTATACAAAAATGTTTGTTTCATATCATTCCAAGTCCTAATAGATTGGGGGTCTAATCCCATGAACCATTTCAAAGCGGCTCCCTTCAATGTTGAAGGAAACAGTTTGAGTTTTTGAGAGTCTTCCATATAGTCATAGGTTCGGCACACGACTTCAAACTCAAACAGAAATGTTTCAGGATCCTCACTTCGTAATCCATAAAAGTTGGGGAGGACATATGGTGAGATGTTTTTCATTGTTGTATGAGTTTCCTCATCAACTATAGGGAATCCAAACGAATTGTCTCCTTCCCTATTTCTTCCATTATTACCTCCACCATTGTTGTCTCCATTATTTCCTCCTCCTCTACCTCTACCTCTACCTCCGAATCCATCTACTACCTCCTCTGTCATGATAATTTCTTCAAAGTTATTTGGTTATTCTAGCAAGGGAGGATGAGAGGGAGTTTCTTCCTTTTCTTTTTCAGGCGAAATTACAATAAAGAAAGGGTCTCCTTCTAAATGAGATTTGGTAGATGGTGTAGAAGAATCTTCTAATTCAGCTGCTTCTTGAATTCCAGGAATCTTAAGGCTAGGGGTAGATGGTGGTGAATCTGGTCTAAGCCTTGAAGAAGATGGAGTTGTGAAAATCGAACTCTTGGCTCTAGCTATAAACCTTCTCCTAGAATCTCTTGCTCTATGCATGTCATTTTTTTTATTTTTTAAGTTGGGCTAATAATTCTCTTTCTGATCTTCCAGGTCACACTAGGTGCAAGAAGAGAGCATACTGAAGAAATTATTGAACCAATAACTCTCTTTTCTGATCCTCCAGATCACACTAGGTGCAAGAGGAGAGAATACTTCAAGAAGTTACCAATTTTTCCCTCCTTTTATTGTTTTTTTTAAAAAGAAATTGGCTACCTAGTTACACTTCCCCGGCAACGGCGCCAAAATGTTTGGTCAATTTAGTGTGTCCTAAATTTCTAAATTAATTTGTCGATCCGGGATTCGTAAGCTGACGAAGTGTGGCGCACTATATGTGCAAGATAACATATCTCTTACTTTTTGTCGTTTTTAGTTTTTTTTTAATTTTATTTTTATTTTTATCTTGATTGGTTTCCTAATGTGAGATGGAAATTTAAAAGACAAGTATGGATATAAATTTTCAAGGCAATGATGTCCTTTATAATGATTTCCCAAACTTCAAACTTAAAAAGGGCTTTAAACATGCAATTGACAAAATTAATTCTTAAATGAAAATGTGCCACTATACTAGTTAAACAAAGTTAAACAAATAGTGAACTATTGAACATGAAACTCATTACCCTTGCTGTTGTCTAAATGCAAAAAGAAACTGTGCTTAAAGAAACTCAAGAATTGCAAGCAAAGTAAAGCTAAATCAAATTACATCAACTCATATTCCGACCTCTCACCATTAGTCTCGCTATGGCTTTCGGAGATAATCATAAACAAATTGAGCAATATGATATCTAATTTGCATGAAAAATAAACTAATATCAAATCACACACTCATACTTCAATCCCTCACCATTAGTCTCGCTATGGCTTTCGGAGGTAACTGAAAATGACATGAGCAATTTAATATCTAATTTGCATAAAAATAAACTAATATCAAACTACACACTCATACTTCAATCCCTCACCATTAGTCTCACTATGGCTTTCGAATGTAACTGAAAATGACATGAGAAATTTAATATCTAATTTGCAGAAAAATAAACTAATATCAAACTACACACTCATACTTCAATCCCTCACCATTAGTCTCGCTATGGCTTTCGGAGGTAACTGAAAATGACATGAGCAATTTAATATTTAATCTAACTGATTAAAGCAAATGTACAAAACTGAAATAAATAAAACAATGCTGGAATGAAAAGCTAAGAAAATAAATCAGCAGAAGGACAAGAGTGATTCCATGTCATTAGTCATTATAAAACTATATGCAAATGCCCAGGCTACCTATTGTAATCTGGAACAAAAACACTGGTTAGTTAACAACAATATAAAACATGAAAAATTATAGACAGAAGTGAAACGTTAATACCATGAGAGATGCAGTATATACATGTGAATAACTATGGCATAATACACGTAAAGAAATAAAGCATGCAACTATACAATAATAAACAAAACCTCAGTGTGTGCAGGGGCCCTCTGCACAAACCTCGGACAACAGCTATCAACCATGAATTACGCTGATGAACAGAGTCTTCTCATATATTCAAAATGCAGTTACAACAATGGAAAAAGTGTTACGGCACAGTGGCTTTCTTTACAACAGAATTACATTACAAGAACTAACTATTATGCGTATGAGAACACATTATTTATAGCAGAATATGACATAACTAATTCCCTACAGTCTACGCTGATAGAAGACTCGTGAACAACCACGTCCATAGATCTAGCATCATGGCTGCCGTGAAGATTAAATCTATGGAGAGTGGTTGTTGGATTCGGCTTATGGAGCCGTTTACAGGTGTTGATTTGTCTCCTGAGACTAAGGAACGGTCACGCAAGTCTTCACATGGTGAAAAATAGAGTTCTGTCACCGTAGGACTCTTACGTTGACCACCGCTTGCCTTCCTTTGACCACGACCTTCTTTGGTGAATTCGATTGAGCCAATAGGACTCGGTCCATATCCACGTCATTTCTAACTTGTCCATGTGGCTCAATTTGCCTGAAGACACCTGCAATATAGACTTTAACAAAATGGTTGCGGAAAGTTGAAGCAGCTACGGAAAGTGACAAGAAGTGGTTGCGGAAAGTGACAAGATTCCGCAGCTCAAATGAGCAAAAATCTAATTCAAACAACAGACACAAAACATAGTTAAAAAACACTTTAAATGCTCTTTTTGATTAATATGCAATGATGTTGATGACTTAGGAGGTCCAGGTAAAGAGAAAGAGTCTAGAGAGGCAGAAGGCAGAAAAGATGTGGCCAAGAATCAATTTATGCCCAGATGGCAAAGTGGAGACCGTCACCCTAGCCTCTGTGGCTCTTTGACACCAGCCAGATTCTCAGTCCTTGCTTTCCGTTACTCGTTGTTTTCTTCTTGAATACGCAACACATATTATTCAATCTTTTTGCTTGAGATCCAAGCTAGATCTGCAATCGCTCTGATACCATGTGAAAAATTCTAAATATCTCAAACTGAAACCCTACTATTAATTTTCAGATTTACTTCTCCTACTTACATTAAGTTATTAATGTGAAATATTCAGCATTAACATCGAAGTAAATACATCAAAAACCAACACATACAGATCTAAACTGAATACATGGACAATGACAAATTGACACAAAAGGATTTTCTGGACAACTGTCCCCATAAAAACCCAATGCAGGAAAACCGGCCTTCTGGCTACTAGAGGGTTTTATTATTAAGTAGATTCTAAGTACAACAAATATGGGCACCAACTGGTTAACCAGACAAAGAAATAAAATTGCAACTATACCTCTATTCTGGTGACAGAAAATCTGATTGATTCACACCCTCAAATGGGATTTACAGAACTCAACCATTTTCTGTCTTCAGAAAACCCAACACTGCTCTAAAACCCATTGTGTCAGCTCTACTAGCCCGCATCAGCCCCCGCGCTGCTCATGAAGGGCCTGCGTCACCCCAGACTGGGTTACACTTCCCTTGCGCTGCGTTGGCTAGGCTTGCGTCAGCCCTTCTTGCCTCCTGCTACCTCTGCGCTAACCTTTCTGGGCCTGTGCAGCCCCTGGAGCCTCTGCACTGCCTCTGCTGGGTTGTGACTGCACTGTGTAGTTGCTTCCCCCTTTGCACTGCTCAGTCTGTCGCTTCTCTTCCTCTTCTTGCACTCTTGGCATGGGATCCGATCATCCCTTTCACCAATAAACTCCCTTGTTGCAGCTGGAACACTTATTTAAATTCTTAGCAAACCAAGCCCTATAATTCCAACTTAGTCTCAGTGCTCTGCCACTGTGTGTGTCCTCCAACTGACCCCAAGCCTTTCCTTTATAATTTTCTTGTTGGGAAACAAACAACCGTGATATAATATTTTATCGATGATAAAGATTAAAAGAAAGCTTGATCGATGTGACTTAAGTCATTTTCATCACATGTTTAATTTAATTAATTTTAATATTTTAATTTTCCTAAGTTAGGCACAGGGTCCTTAATTAAAAATATTAATTAATTAAATATCTTTTAAATAGGATGTAATTTCTTAAATCGCTTTCTGGGTCTTGGAGATATCATGTACTCTAGTCCCTCCATAAATTTTGGGAGCTATAGCACATCCGATGCTACCTCAACACCTCAAACTATCAATAGTTAACAATGCCAGAGTCTGAGCTGCGCAGAGCAGAGTTGGGAGCAATGCAGTGAGGCACAACAAAGAGTCAACAACAATGCAAAAACTTTAGAGGGCCAACGCAAAAGCTAGCAGTAGTCAGATATTCAATACCGAGATGCATCATGTTGAACACTTGTTCAGTTTTGGATGTTTTTCTATTGCAATAAGAAACAATATTGCAGTGCAGTAGCAGTTGACAGTGGTAGGGTCAGCAACAACACTGATGCATAATTTGAGAGGGAGTTACAATACAGATGCGTTGTTGACAATGGAAGTTTCAGCAACAGTACTGATGTAGTGTTTGCGCAGAGTTGGTGGGAAACGGTGTCAAACATCAGCAGCGCAGAGGGAGATGTTGCAGAATTAGAGCATTACTCATCATGGGGTATTGCTAGAGCACATTCGTCGCCAAGAGAGAGTGTTTATTTGTGGTAGCATCGGATGTGCTCTAAGTCTCAAAATTTTCAGGGAGGATTAGACATGTATTCCAGAGAACCCAGAAATGGTTTTGGGAAATTCCTCCTGAAATGTATTTTATTAAAAGAATTAATTATTTTAATGGGACCCTAAGTCTAAACTTAGGAATATAAAATAATTAAATTGAATTAATAGAATATGGGTATGAATGTTCTAGAAAAAATGGATTGAATCAAAATTTAATCTTAGTTGTTGATTAGAGATTTAATATTGGTCGTTGAAGTTTCAATGAGAAGATTATAAGAAGGGATTGAAGGGTCATTTGGAAAATACACAATAAGGATCAAGAGATCGGATTTCTGAAGTGAGCAGTGCTCAAAGGAAATATCGATCAAGAGATTATTTGTAGAGAGGGGAAAAGTAATTCCAGTTGGAAAGTCTATTCCTGAGCCATAGAATAGACAACAGAGAAGGCAGAAAGTAGTACCAGCAAAGGAAGCATAGTAGCTACGCAAATCCAACACGAAGCCACATAGAGGCAGCACTGCAGCCTTAAGGAGGTGTGTCATTCAACTGAGGATCACCCATATCTAGTGCCAGAGAGCCGGGGTGTTGGATCATAAGAGCTTGAGGGTCAGATCCAGCTAGCAGAAGAGCCAAAACACATAAGCCACACATTCCCCATGAAGAGTGATTTAGAGGCTACGCAGTGACTGCGCAGAGGGTGTGGAGGGCTTGCCATCCGAGATTTTGGCCAGTTGGGATTCCAGTGTCACTATGTGACGTAAATCTCACCATATTTCCTCTCAGTGAGATTCTCTGTGAGAATAGCTAGCAAGGAATCAAATTTGTATTCATAAAAAATACTACATCATATATAAACCCTTAGCTACTGCACCGGTTTTCCCGCATTGGGTTTTTTACAGGGACATTATTCCAAAAATAACTGTAATATGTGTCTATGATTTACTCTTGTTCAATTTTTGTTTCCATACTTGTATTTTTCCACATTTTATTTAGTGAAGGTTGCAGTGTGTTTAATTCGATGTTTCCTAGCAATAAGTTGAATAATTAATTTACTAGTTAGAATAATTAATACCAGTTGTTGCAACATGATTCAAGATTTGAGGAATTTTCACAGAAATAATATTGTATCATTGGAAGTAGTTATCAGTTTGAAAAATTGTCTTACTTGCACTATAAAACCAATAAAGGTGAGACACCTAGTAGATCCTATCATATCTTGGTATATGTTGTTCAGTCTTCGCTTGGAGTCAATGAAAAAAAAACTTGAAGCTGGCCCAAAGGGATCCTGAGCGAGCGCATCCAATGTCTCCACACGTATGGGGGGAAGATGATGTTGCCATCCTGTAAATCCAGTAAATTATTAAGGTAAAATGACACCTTTGGGCCCAGGCCTATCGAGGGGGAATTCCAAATGACCTGAATGTACAATATAAAAATATCCTCTCTGATGGATTGATTCAGTACCTGTTTGGGTAGCACAAGATGGATTTGTTCAACTAAGGATAATTTTAAAGGGAGAAGATGCTTTGGAGAGATGGAGAGTGTTTGGAGAAGTCAAGAAACATTTTAGAAACAACCTCCTGTCTGTTCTAAGGGGTGAGATGAAGCAAGGGCCTTCGAGGAACAAAGTGCAAGGTAGGGGTACCTATCTCTCCTAGTAGTTGAATCTCTAAAAGATCTAACTCCATGGAGGAAATAAACCAAGCGAAAGATGACATCGATGCAGAATGGGTGGGCACCAAACTCTTTATGTATAATGGGTTGTAGGAATATATGATTGCATTGGATGATGCGTCGGAGAAGCAAGGTCTCTCCAAGGGTTCTCTCCATCTAGGCCCAGTTTGTTTGTACCAAGTTAGACCCCAAAATCTCGGAGCCATAGAGGACTATGGGTCTAATAGTCATCTCCATGAGGTGGATTTTGGACAAGATGTCTTGAAACTAACTCTGGAAGCACTGTCTCTAGATAAGGGCCAAGGAACCATACCCTTTGCTAAGTCGAGGCTATAGGGCCTGTTGCATACCAAAACAAGGTTGTTAAATTTAGATAACCATGGTATGTTCTATGGTTAATGCATTTTGACTTAAATATTTCTTATAGGCCTGATTCAATTTAGAAATCAGATAAACATGAAAGTAAAATGATGATAGAACATAATAATAGATCAACAGAAGACAAGCCAATAATATAGATCAGAATTTACAATTATTCTTTTCCAACAAAGATAGATAATAATGTTCGTTATGACAATCAACAGGTTGTACCAGCCAGAAAAGTCTTCTCCAACTTTAGATCAGCCAATCCTCCAAGTTTCACACACACCCCTCAAAGATAGCTCCAAAAAAGTTAGCACTGGTCAACAAAAAAGTCAACGTGGAAAAGTCAACACTGGTCAACACTACGGTTGAGGATTGCAATCAAAGGGATCCTTTTTCCTTGATATTTGTGCCCTCTAATGCGACGTTAAGAGATCATATTTTCTTCACAAGTTGGAGGTCAAAACTCCAAGATTTTACCCACAATCAACACTAGTCAACACTCTAGCAAAAGAGCCCTATAACAATATGCACTTCTTCAGCTTCAGATTTGAACGTGTGAGAGAGATAGGCCTCCAATGGCTGATCAAACCAATCATATCACAAGAGTAAATGTGTGATGAGTTGATGAGAAAATGAACTTCAAGTCTCTCCAATTTATATCGATCATTGAGGGTGTGTGACACATCTATTAGGCTTGCAAGCCTACATTACAAATTTGGATGACCTTGCACATGTGTGGAAAATAAAATCAAAATATATGTTCTGCTCATCCAAACAAGATGATCTTTAAATAAATCTTGCACCTCTCCGAAAGAGGAATCCAAAAAAAATATAATCATCATCATATGAACAGTGCAACATGGAGTTTGGACCTAGTTTCCAAAAATTAACAAAGGTCCCGTGAACTATACTCCTAGGTGGATGTATGATGTGATGACCTCAATTTCTTCCCCTCATAAGTAAAAATGCATGTCTGTAAAATTTTTCTTCAAAGCGTTGAATATCATAACCTTGGTTTAACCTAGGTTGGCTGTCAACTATCGAAGGTCGAAAAAGCTAGCGAGGGTGTTAATTTGTCTCTGCAGTCCCTCAGGAGTAGACGCAAATGGAACCAAGTCATCTACAAAAAGGAGCATGGAAATCAACACCTGATGTAGAAGGAAACCATCCCCCTCTTGGATGTACTCATGGAGGAAATATTTTAGCTAATAAATTTAAATCCATGTTACTGCTCAAACTAGTCGGGGTCCTAGGAGGGGATCCAATAGGGAAACTACTAGGTAAAGGGCAACAATGGAGCAATAACTCACTATCACCTTAGCTAAGGATCCCTACTCTTTATGGACTCTCATCGATGGGAGGAGACCCATTTTGATGGAATCAAGAGTATATGGTCAATGAAAAGATAAGGAGGTGATTCCTAGGCCTATTCATAAGAGAGACTCAATTAGATGGGTTGCTTGCTTTAGAGGCAAGGTGATGGGCTCTCTAGGAAGGGTCAAGAGGATCCTTAGGGCTAGGTTTAGAGAGTATGATTTGTCAATATGGTTCCTGTTGATTTTTGGTTGCATCTAAAGTGCCCTAAGTCTGAAATTTTGTGGAGAGGCTTCCGCACTGGTATTGCAAATAACCCCAAAACCGTTTGTGAAAATTCCACTCAGATTATTTTTTATTGTAAAACTTAATTATTCTAATGGGGACCCTAATTCTAAATTTATGGAAATTAAATAATTAAAGGGTATTAATAAAACATAGTGAGAATGATCTAGAAATCAAAGATCAAGTCATGTTATAATCTTAACCGTTGGTTAGATATCTAAAGTCGACCGTTTATTTCTCAATGAGAAGACTATAAAGGAAGGCTTGAGGGTCATTTGGAAAGACACACTGAGTGAATTTAGAGATCTAATTCTTCTGACATAGTAGTGTTGAGACGAAGATCATATATAAGTGATTCCAGTTCCAGTGAGGGGCAAAAAAAATTATTGGTTGGAGGATCTTCTCTAGGACCAAGAATACATATTAGAGAGGCAACAGACTAGCAGAGGAAGCAGCGCAGCCTCCAGAGGGTGTGACGCGGGCCCTAGAAGGGGTGATGTAGGCCCACACAAAGATTGTGCAGTGCTTTCGAGAGACAGTCTGAGATTTGTTGGAGATTGGGGTTTTTTAGCCGAGAGGATTGAAACTCGACTTTCCGAGAGGCAGATCGATTCAAAGAGGAGGTGATGCAATCCACAGAAGTCCCCATGCATGCCTACACATCTACTACGCAGAGGCAGCACAGAGGGAGCTGGGGTTTTTCTAGTTCAGATCTAGATCAAACGGGACTTGCAGTGTGAGGTAAAACTATATATTTTGGTTTGTCGTGATTTCTCTAAAGGAACATGATGTGTTTTATATATCTTTACTTAAAATATATATACATGATGTTAACTATATTATTGATTGGAATTTGGTACAAATGGAATCTAAGGGATAATTCCATCCAAAACCACAATGGATACTCAACAAAGAGGATGACCACGCTTCATGTAAGTGAAGGTGCAATGGGAGCACTTTGGACCAACTAAAGAAACATGGGAACTAGAGGATTCCATGTAGAAGTCATACTCATTTTGGATTTATGTATAATTTTAGCTCTACAGATAGAAGAACACTGAGGATGATTTTTATTTAAGGAGGATGGGAATGTAACATCCTTTTTCCTAATTCCAAATTTTTGTAATGTAATTAAAATAAGACAATGTTGGAGAGCCATCATGGATGGCATGCTCAACTATTTGATGTAAATATTTTGCTAATATAATTATAAATTGTTAAAGTTGAAGATGAGGACAAGAATAGATTGATTATAAATCTTATATGGGGAATTAGGATGTTTCCTATGTTCCTTGACATTAATGTTCATGACCCCAGAGGTTCTAGTTAAACTACCAAATAATAAGAAATTATCAAAGGAATTGGGAGAGGAGGTACTAAACTGCCCAAACATGGGCTATGAACCTTACAATGAATTCCTTATTAACTTTCTAGCTAAAGAAATGGACCCTAAACCTCTCATGCATGAAGTAGTGCTCGTGAGGAAAGGAAGTTAGTTTTGTGATTCTGAGTTGTTGAGTTTGGAGTATTATCGTGACTATAGACTTTTTTTTTTGCACAAGTTTGGTTAAATTGTATTATCTGAAAAGGATGAGGAGAATAAATTCCTTGTTACAAAATCACCCCACTCAATTTATAAGATGGATTTGTCTACTGGGGGTGCATTACTACATGAGTCTACTGTTGCTGCTATTTCTATCTATCCTTTTTGAAGTAGATACTATTACACTTGTGCTATATTTCCGTACAAACTGTTCTAAAAGGAGAATACATTTGACTTTCATTTTTAAACTATATTATCACCTATAAACTTGATAGAAAACATGGAAATCCTGAAGATGTGGAGGGTAATTTATTCACAATGTTCTCGCTATCTCTGTATCTACTTCCATGATCCCGAGAGGTGGATCCTTGTTCTGACTTTTTGATGATGGCTTCTCGCAGAAACTTGAATGACTCTTCCATATAGTTGCATCGATTTTGAACCTTCATTATATCTTTGGTACTGCATGTATCCCATTGCTTGTTGAGTATGGCCATCTATGCTTTAGAATGTGCTTTGTCTTGTTGGATTTGGTTCCTCATATTTTCAATCACCACTCTATGGGATTGACAAAAGGAACATGGGTGATTTTTATCATCTGGTGAATCCATTTTCTTGGAGAAATAGGGAGAGACTGCACTACTTCCTTTTCTCTGGATGTAGATAACTTTGGTCTGCCTTTGCTTGTTGTGTGTCCTTCTCTGATGGGTGCATTCCTGTGTATTCTTGTGACAACGTTGCTGCCTTCTTTACTGAGAATAAAACCGATTTTGTTGTTGTGGAGAGAGTAGATGATAGTGATTGTGAGGGGATTAGGAAAACTCCCCAAAGGGTGGATTGATAAGGGGAAGAAAGGGAGGGAGCGAAGAAAGGGAAGTATGAGGGGGAATATTTGTGAGCACAAAAGAGGATGAAGCTGCCCGACACAGAAAAGTTGGGTGAGCCAGAAACACATGAAAAAGAGGAGGAGGAAGTTAGGGAGATCCGAACAGTAGATTGAGAGAGAAATCGGGAAAGGAGGAGAGAGCGATAAGGGGCTGAGAAGCATGAAAGGAGAATGCACAATAGAGAGAACGAGTTTAGCTACAGAGAGTCGGTCCTTCTCATGAGAATTATATAAGAGAAGAGGGGTAGTTCTTCGATGAAAAGTCACGAGAAAGTATAAGAGATTCTGGGTGAGGGTACTCTTATCCGAGATGCTAGAAATCTTGGGGAGTTTGCGCATGGCAGATTCAGAAGGATTGATGTGAGAGAAGTCAAAGAAAAAAATATTGTCTTAGCTGCAAATCTGTTGTCCTGTGTAAGGATGGAAGTGCATCCAAAAAAATAAATAGGGAATAAGATATAACATCATGGAATATGGAGGTGGGTTATGAATTTGTCAATTTTGACCTAGCCAACATTTCTTTGAACTCCTTCATTGGCTTGGGAATTTGCCTGCTTATTGTTTATTCTAATGATATGATAGTAATCGATCCCTCTAATCTGTCTTTCAAGATGCTTGGATCTATGAAGAATTTGACTGAGAGCTACATTTTTAGGGAGGTTCCCACTCACCATTTCTTGAATGATGATAGAGGAGTCTCCAAAAATAATTGCATTGCTAATATTCCTGTCTGTAAGCCTAAAAGAAGTCTGTAAGCCTCTCTCGTATTATTTGACATTTGTCCCATCCCCCAATTGTATTGTATCTGACTGAAGTTGTCTTTGAGGATAATGAGACCAGCTACTCCTGCTTTTCCTGGATTTTTCTTTGAGGCACCATCGAAGAATAGACAGGGCCTATTGAGAGAATTGATCCACCTTTGGAACTCTGCCTCAGTCTTTCTTACTTTCCAGATTTGATGGACCTTTGAATCTTTTGGCAGGTGGCGAATGTTGATCTTATTAAAAGTGAAGATGATCCAACTTCTTTCATCATGCTGAAGTTGAGTCATATCAATTCCATAAAGCCCTTTAGCTGTGAGGAACTTAGTCATAAACCCCCAGGATTTTGAAGTTACTGTGTTTACTGTGGAGTTTTTATTTTTGAAGACTTTCCTGTTTCTAGCTAGCCATATTTTCCAACAGAGGAAGGATGGAAGGTTGTTCCAGAACCTATGAATTGTGGATTTGCTTTTGAAGGAGTGAGCGAAGTTGATTCTCCATTTTCTTATAAATTGATTTAAAGGGATTCTATAATTCAGATTTTCTTCAATAGGTGACGCCATTTTCTCCCAACATTTTCTAGAGAAAGGACACTCTAGAAAAGGGTGTCGAATTGTTTCCTCTGCCTTTAGACAGAGAGGGAATTGATATGGACCACATATTCCTCTCTTTTTAAAATTTTCTGCTATTAGAGATTTGCTGTGAAGTAGGGTCCATAGGAAAAATTTAATTTTTGGTAGGGTTCCCACCTTCTAGGCCTGCTTCCAATATTTCCATTCTTGCTGCCTTTGATGTTCTTGTATTTTTTCATATCCCATCTTAACTGAGTACTCTCCTCCAGTAGGCTTCCAGAAGTAAGCATATTGGGTGATTTTTTCTATTGGTGCAGCTCCTTTGAGGAGAGAAGTCATGAAATTCCATTGACTAGTTAAGTCATTGGGTAGATTGTGTCTGTCCGAATGTTTCCATGTGTGATCTGTTTCCCAAATGGATATGTCCCCCAATTTGTTGTATCCTTCTCTTATCATACAATTCTTAAGTTCTTTGATGTCTGAGTTGCTGCCTAAGGGAGGATTTCCCATTACGTTGTCCATCCATTAGCTGATCCTTCCCCCATTTCCAGGCCTTATTGAGATGTGATCCTTGATTAATTGAATTGCATCGGAGATGAGTTTCCATATTTGGGTGCATGGTCTTGTGGGAGGACTTCTCTCCATAATAGAGATTCTTGGAGCACTAAGATATTTTTCCTCTAGTGCTTCTTTCCACCAGACTCTTTCTCCGATAAGGAACCTCTAAGAAATCTTGGTTCCCAGTGCCAAATTCATTATCCCTGGGGTTTTTATGGAGAGACCTCCTTTTTTGTAATGTGCAGTAACTTGTTTCCAATTTAAAGGATGAATTTTTTTGTTTCAGTTTTCCCTCCTTGCCATAAAAAACTTTTGATGATAATTTCAATTTGATTATGAATGCTTGTTGGCGCCGCTATTAATGCGAACTGGTATAAGGGAAAGGTTGAAAGAATTGATTTAATGAGGATGATTCAGCTTGCTTGATTTAGCCAAAGCATCCCCCATGCTTGAATTTTGTTTTTCATATTTTCAGTATATTTTCTCCATACTTATGTATTTAGATTTTTCTTGGTGATAGGAAGCCCAAGATATTGGAAATAACTCCAATTATTTTGGAAAGGAATTTCCATAATTTGAGACATGCGTTGAAGAGTTCTTATGGGGGTATTCTAGCTGTAAATAAAAAATTTTCCATTGTTGATCAGCCCTCTTGAAACATCCATGAAATTGTCAAGGATGATTTTAAATCTTTTGGAAACTATACAGGATGCTCCACCCATTAGGAGGGTGTCATCTGCAAACAAGGAGTGGTTAATTATTCGGGTTCCTTGGTTGATTGTGAGGCCTATTAAGGTGGCATTTCGTTTGCTATGTTCCAATTTCCTGCTAAGAGAGTCATCCATTAGGATGTAAAGAAAAGGAGATAGGGGGCAACCTTGCCGAAGGCCCCTTGAGCTTTGGAAGTAGTCACAAGGTCTACCATTAACAAGAGGAGAAATCCATGGTCCTATAGTGTAGGCCTTAATTGTGTTGATAAAATCTTCAAAAAATCCATATCTTTTTAAAACAGCAACAAGGAAGGTGAGATTAACTCTGTCAAAAACGTTAGCCATATCCATTTTTAAGATGAAGACGTTTTCATTTCTAGAGAGACTTGAGTGAAGAGCCTCTTGGAAAAGGATGATATTATCAACAATCTGGTGGTTTGGGACAAATCCACCTTGATTTTCTGAAATGAGGGAGTGAAGAAGAGGTTGGAGCCTTCTGAAAATAATTTTAGAGATGATATTATAAGAGGCATTGCAGAGGGAATTTGGCTGGAATGTATTGAGGGTGGTGGGATGAGGGTCTTTCGGAATGAGGGCGAGATATGTGGAATTAGTGAATCCACCTACCTTTTGCGGATGCAGATCCCAAATAGTAGTCATAATTTATTTTTCTGTGACTTCTTTTGAGAGGGTATTGTTTGTATCCTTGTAAATTAACTTTGGGATGTGCATTAAGAATTCCTCTGGGTTTTCCTGACTGTTTACAATTGTTAGAAGAGCTTTAAAGAGCCGGAAGACCTCTCTTTTTACCTCTTCTTGTCGCTTTATTTCTTGCCCTCCTTCTCCCACGATTTTTTCAATGTTTTTTTTTAGCATTCTTGTTTTGGATGAGTTATGAAAAAAGGTAGTGTTCTTGTCTCCGACTTGAATCCAAAGCTGCCTTGACTTCAACCTCCATGTTTCTTCCTCTTATCTACTGTTCCTATAAATTTTCCAATGTATTTATTTTTCCTTTGCTTGCCTTTCAGCTGTGTTGTCAGTGTTTTCCATTTCCTCTTGATTTTTTGTTAATTCTTGCTTCAATGCTTCTTTCTCTCTGTGTGGTTCCGTGTAGTTGGCCTTTGCCCAGTCTTTCAACCTTTCTTTGGTGGATTTTAGTTTCGTCTCCCATATGTATGATGGAGATCCACTGATATTTTGTTTCCATATTTTTTGCGCCTCTTGTTTGACCTCTTCATGGCTACCCCATAGCTGGTTGTATTTGAAAGGTAGAGGTCCATAATTTTTTGTTGTTCCATGTTCAATTAAAATAGGTTTATGGTATGAAGCTGCTGACAGGATGATTCTAGAAGAGACTCTACTATAGTTGGTCACCATGTTGTCCCTAATGAGGATCCTATCCAGCCTTTATTTGATATTCTCCTTCCCTATTCTCATGTTATCCCATGTATATTTCCCATTTTTGGGAGGGATGTCCAAAACATTACATTGTTCCATGATTCCTTCAAGAATCTCTCCGTTTGGGTCTGGCTGAAAGGTGCCTCCTCTTTTTTTCTCTGCCTTGAGAATAAGGTTAAGGTATCCTCCTACTATGAGGTTTTCTTCTTGATCCTCCATTGTGGTTTCTTTTAATGTCTTCCAACATGTTTCTTTATCCCTGTAATGATTTGGTGAATATATGTTATAAATGCTGATTTTTTTCCCATTTGCTACATTTTCCAGAATTGTATTTATCCAATACCCTTTCATTGTTGAGTTTTTCATGTGCCATTTTCCTTTTTTCCAGATAGTACAAATCCCTCCTGAAGCTCTATTCACTAAAATTACTTGCCCTTCGCAATTTTTTTATTTTTCTATAACGTTGTCCATCTCTTGGCTGCTGATTTTTGTCTCTTGGATTAAGAGGATGTCTGGTTTTTCATTTTTTATGAGGTCTTTTAGTAATTTTATCTTGGAGGGATGACCCAACCCTCTGCAATTCCAAGAGACAACTATCATTGTTTACTGTTGGTTGTGGCTGAGGGACCTTTCCCTTTATGGGCCTGTTGAACTTTTTCTCTGTTCCTGATGCCTTTCTCAAGGAGAATTTCCAAATCCTGCTGCGTTCCCAAGGAAATATCCTTGAAAGCTGCCTCATCTCTTATTTCTCGGTTAAATTTTCTTCCAACTTTCTTTGTGTTCTCAGTGGAAATAAGAGACTCTTTGGATTGATTTCGAGTGAGAATCCGGTCTGAGGTAAGGGGTGGGGGGATGGAAAGGATGGGGGGGTCCTCTTGATGAGAGAAAAGTCCTAGAGGGGGTGGGGGGAGCCAGGAGGAGGAGGGGAATGAGTGATCAGGGGGATGGAGGAGGGGGAGAGGGAGGGAATGGGGAGATCTGAAGGGATGAGTGATTTGGATAAGATGTCAAAAGGATTGGAGCCCAGAAAAGGGGAGGATTCAGGGATGGAGGAGGAGGGTTGGGAAGAGGGTCTGGTGGTTGGGGAGGGAGGGCCAGGTGGAGGTGGGGGAGGGGGAGCAGGCTGAGATTTAGAGGCAGTCTTTTTTTTCTTGACTTGTTACCATTTTGGGCCTTGGTTTTCTTCCACAAATTTATCAATTTTTTCTTAGAAAAATGACCATACTCATGACATACCTTGCACTTGAAAGGAATTTGTTCGTAATCCAAATGCTGAATGTGCATCCAGTTTTCGACCTTAAGCTTGATGGCTTCCAGAAAGCCTCTTCCTAGATCTACTTCGACACATATCCTTGTGCATGCCTATATGTTATCTTTTGATTCGCTTCTATCGATATATTTTTTGACAACATTTCCTAATGTTCTCACTGATTGGTCTCCCCAGTAGTGCATGGGGAGGTGGGGCAACCTGACCCAAAATGGAACAATATTTGGGACGTCCAGATCCGAGTCAAAATCAGGGGTCCAACAATTTAAATATAATCCTATGGTGTTCATAAAGTATGGAACACTTTTGAAAATGAGGTCCCAATCATCCTTGGTTTTGAAGTGGAAGGTGTAGAAACCTTGGCCACAAAAGCGAATGGAGATTTTTCCTTGGGTGAACTAAGCCCAGTTTCTTTCAACCCATTTCTAAACTGTCTTGGGGGAAGGCCAAAGACCAATGAACTAGCCAACCAAACCTTTCTCAGCTAGAGAGATCGCTGCTTTCTGAGGCAAGGAAGGTGGCAAGGAGATCTCAGGGATAGAATCTAGTTTCTTCACGAACTTGGATATTGTTGGTTTGGTTTGTTGAGGACCCATTGTTTCGATCAGAGAAGCAAAGGCGACCAATGGAGTAGTGCCTGCATTGAGGGGGATTGAACCTATATCTGGCTCCGGGGAGGCCATGTCGGCGGAGGCCCAAAGCTGTGCGCAGATCAGCTAGGTCTGGAGCTTGGGCCCACAGCGCAACTAAAATATCTTGGTCCATTTTTCACAGTAATTAAGATGATATCGTGACTATAGACATTAGACAAAGAAAAGAGACTTGAATTATTGTAAATCCAAAATTATTGTATGTTGGAGACTTGTAAACCTGAGATTGGAAGCTGGAACAGAAAATACAATATTGAAATGTGTTAGATGAGGATACCAAAGAGAGATTCTTCTACTTAAATCAAGTAAACGGAAATGAACTAAACTATTTGGTTGTGTTTCTGCACATGAAGCACTAGAAGAAGGTGAATCTTAGGGATTATAGAAAATGGGAAGGGATTTCCTCCAATGTTATGAAGGCCCCTAGTGTCTATATTTGTTTTTTGATTAACCCAAACTTATTTCTTCTGCGGCAGCATCCCTATTTCCTAGCCAATGAAGGAAATTTTCCTTCATACCCTATATATTGAATTAAACTCTTTGTTGTTATTCACTAAGTGACGCATCCATTAGACATTGGATATGGTTGGGGTGTAGTTAGTTGTAAGAAATGTGTAGTGTAGTTTTGCCTGCAATTTGGTGGAGAGTGGTCATCCCTTATTCGGTTTCCAAAAATTTTAAGAGGAATGGATAAGTGTATGAATTGAAATTTTTTCTCAATATTTAGGATCCACCGTGTATGTGTGCAATGGTAGGTTGATATTTTTATGGTTTTAATGAAATGCACGATGCATGATCAATGTAGTGAGAAGCTAACATAATTGGCCTAAATGTTAAAATGCATTCCTTTATGAATATAAATGTTGTGTTAAATGGGATACTTTGATCTATGTTAAATGAGATAATTATATGTTTTATGTTCATAAATTCATATTTTATCCTTGGATGTGTTTGAATGTGTTATGTTTACATGCATGTTTGTAATCATTTATGACTTTTTGTGATGTATGGTGTGTTTCCAAAGGGGAAGGACTGATAGGTTGGTGGTCCTAGTTATTATTAATATTTTGGTTAAATAATTGTTCCTTGTGATTTATCATAAATTTTTTTAGGATGCCATGGATAGCCAAAAGGAGCCTTATGCTTGATGTGAGGATTGGAAGGTTTTGTTAATGATGGCACCCAAAAGCAAGAGTAGAAGCCCTGATGAGGAAGAAGAGATTCTAAAGGAAATTCCATCTAATATTTATTTTGGAAGAGTTCACTAAAGGAATGTTAAGCTAAAGTAAATCCTACGAAAGAACTTAAGTGGCTAAGGATCTCAGGTTTAAGCCTTGGTTTTGGAAAAAAAGGAATTTTTGTGGTTTAACCCCTGTAACTCAAGATATTAAGAGAATTTTGGGATTGCGCCCCTTAGAATGAAACTCTTTGGAAAATTCAAGATGGTATTCCCCATTGATATTGTGGAATATTTCAAATTTTGGGTTTGGCTAGCCCCATCCTTAGCCCTAGTTATATGGATTGATTAGAGTGAGGAGCAAGATATGGTCATAAGGAGATAGTCAAAATATCAACATATCAAGCCCTTGAGGAAGGAAAAGTGAATCATTATGAAAAATCCTTTTTTGGCATGGCTCCAAGAAACAATTTCCAGTGGGAAGCATTTGATATTTGTAAGGAGCATGAAGTGATGGCGCTAAAAATTTGGAGCCTCGAAAAATTAGACTAACCAAAGTATCAAGTATGAGGAGAAATAAGGGGAGATGTCATGATTTGATGACATGGGCATGCCATGTGTATGACATGTGTCACCTAGATATGGTCTTTTTGACATGCCAACCTTGCGAATATGAGTGACATGTGGTACACATGAAGGGTCCCACGTGGAAGAGGAAATGTATTCTTACCTAATTTTTTAGGTGGTGATTGGTCATCCATGATTAATGTGGCATCCCAAGTTATCATATAGACATATCAACATATAAAAATTTTGGGAGGATTGCATCTTGGAAATCAATGTTACCTTGATAACATGATATACATGTCAATTATGCCATGTGTCAAAAATTTCATCCCCTTCCATGTGGCAAGATATGATTGGCTGACAAAGTTGTGAGGTGGTGTGTCAAGATGAACTCATGCCTATAGACTTATCAATTTTTTGTGAGTATTTGTAGTTATAAAGTTTCTGTTGAATCTTTGATAAGCCATTTTGGAATATTTTTATATCAACATTCGATGGATTTAATATTGTATTAGCAAATCGACATATCAGAATGCTGAGGGTTTGGAGAATGCAAAAATTGTGAAATCACCAATATGGAAAGGCTCCAATATAGAAAGAAGCCAACAAAATTGGACCGATGCAGGGGAGATACATGTTTAGGAGTTTCCTCGTGGTTGTAAAAATGATGAGTTCAGAGACTTTATGCTAAGATCTTAAATTTAAATGAAATTTATATCATGGGAAAGCTCTTGATGAGCCAAAGACGATAGTGGTATCAGAAATGTGAGTTAAGGATATAACAAAAATAATACTTTGACCCCACCTTTGTAATAAACCTTGAAGGAGAAGTGTAATTACAATCTAGAACCCTAATATGACATTAGGTGGTCGGGTGTGTTACAATAATATTCTGCATCGCTATAGATGTCATTGAAATTTTTTAGGCGTGCCACCTTAGTATTATCTTCCATCCAATGTTTCTATGTAACGTCTTATTTGAAACTTTTTAAAATGGATTGAGAATAGTTTCCTACTTCTCTTCATGTAGGAGATGCAGTTTAAACCCTAATTTGTTGTGATTATTTCTCTTTATCATATTAACGTTTTTTCTCTTGAGATAACTATAAAGTTTGGCAAAGATCTCACTTTTTAACACCCAGTTTCATAAGTGTATATCGAAAAATAAGTTGTCGCATAGATTTTCCCTTTTTATTTTATGAGTAAGATTTGGCTGATCAAGTTACAGATCAAATATAGTGGTTAACTATTTATATTAATATTTTTAAAAATAATATAAATATTCTCTATATATATTATTTTTAAGAATATTAATAATAATAGTTAACCACTACTATTGATCTATAACTTGATTAGCCAAACCTTTACTCATAAAACAAAAAGGGAAAATTTATGCTACAACTTATATATAAATATGAATTATTTAACACCGCAGGCATTTAATAAAAAAATACATTGGATACATACATAATGCTTAAACATTATAAAGAAATCAAATTACAACTAGCAGCCTGGATACACATTTAATGGTTATCCGGAATATCAGTCATCTCGCTTTAATGTATTACAACTGGTTGTACGAATTATATCAATGTTCTCGATCTGAACCATGACTTCTCTGATACAGCTGTACTCTCACACGCATCTTACGAGGTTTACAATGTAATTTGGGTTTGATCTACACCGTTGGTTTGAGTTTGGTGAGATCGACGACATATGTTTAGGCGGGAGCCTGTTCTAGGTATCCCCGCCAACCCTAGAATAGTTCTCCGACGATATTTTGCATTACTCTCCTCTATGTTCTCTGGTTCTCTGAGTTTTACTTCCGCTGAGCTCCGAATTCTTGATGCGCCGAGTCTAGATATGTTGATTATATGAAGTGATATGGCCGTGTCGGCTAGCGATAATCTCTGCTCAGCCCTTGAGGTAAACTCCTGCCTGAGAAGCTAACCTGTTTTCAAGATTTTCCTTAAACTTTGCTGCATGAAATCTCGTTTTCATTTTATCGCTCGGTTGTTAGTTAATTCTCAATGAAATCTTGTTTTCAAGTTAAATTTTTCCTCATAATTACATGACCAGTTATTCATTTTGTGAAGTTAGTTTACTGATCTTTTCTTTTTGCATAACCTCACTGGTCGGGCAGATATTATGGGGAAGACAACGCCCGATATTTCTTATGGAGGTCTTCTCAGGTAAATATCTCTCTGGTTTAACAGTTTTCTTATCTACTTATATATTTATTATTATTATTTTTTTAAAAACACTTTACTTTCTCCGGCCACGGTACTTAACTTCTCATGCTTGATTTGTTTTGACAGGTATGCCTTCAAAAATTTGTGGCATTCCTCCCTACAGAACCTACTCAGCTTTCTAGTTCCGACATTTGATTTACTCTGCTCTAAACCTTGTACAGGTATGCACTACGAGTTGCCCAATCAGCCCTTGTATGGAGCTCATCGCCCAAACCCTTGGCTTCCGAACTCGAATGCTTCGAGCTAGTTCTGTGTTTTTTTTACTGTCCTCAGTAGGACGCTCTGTAGCATACATAGCAAATTCTGACTATGTTTAATATTTCACTTCGGTGTACTCTTGTAAAGTTTTAACAAGGATTTTCCCCTTGATGATTTAATCTGCGGTTCTGTTAATACAGTTCTTATGGTATTATCTTGGTTTGAACTCATATATTTGTAAACCTACGAAGTTAATATATTCAGCTCTTTATATTTCTATCTGTTGTAAAGATTTCATTTCTTCCTCAGCTAGCGGAATTCAGTTATGAAATTTGTTTTCTTGCTATATTTGATTCTTCCCGGCATAAAAAATGCATTTTTCTTTTTCCAATAGTAGAGCATTCAATAGTTATTGTCCACTATGCGTATTCTGGGTTTTATCTTTATTTCCTTACTTTTGAAGAAATTAAGGTTTATCCTCCATTGTTGTTATTTGTAGTTTAAAGTTTCCTCCTTTTCTTTGCAATACTATCTTTTAAACCCTACTAGATTTGTACTATTATTGCATGCCGGTAAAGATTTAAATATAAAAGAATGAACCTGTTTAATGTATTGTACAAAAATTATTCTCTTTTAATTCCAGGTGTCCAGACCACCAATTATCCTTTTTCCGAGTAATTAGAGTTTTCTTGCTCCTAGTATACAACTAGACTTGGGTTTTGGTCTTCACCAGAACCCTCATCTGACAGTCTACTAAAATTTCTTGTACAGTTTATATAGGCCCTACTATTTTACTTTCAGTATGTAATCTTTTAAATCATTGCTAATAGTTTTTCAAATCTATAGCATGAACTATTTGCAAAGTGTAATTGCTATGTTTATAAATAATATTATACATAAATTCTACTATCTGTTATTGCAATAATTATTCCCTTACAGTAGTTTCTTGGAAGTAATTACAGTTTAAACTTCGCACAAATTCATTTTCTTTTTTTGCTACTAGTTTTTCTTCTTGTTTTCCATAAATACTACTAGATTTTTTTTTTTCCAGAACCCATCATTTTCCATAATAATATTTTAGGAAATATTTGCAGCATTTAACTCTGGGAGTAATTCTTTTTTCTAACAGTGATAGGTAAAATTCTTAGTAGAAAATCATTTAAAACATAGAACATATTGCACCACTGTACATTTAATTTTGATAACAATATTTTTAAAAAGAAATAAAAATAACATAGACTATCAGTTATAGAACTGCAAGTGTACTTATTTGAAAATGATTCAACTCTGGTCCTCCCAACCATCAAGTGAGGCAATTACGTCCTCCTTGCCCCCGTGCTCCAAACTAAACGGTACGGGTTAACAATGGAAATTATTTCTACTGTGACCTCAGGACAACCAGTCCAGTCAGTACCAGAACTTCCAGAAATTTCTGAGTGTAATTCCACTGGCTACAACCAACTCAAGAATCTCTCACTCTTTCCTCTTTTTTTTTCCAAAATACAGAACCCCTACTCCTCACTAGGATCAGTCCTTTATCCTCACAGGAGTAGGTAACTGTTTTCCAACTATTCCCCAACCTCTTTTCAATTTTTGGAAACATTTTACCATTAGCTTTTTACTTTTCTTACCCGATTATTTCTCATAATAGTTTATCTTTATTAAATAACATTAATTGTCTCAGTTTTCCATTAACAAAACAATAAAATTACTTAACTAGTTAATCAACTAGTTATCAATAATGTAGCTGTCACAACTTCCCCCCATGGAAGTAAAACTGTCCTCGGTGTTTTCACTCTAGCTCTGAAAAGAGCCCTGGGTAAACTTCCCGTACGAACTTTTCATCCTCCCAACTAGCCTCATCTGGGTTGAAGTGCTTCCATTGCACTTTAACCTGGGTGATAGCTCGCTTTCGAAGCATAATTTCCCTTCGGTTAAGTATGCGTTGCGGCTCGACCAGGAACTCTACGTCTGGCTCTACCTGCAACAATAAACAATTTTCTTGTCAATTTCTCATAAAATAAATCACCTTGTAAGTTAGGAATTGCAGTGCTATTCTACCTCTATATGCTGCCAATGAATTACGTTCTTTGAATCATGCACATAACGCTTCAGCAGGGACACATGAAATACATTGTGCACTCGGATTTGGCTGGGTAAGGCTAGCTAATAGGCTACAGGTCATACCCTCTCCAAAATTTCAAAGGGTCCACAAAATCTGGGAGCCAATTTGGCACAAGAGGCCCACCGCAAGGTACACCTTTTTGGCTTGATCCTTACATACATATGGTTTCCTACGACAAACTCTCGATAGGACCTTTGTTTATCTGCATAGATCTTTTGTCGATCCTGTGATGCCTTCAGATTTTGTCTTATTTTCCTTACTTCTACTTCCATTTCAGCAAGCATCTCGGGTCCTAACATCAGTTTTGTCTTGGGGCTACTCCAATTTATGGGCTTGCGACACTGCCTCCCATACAAGACCTCGAAAGGACTCATTTTTAGAGATTCCTGATACCCATTGTTGTAAGAAAATTCAACAATGTGTAGGTACTCTTCCCATTTAGATGGCTGCTGCATCACATACGTGCGCAGCATGTCTTCCAGTACTTGATTCACTCGCTCCGTTTGACCGTCAGTCTGGGGGTGATAAGCGGTGCTGAAATTTATCTACGTTCCCAATCCTGAGAGCAAGGTTTTCCAAAATGCAGACGTAAACTTGACATCCCGATCTGAAATGACAGTCTTTGGGATTCCATGTAGTCGAAAAATTTCCTTCATGAATATGTCAGCTATCTGTACAGTCTTGTAAGTAGATTGTACTGGTATAAAATGCGCAGATTTACTTAATCTGTCCACCACCACCATTATGGAATCATTTTGTATTTTTGTCCACGGTAAACCTGTAATGAAGTCTAGGCATATGACCTCCCACTTCCATTCAAGTATTGGTATAGGCTGCAATAATCTTGCAGGATGTTGATGCTCTAATTTCACCTGCTGACACTCCAAACACTTGCTTAGATATTCAACAAGGTTTTTCCACATACCAGGCCAGAAGAATATCTTCCTAATTGCAGTCAACATTTTCTGATATCCCAGATGTCCTGCATAATTTCTGCGATGGTATTCATTCATTATCAAATCTTTCAGATCCACACGGTTAGGGACATATATTTTACCTTTGAAAGTTAACACTTGATCTTAATTTATTCCATACTCAGATGTGCCTCCATGATTTCTGTTTTCTTCCACTTGTTGCCACAAGAACTGGTACTCAAGATCTTTTCGCGCTTCTTCCTTTACTTGCTCGGAAAATTTACTTTCCATTTGATTATAGTATAATTCATATATGCTATGCAATTTTATACTTAAAGAATCAGCTACTCAGTTTTCCTTTCCTTTGACATGCTGAATATCCATGCCAAACTCACTTAGGAAGGCATTCCCTCTTGCCTATCTTGAGTTTAAATCTGTTTGCTTGAAGTAACTCGTCAAGCTGCTATGATCTGTTTTTAATACAAGCTTTTTGCCCAGCAGATAGTGTCTCCATACCCGGAGCACATGAAATACTGTTGTCAACTCTAAATCATACGCGGAATATCTTTGTTCATGATCCTTCAACTTCCTAGATTCATATGCTACCAATTTGCCTTCCTGAGACAAGATTGCCCCAACACCTTCTTTACTTGCGTCCATACATACTTCAAATTCCTTGCTGGGATCAGCCACCCTTAACACAGGAGCAGTGGTCAAAATCTATTTCAGTTTTTCAAAAATGTTTTGACATTCTGTGGTCCATTTGAAAAAAATTCCTTTACTTTTAAAGGAAGTAATAGGAAAAGCAATTCTGGAAAATCCTTCAATAAATCTGCAGTAGTACCCAGCTAGTCCCATAAAGGATATAATATCTGCCACGTTCTAGGGTACTTTCCATTCCATGATTGTTTTAATATTTTCTGGATCAACAACGATCCCCTCAGCGGAAATAACGTGTCCTAGAAAACTGGATTTTTGTTTTGAAGAAATCACACTTGCTGAATTTTGCGTACAAATGGTGTTTTCTTAGCATTTCCAACAAAATCCTCAAATGCTCCTTATGTTATTCCTGATTTTTAGAATAGATCAAAATATCGTCTATAAAAATAAGTACAAAATTATCCAGGAAAGGATGGAAGACCCCATGCATTAGCCTCATGAAAGTTGTTGGTGCGTTTGTTAACCCAAAGGGTAATACCACAAATTCATAATGACCATATCTTGTATGAAATGCTGTCTTGCAAATGTCTTCCTCCTTGATTCGAATCTCGTGATATCCAGATCTCAGATCTATCTTGGAAAACACTGTGGCCCCTTTTACTTGATCAAATAGATCATCAATCCTTGGTAAAGGGTATTTTTTTTTACTGTTAATTTGTTGAGTTGCCTATAATCCATGCACATACGCATGGTCCCATCCTTCTTTTTCACGAACAGAACTGGTGCTCCCCAAGGTGACACACTTGGGCGAATATAACCCTTATCCAACAGTTCCTGTAACTGCATCTTCAACTCTGTTAATTCCGGCACACTCATTATATAAGGAGCCCTTGACATGGGAGAAGCTCCAGGCATTAACTCTATAGTAAAGTCAATGTCTCTTTTTGATGATAATGCAGGAATATTTTCTGGAAAAACATCTAGGAATTCTTGCACTACTGGTATACTTTCCATTGTAGGCGATTTCTCCTTAGAATCTGCATATCCTACCTGAATAGCATATAACTGACACCCCTTCCTTATACATCTATTCATTTGGGATTCCGTTATTGGGCGTAACTGTAATGGTTTTCTGATTCCTTGAATTTCCTTCCGGGTTCCATCGTGCATTCTGTAATAAATAACTTTTTCCTTACAGTCCACTAGAGTCCAATGCTTTTCTAGCCAATCCATGCCTAACAAAACATCATAGGATCCTAATGGCAGAACATTCATATCTACTTGTAACTGCTGATTTGAAATTTCTATTATACAGTTCGGAATTTTAGTAGTCACTTTACGCTTTGCCCCAGTGGCTAGCTGTACTAGCCGGGAATTTTTAAATTTCCGATCTTTCAATTTACACAACTCTACTACCCTGGGACTAATATAGCTTAAACTTGCGCCTAGATATACTAAAATAGAAACAGACTGAGTTAGTATTTTACCTTCCAGCTCAATCATCGTGGGCTGATAATCCGCTTTCTTGTCCTCCAATGCCACATTAATACGGGGAATGTTTTGTGCTACATCATCCACAGTAGAAGCTTCCTGCAAGTTTGCTACAACATCATTTCTTGTTCGCTGTGGGTAGTTTTTGTAGTAATGTGCTTCACCACACCCCCAACATTGTAAAGGTGGTTTGGTAACCTACCCTTGCTCAGGCTTGCTGGATGCTTCCGTAGGCTTTTCGTCTGCTGGCCATCTGGTCCTCTGGTGATTTCTGCCAAACTGCTTGCTGACAGGATTTCGTGTAGAATTCTTAAAGTTAACGCTTTTGGCACCCTTGAAACTCGAATTACTTTTCTTTCCTTTCTTTGGCTGCCAATTCTTGCCAAACTCCCCTTTTCCCTTGGATTGCTGATTGCACATTCGTGCTTTACGAATAGCTTCATCCATGGTTTGGGGATTTAAAAATTCTATCCTCTCCTTCATGTGTGTTGGCAAGTTGCTCAGAAATCTCTGCACTTTAGCCTTCTCCTCTTGAAGATATGGAACATAGCATAATAGGGATGTAAACTTAGTGATGTAATTGTCCATGGTCATCTGTCCCAACCTTAAATCATGAAATTATTTAGCCTTTTCATCATAAAATCTTTCTGTTAAGTACTTTTCCTTGAAATATTGTTGGAACGATTCCAAAGTGACTTCTTCTTCTTCAATACTACGTACATTCTTCACTTCCTCCCACCACAGAGTGGCTTTCTCCATTAGATGATATATAGCTAATCTAGCCTTCATGTTGCTATTATATTCATACACCTGAAAATACTTGTTCATATTTATTAACCACGCTTCTGCCACCTCCTCAGCCTCACCATCAAAAATTGGTGGTATAAGTTTACGAAATTTTCCTTGAAGTTCTACTTTCTGTCTTTTGACCTCTTGCTGATCTGACAAGTTGCCAGATTCTGCCTCATTATAATTTTTATTCTTACTTCGCTGAGAGGGGCTCCTTTCTACTTTTTCTGTAGTGTTGTTTCCTGTTTGTTGCTCACCTTCTTCTTGTATACCTCGGTCAGTACCGGGATGTTCCACCTCCAGGTTTTTTTTATCTAACAGACTCTTTAATATCTTCTCCTGGTCTTGCAATTATCGCTCATTATCTTTTTGAACACACACCATTTCCTCCTGTAATTGTTGTATCGTGTTTAACAGGAAACTAGTTTGGTGTTGTTTTTCTTCTAAGAGCCTACTGGTTTTCTGTTGCTGTTTGACACTTAGTTGGACCCACATTTCTGGGTTCATCACTGGTTGAACTTGGGGTTCCCTAGTGTCTTGAGGAAGCTGCTGTGGAGTTCCTCTTCTCATGATGTTCCTGCTAGATTTCCAAATTATTTCTTTGTGCATTATTTACACACAACTTTTCGTTAGTTGACCCTTAGGGTCCCAACGTATGAACGCTGCTTTGATACCACTTGTAACATACATAAAAAAAAATTATTTTACCAACTACCTTGGAGTAAAGGTAAAACATGTTCATTATGAAATTCAATAACCCCTTTATACCACACTCGAATGTTAATATATTTATATTGTCAATACCTATGAATTATTTATATAATAAATATATATAAATACGAATTATTTAACATCGCAGGCATTTAATAAAAAAAATACATTGGATACATACATAATGCTTAAACATTATAAAGAAATTGAATTACAGCTAGCAGCCTGGATACACATTTAATGGTTATCCAGAATATCAGTCATCTCGCTTTAATGTATTACAACTGGTTGTACAATTATATCAATGTTCTCGATCCGAACCTTGATTTCTATGATACAGTTGTACTCTCACACGCATCTTACGAGGTTTACAATTTAATTTGGGTTTGATCTAAACCGTTGGTTTGAGTTTGGTGAGATCGACGACATATGTTTAGGCGGGATCCTGTTCTAGGTATCCCTGCCAACCCTAGAACAGTTCTCTGGTGATATTTTGCATTACTCTCCTCTCTGTTCTCTGGTTCTCTGAGTTTTAATTTCGCCGAGCTCCGAATTCTTGATGCACCGAGCTAAAATATTGATGCGCTGAGTCTAGATATGTTGATTATATGAAGTGATATGGACGTGCCAGCTAGCGATAAGCTCCGTTCATCCCTTGAGGTAAACTCCTGCCTGAGCAGCTAACCTGTTTTCGAGTTTTTCCTTAAACTTTTCTGCATGAAATCTTGTTTTCATTTTATCACTCGGTTGTTAGTTAATTCTCAATGAAATATTGTTTTCAAGTTAAAGTTTGCCTCATAATTACATGACCGGTTATTCATTTTGTGAATTCGGTTTACTGATCTTTTCTTTTTGCATAACCTCACTGGTCGGACAAAGATTGTGGGGAAGACAATGCCCGATATTTCTTATGGAGGTCTTCTCAGGTAAATACCTCTCTAGTTTAACAGTTTTCTTATCTGCTTATATATTTATTATTATTATTTTTTTTAAACACTTAAATTTCTCCGGCCACTGTACTTAAATTCTCGTGCCTGATTTGTTTTGACAGGTATGCCTTCGAAAATTTGTGGCATTCCTCCGTGCAGAACATACTCATCTTTCTAGTTCCGGCATTTGATTTACTCCACTCAAAACCTTGTACAAGTATGCACTACAAGTTGCCCAATCGGCCCTTGTATGGATCTCATCGCCCAAACCCTCGACTTCCGAACTCGAATGCTTCGAGCTAGTTTTGTGATTTTTTTACTGTCCTTAGTAGGATGCTCTATAGCATACATAGGAAATTCTGACTATGTTTAATATTTCACTTCGGTGTACTCTTGTAAAGTTTTAACAAGGATTTTCCCCTTGATGATTTAATCTGCGGTTTTGTTAATACAGTTCTTATGGTATTATCTTGGTTTGAACTCATATATTTGTAAACCTACGAAGTTAATATATTCAGCTCTTTATATTTCTATTGGTTGTAAAGCTTTCATTTCTTCATCAGCTAGTGGAATTCAGTTCTGCAATTTGTTTTCTTGCTATATTTGATTCTTCCCGGCATAAAAAATGTGTTTTTCTTTTTACAATAGTAGAGAATTCAGTAGTTATTGTCCGCTATGCATATCAAGGGTTTTATCCTTATTTCCTTACTATTGAAGAAATTAAGGTTTTTCCTCCATTGTCGTTATTTGTAGTTTAAAGTTTCCTCCTTTTCTTTGCAATATTATCTTCTAAACCCTACTAGATTTGTACTATTATTGCATGCCCTTAAAGATTTAACTATAAAAGAATGAACCTGTTTAATGTACTGTACAGAAATGATTCTCTTTTAATTCCCAGGTGTCCGGACCAACGATTATCCTTTGTCCGAGTAATTAGAGTTTTCTTGCTCCGGTAGACAACTAGACTTGGGTTTTGGTCTTCTCTTGAACCCTTGTCTGACAGTCTACTAAAATTTCTTGTACAGTTTATAGAGGCCCTACTATTTTACTTCTAGTATGTAATCTTTTAAATTGTTGCTAATAGCTTTTCAAATATATAGCTTGAACTATTTGCACAGTGTAATTTATATGTTTATAAAGAAGATTATACATAAATTTGGATGTTTGTTATTGTAATAATTATTCCCTTGCAGTAGTTTCTTGGAAGTAACTACAGTTTAAACTTCACACAAATTCATTGTCTTTTTCTGCTACTATTTTTTCTTCTTGTTTTCCAAAAATACTACTAGATGTTTTTTTCCAGAACCCATCACTTTCCCTAATAATATTTTAGGAAATATTTGTAGCATTTAGCTCTGGGAGTAATTCTTTTTCTAACAGTGATAGATAAAATTCTTAGCAGAAAATCATTTAAAACACAAAACATATTACACCACTGTACATTTCATTCTGATAACAATATTTCTTTTAAAAAGAAATAAAAATAACATAGACTATCAGTTATAGAACTTCAAGTGTAATTATCTGAAAATTATTCAATTGTGGTCCTCCCAACCATCAAGCGTGGTGATTACGTCCTCCTTGCCCCCGTTCTCTAAAATGAACGGTACGGGTTAATAGTGGAATGTCTTTCTGCTGTGACCTCAGGACAACCAGTCTAGTCAGTACTAGAACTTTAGGAAATTTCTGAGTGTAATTACACTGGCTACAACTAGCTCAAGAATCCCTCACTCTTTCCTTTTTTCCAAATATAGAACCCCTACTCCTCACTGGGATCATTCTTTTATCCTCAGAGGAGTAGGTAATTTTTTTCCAACTGTTCCCCAACCTCTTTTTAGTTCTTGGAAACATTTTACCATCAACTTTTTACTTTTCTTATCCAGTTATTTCTCATAATATTTTATCTTTATTAAATAACGTTAACTGTCTCAATTTTCCATTAACAAAACAATAAAATTACTTAACTAGTTAATCAACTAGTTATCAATAATGTAGCTGTCACTTATTTGCACGTATAGATGACCAATGAAGGCCAAGTTCAAAATCATATGCTTTAGCAATTGAATCGTCTAGGGTGGGAACCTTACCCAAGCAGAAGACTGGAACCATGAGCAAGAAATATTTAGATTCTGATAAATATTCTCATAACGCCTAGAGATGCCAGTGACATAATTTGACATGCTTATAGTCATTTTTGTACGTTTTCTCACAAGGAGTCCAACCATGTTTCCTGAATCTCCATCTGAGCAGCAAAATTTCAAGTGCCTCACAATAAAGAATCTTTGAAGAATATTGAGGAATCTAAAATATTCCTTAAGGCCCAGATTTTGATGGTGTCATAATTCGACATGTTGATAGTTAATTTTACACTTTTCGTCACCAAGAATTCAGTGGTGCAGTCCCTTTTAGCAGCCAATCATCTTTTCATTTTTCGAACATCTTAGAAAATGGAGGTACAAGATGAATTCATGTTATGTTTCCTTTTAGTTATTTCTAAGATGATGCATTATTTTTTATATCCCTATTTGACACTATGTTGAGGGATGCTTGTTTCCACATTATTGTGAGATTGTATTAGCTTGTCATGCTAAAGGAAATCCCATTTTGAGTGAGATTTACGATAGGGAAAGCATCTCATGGAGGGACAAGCCACTATTTTTTTATTGTATATGTACTTTTTATGAAAAAGAACATGATATGTACATCATCATCATTAGCAAAAATTAATGAAGCGACTGCCACTACCTTTACACCGGGGCTAGAGACATAGCCCACACTAGGTGAAATTCATTATCAAATGTGTCATTGATATGAAACCAGCTACCAAAATAAAATAAATGAGAGATCAACGCATTAGAAATAAACCACTTCGATGGGGAAACCTCATTTACATTACATAAATTAACAATTCTTGGATGATACAAATGAAAAAACATCCTTTCTATATATAGGAGTCCAATGGGTCACAATATAATCCTAGCAGACATAAAAATAACAATGTAAGGGCACAAAATTAACAATAATAGGCTTCTATGGGGCAAAATAATAACAATATGGGGAATACATAGCCACACCAATTACAATAAGGGGGCTATACTAACAATAAAATAATGGGATACAATAATATTATAGGGACCTAACATGCCCCTCTCCTTTAAACAATTGTTGTCCTCAACACTTGATTATTTCTAGATGCTTTTGTATAAAATTCTCATCCTCCCATGTGGAATATTCAATGAGTAAGCTCTTCCAACTGATGAGGTACTCTGAAATTGATCGATTTCGTAGCTGTCGAGTTCTTGTTTTTGTGACTGCTTTAGGTTCCAATATTATTTTTCCTTCCTCATTAAGTTTTGGAAATATTGTTTGAACTGGGACTTGAGCCATCCTTTCGCCATTAGGAATCATTTCTTGTAGCAACTTTGTCAAAATTTCCTTCAAAGCTTCCATGTTTTCTTTTAGATAATTCTTCATGTCTTTCAGTTTTTCTTCTATACCATCGATCTTAGCTTCCATTCCATTCTTTAAACCATCCATATTAGCCTCCATGTATGCTTTTAAACCATCTATGTAATCTTTGGTTTCTCTTTGTGAAATCAAAATTTGTTGCACTTGGTACCGTAATTTTGATATATCATACTACAATTCTTCCTCTTCATGCATCATAGTAGAATTTTCTGAGGGCTTAGTGGGTGTAAATTTTTTTTTTTTTTTGGAGGCATTATAGAACCCAATATTGATCAAAAATTCTTCAACATTCCTTTGGAATCACTTCAACTTCTTTTTCAAACAAAATTTATGCAATTTTTTAAAAATAAATACTCACCTTTTTCTTTCTTTTAGGACATTGATAATGAAACGGTTGTAACACTGTAATTTAGGATCTCCAAGGTCTAAAATTAGGTCCTATGGTAGCCCTTAGAGGCTTCTTTACAATGCCACAGGTCAGACCTAATTTTGATTCTTCAAGGGAAACTTATGCTCAATCTCTTGAAATTACCTATTTATGGACTAGTTCAGTAGATAAAAGTTGTACAGTGCGCCACATGTCATTGTTTCCTCCTATGGATTTAAAATAGATACACGGAAATTAAAGTCTGTGTACTTTTGGCCGCTTTTTACAAAATTCCAATCTGATACTCAAAGAAAGAGTTATGACGGCTTTCCCAAGGTCACCTCTTTGAGATGAAATTCAAGAGCCTAACAAAACCCTAACTTCCACATGTCATATCGCAAAAAATATTGCAAAACAATATCTAAAAAATTTACACGACGTTCATCAGTATCTCTTCGCAAATGGGTTATTTTTTAGCTTCTGAAACTTTGTAGAGAAAACATTTAGAGGGAAAATTCCAGGATGACCTATTTGAAGCATAGAAACCATAGAATCCAAAGCTCTGATACCAAATGTTATGAAAACAACTCCCAAAATAGAAGAAAAGATATATCAACAACTTATAAATAATACACTTCAAGGGGGAAATCTCTTTTACATTACATAAATGAACAATCCCTAGATGATACAAATGAAAAAGCCTTCTTTCTATATATAGGAGTCTAATGGGTCACAATATAATCCTAGCTAACATAAAAATCACAATGTAAGGGAACAACAATAACAATAGTGGGCTTCTATGGGGCACAATAATGACAATATGGGGACTACATGCGCACAACAATAACAATAAGGGGGCTATACTAACAATAAAAATAAGGGGATACACTTTTATTATAGGGACCTAAAAGTCATGTTCTTGATTTGTTGATTGTCCTGATGTTCCCTCTTGTTTAAGCATGAACATGTCGTTCTTTTATGCTATTTTTAATGAAATTATATTAACATCACAGAAGTAAAATATCTTTGATCATTCTGGTAGCTAAATAGATCCAAATCAAGATTGGTATCAGAACGTTCTTCTCGTTGATGTGAATTGTGAGTGAAAATGATTTAACTTGCAACAATGGAGGATGAAAAATAAATGTACAAGGACTTCCTCGGGATCACCAAAATGGTGGACATAATGTTTGAATCTTATGAGTGGGAGAAAGAATTAGTAGAGAATTGTTCTCCATCCACACCTTCTAGTGAAAATTCATCGCCTTCATCATCTTCTCATCATTCAAATGAGGAGATCAACCTAAGATTTCAAGTAGAGAATGTTGAATTGAAGGGAATTCTACAAGAAGAGAAAGAGGATAAGGATAGATTGCAGCTTCAGTTGTGAGTCACTGAGGAGGCCTTGGAATAGTTGAAGCACAATGACCAGAGCCTTCAAGAAGAGGATGTTGAGTTAAGGAGGCTTCTACAAGAAGAAAAAGAGGAGAAGTAGAGACCACAACTTCAACTACAAGCCATAGAAGAATCCTTGGAGGGTTTTAAGTGCAATGAAGGCTTAGAGAAGCCATTATCACCTGTCTCCAAATAGATATCTGAGGTAAAAAAAATTGTTCAGTATTCAGTTTCATCTTCACATAATGCTATTTCTGTTGGAAATGTGGAGGTACCCATTATAGGAATTGGCATAGGACTCCTTACCAAGATGGGGTACAAAGGATAAGGACTATCTGTTAATGGCCAAGGCATGACTCAACCATTGTAGGTCATGCAAAGACCTTGATTTACAGGTTTGGTATAAACCGAAGTAAAATTCTCAAAGGTTTCAAAAGCTTCCAAGACATTGTTAAAAAATTTGAGGAAAGAGAATGATGGGAACACATAACCATCATCCCATGGTAGTGCACATTGTAAAGGAAGAGTTGAGGCAAGCTCTCATCACCATAATTGCACCAGAAACAACTAGATGTGGTTTAAATAGTGAAGGAAAGAGAATGATAGAAAGACTTCATCATCATCCCATAGTAGTGCATATTACAAAGGAAGAGTTGAGGCAAGCTCTCATTGCCATAATTGAACCATAAAAAACCAGAAAAGGTATAAAAAACGTTGATATTATAATGTTCATTTATATTACAAGTATATTAATAATGAATGAAAATCATGGCATTGAAAACTATGTATTTTTTATGGTTTACATAACCATGTGATTGTTTAGTGTTGGAAGAGAATGGGAGCATGAAAGAGGATGAGGCATGAAAGGCCTTCTTCATAGCATGGGAAAAAGAAGGTAAATCAGGTTTGGAGGAAGAAGAATTACTATAGTCATTGCGATAAAGGTGGTCATCAAAGAGCCACATGTTGGAGGCTCCATCCAGAGCAACGTCTCAAGGACAAAGCGTCTGTGCAAGAACCAATTGGAAAAATTTGTTTAACAAGCGAATCTGCCACAGGAAGATGATCCATTCCCTTTGATAAGTGAGAGATAGTTTTTATAGATGTGTTAGCTTGTCGTGGCCGTATTTTTGAAAACCATGCATGGAAAAATAAGTGTAAAACTGATGATGCGTTTTTAATTTCTTGTTAATCAATGTTTATGTTTTTTCCTTGTATTGATAGCTGGAGTATTGGTTTCCATTTTGATGTAAACTAGACCACAAAGTATGTGCTATAAGATGGGGGGAATTATGTGATTATTGGGTCATAATTGGTCATGCAATTGGGCATGTAATTTTAAAATATTTTACTACAGGTTTGTAGAGGATGCAGGTGTCGGCTCATCAATTATGGCTACGAAGAAAAAAAGTGGAGGAGAAGGAAGGGTGACCTGTTAGGACACTAATAGTGCAGAAAATGTACACAACAATTGCAGATTATGTTCATGATATTGGAGGACCAAAATCTCCTCAGTGGTTCAGAATGATCGAGGTGGATCTAGATTCAATTGGAGGACAAAGAGGGCTTATAATAGCTCAAAATTCAAAGTGGTTAGTTTTCTCTCGAACTAGGTCGATATCAAAGTGCTCATCACCTTGATTGCAATAGTGTGAATGACACTCCAATCTGAGTTCGTATGGAACAGATAGGGCTCATAAATGTTTTGTTCAAAGTGGACATGTGGGGTAGGGTTAATGGTCCTACAAATTAATCAAGGATGGGGAATGGAACTTGGCTCTTGAAGATGGGCAAAATTGTTTCCTAGTTAAAATACCCAATGAACCTTATTTTTTGCAAAATTGAAAAATGCTAAATTGTTTTAAAAAATAAAAAAAATAAAAAAAATATTAAAAAAAGGGATGGCGGGCCACCGCACCCGCTAGCCCACTGCACATTATATTAAATGTTAAATCGAGGTGGGAGGGGGACAAAACCTGCCACCACTGGTCGAAGCCCTGAAAGAACCAGTAATGGGTGGTAGGTTGTTACCCCCACCACACCTTTCAACCACCATCAAACAAATATTATATATAAATGGGGTCAAGGTTTGGTTGAATGGGAACCCCACCCCATGGCCAACGGCTTATGCCACCAGAGTCAACGATCGGGACCGATGAGTCTTGAACCTACTCAGCGCACGTGGGACGACCCCCACTAGGAGGTCCCATATAACACAACCAACATATACCTCCATTACAACAAATTTAACTGCCAACCATTGTTAAAACAAATGTACCACCAAGACTGCCAACAAAAAACACGCCATAAAATTATATTGGGGTCAGGTGAGGGTTGGAATGTTCAACCTTTTCCGAACTAGTTATGGCTTCCACCAATGGCCCACAAGGCCACTCATTGGTAATTTTTCCACTCACATAATATTTAACCTCAACAATTCAATTCCACGGAGGCAACCAATAGAATATGAGTTCGAAATTGTGAGCCAGGGCAATGGAAACCTGTCCATGGCAGAACCTTGCCCGGGAAAAAGAGTGGAACCATGAGAAAGGAGTATTTAGATGCTGAGAAAGATTCCCCTAAGGCCCATATATGCCAGTGATGGAATTTGACATGCTTATAATAAATTTTTCACGTTTCTCACCAAGAGTCCAACCATGTGGCTATAATCGCCATATGAGCAGAAAAATTGCAAGTGCCCCACAACGAAGAATATTTGAAGAACGTTGATGAATATAAAATATTTTTGAAGACCTAGATTTTGGTGTTGTTAGAATTGGACGGGTTTACAATTTATTTTACACTACTCTTCTCCAGGAAGTTAGTGGTGTAGTCCTTTTAAGAAGCCAAGATTTTCATTTTCCAGCAATCTTCAAAAGTGGAGATACATGATGCAGTCATGTTCTGTTTCCTTTTCTTTTATTTATTAGATTATATATTATTCTTGAGATAACTATTTTATGCTATGTTGAGGGATGCTTGTTTCCACATTATTGTGAGACTGTATTAGCTTGCCATGCTGAAGGAAAACCCATTTGAGTGAGAGTTCCTATAGGGATAACATCTCGTGGAGAGAAAAAACACTATTTTCTTACGGTACATGTCCTTGTTATGGAAAATAACATGCTATGTACATCATCATCATTAGCAGAAATTAATGAAGCGACCACCACTACCTTGACATCGGTCCTAGATATGTCACCCACAGTGGGTGAAATTTGTTACCGAATGTGTCATGTTATTGATTTGTTGATCATAATTATGTTTCCTATTATTTAATCATGCACATGTGGTTCTTTTATGCTCTTTTAAATGCAATTCTATTAACATCACATAAGTAAAATATCTTCGATAATTCTGGTAACTAAAGAGATCCATGAGATGGGAAAATAAATGTTGTTGGAAAAGCTCATGAATTAATTGGAGCGCATAACTGGAAAAGTTCCCATCATTGTTTGTGTATTTTTATGCCATGCGATGCCATGTTTCTAAGGGACATTGGGGATAAGTGGGCATGGTTAAAACATGTTACAGGATGTGAAAATAATCATCGCATGCAACCAAAATATTATGTTGCACTAGAGGAATGATGATGGTATCACCATCTCATGGGTGTGTTGAACTTATTGATGGAGGTTGAGACAAAATGTCCTTTTATCATTAAATGGGAAGGTGTTATTTTTCATGGAGGTCTGTGACCCAGTGGGACTCGTGACTTAAGCATAGGTTGAATATTCCACATAGGATATGAATCATTTGTACATGTGATGTGGCAAGGTTGCATACATAACACACTAGCATAATGATATGTGGCAAGAATAAATGGTCCTTATTTTATGACTAAGTGGCCATTTTTTGGATGATACATGACACCACTAGAGGATGCCACGTAGTAGGATGACATCACCCTGATGTTAGTATGGAATCATTAATACCATTAGAGGAATTTTTGTCCTAAAAGTGGTCTCCTAAGGAAAAATAATAAAATAATAGGAAAGCAATAAAATAAGAGTTATGAATTTTGGAGGGAAAAGAAAAAATCTACTTTTTTAATTTTATTTTGGCTTATCTCCGTATAGATTTACTCAAATTTCAAGTGTAGACACTCGTTGGATGGGGAAATAAATTATGAATCCAATGAGTACCCATTATGAAATCTTTTGAGAAGACCCACATTGATAAAAAATGAAGGTACATTAAAAAAGAGTGTTCAACAAGTTTTTTTAATGTATCTTCATTTTTTATCAATGTGGGTCTTCTCAAAGATATGCATAATCGGTACTTGTTGGATGTGGTATTTAATTCCACATATAACGAGTTTATAGACTTGAAATTTTAGTAAACATATAAGGATATAAACCAAAAATACGATAAAAAAACTAGTTTTTTATTTTATTTTCCCTCCAAAGTATTTACATGTACCTTTTTTTAAATTTAAAGGATTTTTATTGGTTTAGATATTATGTACATGAAAATTTCATGGGAAATTTTAGGCTAAAATTTCCTATAATGATTGTGGAATTAGGTGACGTGGAGGTTAAGTTGATGTGGCATAAATGATACGCGAAGGTGTTTTTTGGTGCCACCTGGCGTGGGGTTGCTATCTGGTGCTTACAAGGTATCATATGTGGCTCAAAGCCACATAACCAAAGATCTTGATGCTATGAAAGTGCTTGTAGTGCAAGTCTATTTCGAGGTGTATAATAGAAAAAAGTTGTTGGATGATGATTTTCCCTATCAAATGACGTGAAAATGGATGCATGCCACAAAGGTTCAGTGGAGCTCTATTGTGAGGAAATATTGTGGGGCATAGTGGTGCTAACATAATATGAGGTGGTGGGTTCCACGGTGGAATTCAAATTAGGTAGAATTTCCATGTGGCTGTCAAATTTAAAATATTTCTTTATGTGGTGAGGGTTATAGGGGCCAAAATTCAAATGGGCATAAATTCTCATCCAAAGGTTATATTTGGAAAAGGTTTTTATATGTAAAAATCTCCCAATGATATGAATGTGATGGTGTTATCCAAAATGAGTTCTACACACTTTGGCTAAGACGAAATTTTATAACCCCATATTCATAATTATGATAGCATGGAGGTTGAGATAATTGAAGGTAACCCCTCCCACTAGGTTTGTGAAGTATAAGATATTGGGAAGGAGCATTAGACACTACCAAGTTTCTTAAATTTTTAGTTTAACAAAACTATGGTGATCTTGGAACCCTTCTCTTAATGATTTTCAAGCATACAAATAAAATTCTTTATAATTTTGAATAATGTCTTACCTTAAAGACTAGATATAACATATTGAGTCCTAGTAGACATCCTCAATAGTTTTATATTTATATAAGAGTATTTCTAATAAATAATAATAATATTATATAGTAGTGAAATAAATAAATAAACATATTAAAAAAGAGATCAATATCTCTAAAAGATAGAAATGTTATATATGTTGTTCTCTCTTTTTTTTTTGAAATGTTAAAAAATATTAAATTAGTGATTTCTATTTTATATCATGAAGAAAATTTATATAAAGATGCAAAGTTGTATGGAGTGTTTCTCACCAATGAAACAAACGCTTCCTATGAATTAAAAAGATATAGATTTTTAACTATGGTAAACAAAGTGTTCGAAGTCTACATGGAGGAACCATAACTACTAAATCCTATAACCTGAAGGATGGAAAATTTCCATAAATATAAAATGAAATAGACAAAAAAATAAAGACTAATATAAAAGGCTATTTGTTCCATGGTTATTTCTAGAGGTGTCTCCTCCTTTTTGTGGGTATTATTATTTGATTTGATGGTATACATTGGCTTGGGTGACACTAGGCATGGGTTCTCTAAGATGGAAACAAGATTATCCTAATATCCCTTTGACCCATGTGGGCATTCCATATCCTCCACTATGCTAGTTCCCCCTTCCACCTTCTCCACTAAGACATTGATTCTAAAGACTCCCTTCATAAAGGTCTTGAATTTAACTTCAAATATAGAAATATAATGCTTCAAATAAATAATATAATTATGCGTTAGTATTTTTGGTAAGTGAGTCTAAACTATATTGATTCGAAAACAGAATAGTGCATATTCTACATGCTAGGTTGGTAAGCTGTGGTTAGCCAATCCCATCCTTTGTTGCGCAAGTATGGGGCTGCCTCCATGGATGAAACTAGCTCGATAATGACATCAAATAGTAAATTAAAAAATGTTCCATAGCATGAGTGAAGCTAGAAGTTTTCGAATAATAACAAGCATGACAAAAAACTAAGAAGATCTGAGCAACTACGTAGTCATGAGTCTGCTGCATCATCATCGTTGTCTAGATCTTCCTCCACCATGGGACAAGTGTACCCTTACGTAGCGACATCCTCTTCTGCAGTAGGTTGACGTGGAGGCCTGGTAGCGGGTACCTTCCGAGTCCATTATCCACACATCTATGTCATCCCCTTCATCCTCCTAAGTTAGGAGCGGATCTGTCTTGCGAGGAAAGGGGTGATCCTAATGCGCAATGGTTCATTTTCAAGGTCTGTGGCTTCCTCCCTGAGTTACATGGGTTGGGGCCTCCTCCTCCTGGTCGAGTTGGGGACTCTGGGGGCCCTCTCGAACATGAATTCTTGAGGAGGAGCCTTCAACTGATTCGAAGCGATTATCTGACCCCCAGTGGTAGAGACCAGGGAGTGCACCTATATGTCCCCCTCTAATGGTGCGTTGGTGCAGCCTAGGGGCCATGGTTAGATAAGGCAAGGAGAAGATGGGGGTCTGAGGTGAGGTGAGGAGAAGCTCTGACTCGAGGTGGGAGGTGCGAAGCGAGGAGTTCTTGGAGAAGGAGGTGTTTTGAAGGAGGGTGCACAAAAATATACATAGGATAGTGGGGGTACATAGACTGGTGAAAAAGGCAACGCAGTTTGAGCCAAGGAGAGGCGCACAATTAGGGAAGTACACAACTTGGTGGATTCTGCATAGTACAGCACTTGGGGGAGGCTACGTGGGAAACTAGGCACGCAAGGAAGGGGCTGAATCAAAAGTATCGAAAGGAGAAGAATGTGAATGGCTTTGAGCTTAAGGTGCTCTCCTTTTGTAGGGCTATTACACATGCGAAGATGCTGAGCATTATTATTCTTCACTCACAACTGCATTCTGTAACTGATCTCATGATTAGGCATGTGCATAGAGTTATGGCCGCACATCATATCCGTTCGGTTGATCATTCACGATATTGCGACAACGTGTTTCCCCTGAGGGGATGATGATGTCTTTGCATGTCATCATGGTGCTCGGTCTCTGTCATCTCATGCAAATGATTGCAGGAGTAAGGATCCTTGTCATGTGAAGGTCTGCGTTGAATATCTTCATCCTCTCGAGTGTGGGAGAGACTATGTTCAAGTGTGTTGCTTTTGTCACCCACATCCAGTGAGAGAATTTATTTTGGATTAGAGTTTGGTAATCTCGTCTGAGAGATTCATCCTCAATCTATGAGATATTTGGGTAATGCATCTCTCTGTGACTTTCCACGCCCTTTTTCACAAGGATGTCCACAACAATGTTTTCTTTCCTGTGCACATGGTGAAAGGTTATAGCCCTGTGATTTTGTATCAGTTGTTCCAGGAGTTGGAGCCTGTTAGCGAGCCTCCAGCTAGTGGATACCTTCATGGATGTCATTCCATGGAGAATTATTATGGCTGCCATAGTGATAATTTGTGAATCTCCCTCCTTTTCCAAGGGAAAATAGTTGAACTCAATGGCTCTAGAGATGCCCTGGATGAGTCCCTCTAGTTCCACAAAGTTGTTGTTGTCCCATCAAATATTTACATAGTATGTTATAAGGGGTTCACCCTGAGAGTTCCTAAATATGCTTCTAAATCCTGCATTTCCATGGTTTCCTTTGGACGCACCATCAAAGTTGCATTTGAAGAATCCATTTGGGGGTGGATTCCATTGATCAGGAGCTGTGGATCTTGCAACATTTCTAGGGGGTTTGTCCAGGGGAGAATTTATGTTCATATGCTAGTTGCTCCATATATTACTCTCTACGGTAGAGGTCGGGATATCTTTCTTACTCCATGATGTGATGGAAAAGGTTTCGGTGAGGTTTTCATGTATCCTTGCCTAGATTTTCTCTTGGTTGGAAACCTTATCTTTAAAGATCATGTTGTTCTTTTCTTTCTATATGTTCCAGATTAGGAGGCCTAGAATTATCTACCAAAGTCTATTCATAAGGTTATTAGAGTAAGGGTTTTCCTTCCAATTTCTGATGGTGTTGATGATGTTACCCCTTTCTTTGTTGGTGCGCCTGCATATTATTGTGATCCTGTCCCACAGGGCGTTGGTTGTAAAGCATAGGTCCAGTAGGTGGTTGATGGTTTCAAGGTTCTCATGGCATAGAGGGCATCTTGAGGGGCCTACAAACCCTCACTTAAATATATTCTCCCATGTGAGAATGTGTCGTTTATTGAGAAACCATAAAAAGGTAGCTAATTTTGGCCAGAGATTTGCAGTCCATATATTTTTCGAGATAATATTGGTTGGATCAGGGTTCTGTTGTTGTAAGAGATTGTAGGCTTCCTTGGTGGAGTAGTTGCCACTTGGCATGTGACCCAAGCGAAGGATATATAGTCCTTAATGGGCTCCGATTTTTCTTTTGGTTATTAGCTCCTCCCAAATGTCTTTATGATTTTCATTGTTCAGCTTGTGATATACTGCCGAATCCAGCTTTTTACAACCCTTAGTTGTATCATTATCCGTGAATCCAGATAAAATTTCCAATGCTTTTTCACATGTCATGCTCCACAGAGATGCAGGAAAGATTCGGGAGAGATGGGATAGATCCTTGCTAGGAATCCTTCCAAAATCTAACATGTGTACCACTACATAGGCATCCTAGAAGTTGTGGGATTGAATCAAGGGTTGTTTTGGTTGTTAGCATCTTTCCATATTTGGGAGCCTCTGATTCTATATTAAATTTTATGAGGTCCACCTTGGGCTAGTTTTCTGCATATTTGGCTACCCGTAGGTTAGCCCAAGTTATGTGAGGGTTGGGGCCTGTTTCTTTCAATCTCTTTAGTGCTCCCTGTGTAATCTATTGTTGTTGTGCTTTCAGGTCTCGCAGGCCTAGCCCTCCATGACCTTTTGGCATGCATGCTTGCATTTCGGTGGACTAGAGCCCATTTTATTTTTCTCTTTGGTTTTCCCCATGAGAATTCCTTTGAAATTTTTGCATGGCCTTGAGGACACAATTAGGGGCTACGAGCACCGAAGAGGTAGATAGGTATATATTGAAGTACAAATTTGATGAGAACACAGTGTTCCCCCTATGTTAGAGAGAAACAAGTCCGGTTGGATAACATGGTCTCCATTACGTACGACTGACACTCGCCAGAGGAATTATTTATGGTGGTGACGGTGAGAGGGGTGCCAAGGTATTTGGAGGAAAGGAGGCTATGGAGAAGCCCTCATAATGTGGGTGATGTTGCATTGAGTGATAGGGGGAGTATGGAAGAAGAATATTTGATATTTTTCGGGGTTAACCTCTATGCCGAAGCCTGCGGGAAACAATCGCGAGGAGATTTGAGGGAGCGAGCTTCTGAATGAGGTGTGTCCCATGATCATATTATCCTCCAAAAATTGTTGATGAGAAGTGGGGGGGGTAGATTGTCTGTAGGTATGCTTGCTTGAAAATTGCATGAATGTACAAATATTTTGAGAGCGGATGACTAGCCCTTCGGCCATAATAGTGATAATTAAGGGCAAGTGGAGATCTCTTTGTCTAATACCTCTTGAGGGATTGAAGGTTGCGAGGGTATGCCATTTCTGGGATGGAAAGAAAAACGGGTAGGTTATAAGGCTCATAATCCATCGGGCGAGGTGTGGCTAAAGCCAAAGGCAACGATGACATGTTTTATGTAGTCCCAATTGAGTTTTTCAAAGGCCTTGGATAGATCAATTTTGAGGAGAATACCAGTTTTTTGTGGTTTTAGGAGAATGTATGACCTCATGGGTTAAAATGATTCCATCAAGGATTTTTCATCCTTATACATAACCCATTTTCTTCGGGAAAGATAATGAGGGGAAGGATCACTTTATTCTATTAGCAATAACTTTGGAAATGATCTTGTAAATGACATTCACTGAGTGCTATGGGTCTTTAATTTATTGGCATAGAAGCATTGTATTTCTTTTGGTATAAGAGTGAGGAAGGTGGTGTTGAGAGCCGGAAGTAGCTAGTGATTGGTGTGTGATTCCTCATCGACACCCAAAGCCTCTTATTTGATGGTTTCCCGAGTAGTGGAAGAATTTGGTGGTGAGTTCGTCGGGGCTAGGAGAGCTTTCCTTGGTTTTAGTTGGAAGACTTCTTGTTCCACCTCGAACAGTGGTGGCCTTGAGAACCATCATGTTGTGTTATTCCATGACCAATTTAGGGATATGTTGGGTGATTTTCCCTATAGCCTCACGCCTTTGATGGGTTCGTGGAGAATTTATTTTGAAGAGGTTGTGAAAATCCTCTGTGATATCCTCATGTTTTTTTCTGAACGTATCCATTTTGATTTTTTGAGAACTATGATTTTATTGTGCATCTTCTAGCTGAATGGTGGGCGGTGGAATGTTTCTTTCTGTCTTTGAGCCAACAGATCTAGATTTTTGTTTCCATAAAATCTCTTCATGGGTTCTTCTCTCTTCCATCTCGGTTGTAAGAAGTTTCTCTTTTCTCTGCGAATCTACTTAGGCTGACCTTTCGATATGATTTTTTGTTGAATCTTCTTCATTTTCTCTTCCAACTCTCTTTTATCTTTGAAGATATTGCGAAGGTGGTTTTATTCCACTCCTTCGGTTTCCTTTCGAGAATTTTCATCTTTGTCTGGAGCGATGCATTTTTGTTCCCTGGTGGTGAAAGGAGGTCCACAATATGAGATAATTTCTTTGAAGATGTACGCTCCAACGGTGTTCGAAGTAGAATGGTTTGGGCACGAGGTTTACTTGGTCTTAACCATTGTAGGCTGTATCGGCCGATCGGGAAGCACGGCTAAATTAATGGTAGCTACAAGGTCACCCTCAAGCGTAATAAGTCTTCGGTGATGAGGAACCCGGTCACGATATGGAGCGATTTGGTGATTTCCTCCTCTTACATTGTTCTAGGTGAAGATGCCATTGGAAATTTGTAGATCTATGAGATGGTTGTCTTGTATGAAGTTCATGAATCCATTGTTGCCCATGACTAGCTCCTGCCTTCCCACCATTTTTTTCCTATAGATGGGTTATCGTATTGAAATCTCCTCAGTAGCAGTGGTGGAGATCTGCGATTATTGAGTTTAGCAATGTTATCCGGAAGCTCGGCACTGCAGTGGAGATTTTGGTGAAAGTAGAAAAATCGTTAACAGAGCATGGATGGCCGGTTCAATCAAGTGAGATTGGACTTGGATGAATATATTGCGTATAGTTCTCTAGGGTGATGAGAGGGTTAGGATGATTTCTAATCCTCAGGAAAGCGTCATTAGCATAAACCGCAAATGTTTTGCATCCTTTCCATATCCTTTTGAAGATTGTTTCCAAGACCAAAGGCTGGACTCATTGTTCTCATGGCAGTCAAGGGTGTTCCTCGGTGATTATTTTCTTGATGATCCTATGATTGGTGGGGCTATTGAACCCATATCTTATATCCCATGATATTATCTTCATTGATGGGGGTTGGGAGAGTAGGCGTAGAATTGGAGTTAGCAGAATCTCGAGGATTATACCATTTCTTTTCCATTTATATTGTTCTTTGTAGCATTGTTTTTTACGCACTCTTTGTAGAATTATTTCATAAATTTTTTTGTGTTCATGAGTGTACCTCCTTGTACTCCCGGAAGGGAGCTCTGTGCTCGGGTGAATTTCTTCCATCATCGGGGATGTTTGTTAGCAGGTAGTGAAGAATCCTTGTTATTGCATGCATCCTCTAACCTTAAGAGATCCATACCTTGAATCTAATAAATATATCTGCTGTGAGTTGATCCCTTCTTCTTCTTTGCCCTTCGATCAGAGTTTTCCCCTACAAGGATAGGGGTTTCGAGGTTTCCAGGCTTAGGTTGGATCTTGTCTTTGTGTTTCTTTGAGGTCTAGGGCTACACCTTCGAGGTTCGCCACTGCCTCTTTGGTAGCTTCGTTATCATTTTCGCTCGGTTGGTTTGGGAGTACCAAAGTTGTTGTAGTCATAGGGCCTTTGCACAGTTCACAGTTAGAGTTGGTTCTCTTTTTGTGCCTTTCCTTGCTTGCTACTTTCATAAACCCTTCGCAGTTGTCATTTTTGTTTCATTTTTGGCTACATTTTTAGTTTGCGATCTCTAAATAGGTACCCATGTTGATGACACCTCCAACATGCGAAAGGAACATTTTAATAATATAGAGTTTGTATCCATTCAAAATCATCATGAAATAGGCTTACCTTGGGGGACCGACTACGGTATATTCATGTAGATGCGGATTCATGTGTATGATCTGTATCGGTTGATCTTCGTTTCCTCCATGATTTTGAGCGAATTCTCCAGGGCGTACATGTCCCTTAGGGTAAGCTCATCCGGACGTGCAGGAGGGAATAGTCGGCTCTAGACGATTGCCCACATGTGATATATTGTTTTTTCGGGTTGGAAAGCGCTCGGCCAAATGACGAAAGGTATAAGCTGTCGAGTTGAAGAAGTATGGTCCTCCATCCATGATTACGTTTTTCTTCAATCACGGAGTGAAGATCACATTAGAGAAGCATTTTACGGACAAGCTGAAGGTTAATGTGTCCTTTGGGCTTATTTGGAATCTATCCATCCTTAGGGCTTTTGGTGGACATGAAATCTGTGAACTGCTGAATCGGCGTGATCCTTCGTAGAAATGTATTCTTTCATTAATGCGGTGCACATGGAACTAGATCATGGACTCATTTGGTATCCTTGAGAAATGCATGTGGATGATTTGATATTTTATTCTTTTGATTTAGGTGTGGATGAATTTTACCTTGTGGAAGTCACCCCTGTTATTGTGTGAAATTTGGACAAATTTTTTTCGTATCCCGTGTCATCACATGTTGCCCCTATGAAGGCCCGACTATGATGGGTGAGCGGCAATACATCCAGCAGTTTGTCATAGGTGAGTCTCGAAACTGGGAAGTCGTCGAGAGGCTGAGAGGAGGTCTTCAGAGCGGCCTGCAGAAAACTCCAAAGGAACTAGATTATGGCGATCGACCTTGTGTAGAGCATTTTTTAGGAATAGTTTAAATTCCGTTGTCGTTAGTACTATGATTGGATCCACGATGGAATTTTAAGTCCAATACATCTTAGCTAGATGAAAATACTAGTTTCTTTCATTATAGAGTTCTTTACCTCACAAATCCATCAATTTTCCTTTCCCAACATGTTTTTAAGGTGCCACTTCTACATGAATATATTGGATTTCTACATCCACACCCTTGATTGTTTTTTTACTTATAGTGGAAATTGATACAAGAAATAGACTCTACCCCCAAATCTTCGCTTATTTATCCCATCTAATCCAATGAGAACATAAACCCTTGTTTTTTAACCTACATCTCATGGATTTGAATCTTTCTTTACCAATTGGTTCCTTTTTTTGGATAGTGAAAGAAACAACCCTATAGATCTAATATTATTGTTTCTACACTCAATCACTTCCATGGGTATTATGATTAAATATTCATTATATTCATTTCAGAATTTTAATCCTAGATTCCTGACATAATTTAAAATATTTTCTCTTGGGTAGCATAAAAGGAAAACTTTTCTCTTCTGAGCCTAATATATTCCTCATTCCATACCAAATGGCATGAAATAATTTCACTCATAAATATTGTTTGCATAATGCTTTAATGATTTCATAATGATGCTAATAGGGTGGAGTGTCCTACAAATTTTAGCATCACCATCTCTCCACCTCCTCCCCGGAATCTCGATCATGTTACTCATGCGAGTGTAAATTATTCTTACCAATTTACTCATTTGAAGTACTATCATTGGACTATCAATTAACTACTTATGTTTTCTTAGAGACGACACCATTTGGAAACTTAAATATCTCTAACTTCCATCTCGTGGATCTTTTCTTGTGCCTTCCATGTGCAACACCCTCTCTCACATGTTGGCATTGGTTAGTCACCCCATCAAGATAAGTTGAAAATATTGATGTTGAATAAATTTTTATTTAAATAAATCCATGTTATATAGACAAACCTTTAGCGTCATACAAAGTCTTTCATACATATACTAAATGTAAATTAGTTTTAGGTAATTTACACATTTTCATATTTATAAATAAATTAAGTATTTAATTCTCAAATCATATTCTTTTAAAAAACATGATCATTAAAATTATATTATTATCATAATTTAAATGATATCATCAAAATAATATATTTTCAAATAATATTTAACCTTTATCTTGTTTTTCAATTGTTCAATTGTAATTTAAATCCTTTCTAGTTAAAGAAATATTAGTATTATGTTTAGACATATAATATCAAAATAATAATAACTTGGTTGAAATATCTTTTAGATGGATATGTCAATATATAAATATTAAGTAAAATATTAGGAGAAAAGTTTGCTTTGAGAGTGAGCAAGCTAGTTTTAACCTAGTAGATCGAGAGGTGATTTACCGAGATGTGAGTGTGTTATTAAAATATGTTCAATAAGGTTAACTTTGTACATTCCTATCCATACAATAAAATACATTCAACATCCATGCAATAATATATAAAATGTGGTTGGATAATCAATACTCGTTACCCTCGCGAGTTGGTGTAGTATCTTGATTTTGATATAAATAAATACTGTACTTGAAGACCTCACTTCACTCATATAATGGGATATACCTTTTATGTATAACCAAATGAACAAACAAAATACTTTTGTGGAGGGGCTGTCTTTAAATACCATGCACCACTAGAAAAAATATGATTCATATTTCATATATAGAAAGGAACATGTAGATATATTAATCCAAAATGATAGTACAAGAAATGTATACCTCCCACAACATGACCTTCTCCTCTAAGTGTAATAAATAATCTCAGCCATATAAGCACAAGGTCTCAAAATAAAAGAAAATTATATGGCTATCTCAATACTCATAGTTTCACCATCACTCACTAGCCTTACCCTTTAAAATCATTGGTATAAATAGGCTTAAACTTGTATTAGAATGAACCGGAAATTTGGATAAGATGAACTTTGACTTCTCTAATAGTGCACCCAAGACAACTTGGATCTTAGATCCTCTCGGGAACACATAGAGAAATGAAGGAGTATTTCACTAGGATGAAAAAGGGTTTTAGTGAGAAAAGTTTCTTAACCCACAATCGATAGATAATATAAACGAAGATGCATAAAAAATGACAGAAAGAAGGGTTAGAAACTAGCAAAAGATCATCAATATGAGGGATCATAAGCACTAAATCTAAGAAGGAAATTAGGTTTTATAACGGATGCCCTAATGCACGAGGTAAGGAAAAGGTAAATGACCCTCCAAAATAGTACAATGATGCGAGTGATCAAAATAGGAGGAAGGATCCATGACCAAAGATAGATCAGAGGAACCAAAATTCTAGAGTGTCAAACTGTGATAACATCCCTAAGGTGTACATGCCCATCCCTTGGCCATAAAGAAATGATGAATCTTCTGATTACTAAACATGCACTCCTTATCGTGAGATCACAATGCTAAGACATGGTCATGAACAATACATAATGGATCCATGTATTTGGTCGAACAAATCATGTACAAAAAAATACTATGTGGATATATTTAATAATATATATCAATGGGAGCGTAAAACATGATATAGAGGATGTGCCCTTGAGTAGTCCTCAAAGTACATAAATGATACATTTAGCTCTAGAAATCATACAGGAAGGGTGTAATATAAAAGTGAAATGTCCCCTAATAAAGGGTCTTCAACATAACCCTAGTGGTACAAATCTACGACCTGTGAATAGATTTGTTGATGTCGAAGTACTATAGAAACCACTTGAGTATGTTCAATTATGTGTACCATTAAAAATGTGAGGGGACTCACCAATGATAAAAATGGAGCCCAAGACATAGATGTAATCACAACAAGTGTGAATATGAGATGACATCGAACACCCATGGAATCGACCGATCATGACTCCAATGATTTAAACCCCTTTGTCAATCAAGAAAGGAGACGTACCAGCGAGGGTTATATTCAAGCTCAAGGAATTACTAGTTCCTAGATCAAGCTCTACGGACATGAGATAAAGTTGACAAAGAAAGTCCGTCGAGGGGCCCTTGATGCATCCCTCATAAATCGACATGGAACTATACGAGGCAGTGATGTGAATGGATGAAGTCATGATATGATGAAGTGAAACTTACAAAGGGATGGCTGATTAAATGTCAACAAACAGTATAGATGTTATCAGACAAAATACCTCTCTTGAACACATAATGTCATGACAAAAATTTGACTTGGGATAATGATTAATGAGAACAATGTGATATCACATAACAACATAGGAGGCATTGAAGCACACTCTATAATGATTGGAAGAGTAACCGGTCGAGGAGGGTAAATAGACTCATATGTATGTAAATTTACCAACTCCTAGACAAGATAAAACCCAAATTCTAAGATAATGGCACATAAAGGTGCCATTTTGAAGAATGACACGGTTGATCTTGCTCATTTTGATGAATAACAAAAATAAATGGTTCCTTCGATTTTTCTCTTTTTATTCCCCTTCATGGTTTAATGACACGAAATAGAATAAGTATTTTCGGTAGGCTCTTTCTTCATAAAAAAGTTTAATGAAAATGAAAAATGAGATAATAGTATTGCTCAATATATTTCTCATGGTTTAGTGAGATTTCAAAATGGAAAAGATATTGCTCACCCTCATTCAATTTAATGAATGAGGAGGAAATAATGAAAATAACTATGATTTTTTGTTTATATTTTAGAGCATGAAAAGTTTGATAAATAATCTTTCGATTTTCATAAGTTTATTGAGTCGTGAAAATAAAACCAAAATGAACTAGAAATTTTCAATGATCAACGAGGATGAAAACAAAGGAAAAAAGGGGTATTGTTTCATTCGGGGTTTAGCTATTGAGAAGAAGGACACTAAGTAGTATTTTCCTCGAGGAACTAGTGGTATAAATGGTAGTAGATGGATCCGGTGTGATGGAACCACTCAAAGCTTAAGGAGGTAGAGAGGTACAGAAAATAAGACCACTCTTCACAAAGGTTCTTCCAAAGAAAGGTAAAACGCCAAGTGAGAGCAACTAATAGACCTAGAAGATGATGCCCACATTAGTTGAAAAACAAAAACCAAGGCTCATTGGGAAAAAATAGGCTAACAAATGCGGGGAATCATAGAAATAAAATTTTGGAATCATCTCGAGGTAAAGAAAAAAAAGGACGAATAAATATAAGAATGTGATTGACATCCCAAATTCATGATAGATTAGAATGAGGAATTCAAAAAATAATATAAATGAGACCTTTGCATAGATGCCAACATGGAAAATAGGTGCTAAACTAGGGCATCTGTAAATAGGTAGGCTCTCTTGTCAAATTACGACATGCATAGAAGAGGCCTAATGTCTCAACTTGTGAGGTCACACCTAAGGCACATTGAAGGTAAGCGATGATAGTCAATCATGCAACAAAGATGGTGATATGTGAGCTACCCCCACATGCAGTTCAAAAATACATCCCTCGAAGCCCAAATAAAGTCGAGATAAAATCATCACCCTTTCCTCAAAAAAACCATGTAGAAAGAATAAACCCATGGATTTAATCATATAATGAAAGGTATAAATCATGGATTAGGTAAAAACATGACCATAATTTTTTCATATTTTGGACTGTATTTCTTTTAGATTTTTCAATATATGATGTCTTTATAAAAAGTTCTCGCATCACACACCAATCAAAAAAGATATTAAAAACCTAATAATCACTCCTATTTACAAATTGTAGAAGTGTAACTCGGTGTAATAAGTCACATCAAGGTCGCTATAATGATGAAACAATAAAGATTTCCATATAGGCCGATGGACGAGAGAGTACCTTATGGTGCACCATGAAGGGAGCCATGCCATAAGAATTCGAAGTGCCCAATTCCTAATGGTTGATGATACCGGGTAAAACCTAGAACCATAATGTTATTAGGAAATACCCAAGCATATAAAGAAATTCGGTGGTCTTGTGAGCTAGTGGAGCTCCTTGACAAGGACTATCAAGACATGGGGACAAGGAACTCATCAACATATGTAGATGAGTTGGATAATTCATAAACAATTTCAACATTAGTAATCGAAGACTTAAACGAGGGTGGCACTTCTAAGGATGGATGAGAAATAACCCCACGGTTGATTCAAAATTTTGGTTTCCTATCTCTACCTTTTCCAATCCGGAGAAGACTAGAGGCATAACAGAATAATATTCCTAGGATGAGAAATAGTTGAATCCATGACCTCTGTGTCCTTTTTAGTGAGAATACTCATCACCAATGGATATGAATAGGTGTTGTGACGACCCATGTGGAAAAATATCTTGGTCATATTTCATATTGAGATGGAGTTTTTGACCGGTGTTAGGAAAAGCACTTACATGACTACTAGAGGGGGAATATATTCCACTGAAGGTGGATGTATTTTCCATGATAATGTGCATACATATAAAAGTACCTCTTAGGGTCAAAGAGACCTATAGGCTCCATAAGTGATATAAGAGACAATGTACATAGGAGCGGTGGTAGAGTAAGAGGGGATGTCAAGAAGGGGTAAAGGAAAGACTCCAATAAGAGATTAATTCTAGCATTCTTCCTCATAACTTTCAAAGTTACCCGAGGGTTATCTCTAATGAATGGTACATAATTAACCATAGCATTAAGTTTGTTCAAATATATAATAATTGAGTTGATCAATTGTAACAATCTTATGAAGGGGAGAGTGAAGCACATGAAACCACAAAAGACATGACAACACACATGACATACAACAAATTACAACTAAGGAGAAGACTATAATCTAAGGGAGAATGTTCAACTTCAAAATAAACATAAATATCTATTTCTACACAGCTCCATGACACACTTTAGAAGATCCCCATGGGGTACAAAATGGTGTTATTCAAAGGCTTGTAAAGTGATGCTAGACCACAGGTGATAGATGCGAAGAGATTTCCCGATTATGATCTGGACATAACAGAAGTGGAAAAGCCCTTCGTCCACCAATGTGCGATATATATCTCAATTATAAACACACTATTTTACGAAAATCAACATGATGGGAGAGTAGCCACTTGAGGATCATAAACATCAAAAGGTAATTAATATGAACTTTTGAAGTATCAACCCCTATAATAGTAGTTAACAAGGTTTTTCATTTCTAAGTGAAACTTTCCAAAACCTCAAGGTAGACATGGTGCATGGTGCTTGGGAAAGATCCTCAACGATACTATAGTGTTTGGAAGGCCATGCATAAGGATTTTTGATGACTTTTGGAAGCGACACCCTAGATGGGTGATATATTGGTTCTATGGGCTTATCTAGTAGCAGAAGGGTCACGAAGCATTAGGAGTGGTCGAGTCCTTAGAAGTATAAATTGTCTTAAGAAGTTCTAAGATTTTTCTTGGGTAGTCACATGGACCTCTTATTGACACATAAGGATCAGTGCATTAGTAGCACCAAGATGTAATTGTGGCACACCCCATTGTCTCCTTACGAGAGGATGAGGATCTTGTGAAACCATTTATTTATTCATATGTTCTGAACGAATGGATGCATCGATGCGGTTGCTGAATCTTGGAGTGGTTTCCTCGTATGAAAGCAAATATTGGACTTCATTCGTGGGAACTCATAATTTAAATTCTCACATTGTCGAATATTCTGAGGAAATTAATCTTGTGACATTGTTCACTCATTCCCACACCTGCTAGTCTTGAGTTTTTTATTCTCTTAAGCGGATCTATCTTTTGTTTATCTCTTTTTATCCAGGTTGTTGGACCGTAGGTGATATGGACTTCGATGTAAGAACATCGATGAGGCGATCGAAAAATGGAGTTATTGTTGAGATCTAAGGGTACTTGTTGGGGCTTTAGAGCTGAATAATTGTCCTACTTGAGTAATAGCGGCTCATCGTATCAAAATAAAAAGAAACACTCACTGTCACTTAGTAGTCACAATTTTTGAGTCATTTTGGGTCCACTTTAGAGGGTGAGGGGTATTAAGAAGAATTTTTTATAATATGCCCATAAGAAATAAAATCAAAGTGTCGAGCACATAAAATGGCTTTCTCCTATATATCTTACCCAATCATAGTGACACCCCGGGTAAGCTAAGGTTGGAAAGGGATCATGTGAACCTGAATCTCGAGAACATCGTGGTCTGATTTTATTCTATTCTAGCCTCTTGTGTCTTCAACAATCATGGTTATGGTTAGAAATGTGTAGGGTGTCTTTATTTGGAATTGTACAAAAGTTTGGTCTTGAGAGATCTGACTCGTAGGTAATTGGAAGGGTTCGAAGTTATAGAAAAGGAAGGAAAGTCACTATATGTTGCAATCAAGTTTGGTGTATGACTTGGATTTGTATCCTATCAGGTATGTGGAAGAATCTCAAATTCACCATAATATGTATTAGGAGGAGGGAATTTTATGAACACCATAGATGGAAGGTGGTGATATGTACCCAAATAGTTCTCTTGGGGTTCCCTTCAAACTTATGAATATCAAATGGTATTTTGGCATGCTGGACAATGCACCTGAACCATATTGGATGGGATCATTGGTTAATTTATCCATATCAGTCAAATCACGAGGGAGTGAGAGAAGGATTTTTTAATTAACCATATGGATCATAAGAGTCATAACCGAGAGACGAGCATAAGGTCCTCCCATCCCATAATGAAGGGCAGGATTAGGATGAGATTACTCAATTTCATCCCTAATGTTTTTATACGGAAGTATAGATGAGGTGTAAGGATTATGTCCCCTAGGTAAAGTGACGCGAGAACAAAGGACCCCCATGAGTTGACTACCCATAGGGGTTATACCCAACACTACGAAAATCGACCTCCTTGTGTAGAAGCATTTACATACACATGAGAAATCATAGGTTTGGTGATAATGGGGATGTTTTCACTAGGTATGTACTAGAAAGAGCAGGAAAGACATCTAAACATAGACATATTGAGTTGATATATACTTCTCTAAACAAATTGTACCTAGGTTGGCTAGAATCAATGTACAATCTTGCCATCATGTTTCCCTATGTGAATATACCCATAGCCAATTTAGTAACGGTAGGTTGATATGAACTAGGAATAAATATCCTAGCTCAGTAGGTTGGCTAGAACTTATCCCAACTCCAAATTTGAAACCTAGAAAAGGAAATGATAAATAAGGATGGAAAACATGTTAAAAAAGTCATATGTGTGACTAATTAGAATCCCAAATGGAATGAGGTGTAAGGAAGGACATATGAGCTAATATATGATGGTGGAAAATGACTGATAACATGGTAATAGGGGTGATGCTTTAGAAGGTAAAATTGGGGCTTCCCCCTCCATGAAAATAGTTTTATATATCCATAAAATGGACTCGTACATAATAAGGTTCACTACCACGAGGTATCAAATGTAGTAAAAATGGGTTGATATGGTTAGTCAAATGTGGATTCAAATGCGTGAGGACTTTCAGTAGTACATACTCACTTAATTAGCAAATTCTTATCCATGAATTAAATATCCACCAGAACCTAAATATGGGACTTGCAGATATTCTAACGAGAAAATTAACCTATGTCTACATGATGGTGGAACCTCCTCCTTGGGAAAGACTATTGATCTCATGAAGATGAAGGATTAGTTTGTTCAACCACGATGAATATAGATTTATTAACGAATTAAAGTTAGTAAGAAACCCCTGTCAGCAAGAGCTGAAGAATCGAATGAAACAACACTCTATAAAAAGTACATGCAGTACTTCCTACACTACAAGTATTAGTACTATGTTTTCTGTACATTAAATAATAACTTGTGAAATCTCAACTCCGTAAGTAGACTTTTGAGAGGAAGGTAGGGTATAATCATGGTTGTTGCCCTGACCAACCCCTATAGGGTGTTTATCCCACAAATTGCCACTAAGTTACCTCAATGCAATAGGGTGAGTGAATCTTGGGGCTTTTGGAGTGATCGATTATTGTACTTGGATTCTTGACGAGGAGTGGGAAGCCCTCTGAGAGAGCTACTTGAGAACCATGACCTAAGCCTAACACTTATTACATGGGTTTCCAATCAAATATGGTTTTAGATGTTGGAATTTGGAGGATTTTAAGCTCGCTACCATAAGATACTAAGTTTGTTTCCTGGTGTTGGAGTGAGTTTTACCTCACACTCGTAGTCCAAGACCCTAGCCTAGAATAAAATTGGTGTATAAGATGTAAAAATAAAAAAATAGATAAATAATTTTTATTAAGTGTTATTTATGAGGTTATTTTATCTTGAAGAAATGGTGTGAAGATGAAGGTCCATGAAATATGTATATTTCACTAATGCGTATATAAAAATGCATAGTTTTTCTTTTGATTCAATGAAATCTATGTAAATAATGGTAAATAATATTTTTTACTTTTTATTATGAAAATAAAATATTCAACGGAAACACTTTCAATATTTTTTTAATTAAAATTCACTAAGATTATCATAATACCAATGTAAAAAGAACAATCCAAATGAAATAACTCAAAAGATATAAAAACAATACCTCGAAGAAAGAATATAAGACATTAAAAACCTCAAGACTTGGGATTTGAAAACAAAAAAGAGTTACGACAAAGCAAAGGAAAAGAAAATGGAGACCCAAAAGACAATGTAAATCGAGTAGGGTTGTATCTCAATGTATAGAGAGACAATTCTCTACAAAAGTCAAAATCATTAACCCTAACTCAAGGATCATTAAAAGAAACGGAAGTAAACAAAGAATACGAAATTTAATAATAAGAATAGTACATAATCAACGAAACAAAATTTTTTGGTAATTATTTGCATAACCAAAACCAATTGAAGAAAAAATGCCACCAAAATAAAAGAAAAAAATGACTTGAATTGGATGAGAAACTCAACGAAAGAGTAAACAACCAAAACAAAACAAAACAAACCAATCAAATGGAAATATGAAATTATACTAGTACTATAGAAGAAGCAAATATAAATGTGAAGAACCAATTTGGGTGTAAAAACTCTGTTAGCTTGATAAATATATATTATTAATGATGAAAGATGAGATAAGAGATGATTACAATGAGGGATCGCCTAGGCCTTAAATAGCCTCAAGGTGTCCTTGGCGAAGAGGCATGATCTTTGATCATGCCCTTTCAATTAATAAACCCTAATATAACTATATCTAACTAATAATTAATAAAATATTCATAACATTGCCCCTCTCTTAAGATGCTTTGTCCTCGAAAGCATACGTAATGATGAATGATGTTGACGAACGTACGGTTTCTCAAGCGATGAGCTCTTGCGTCCCACATTTTAAAGATCGTACAGACCTCTTTTCGGGCTCTGTCTGTTGGTGATGTGGATGAGTGAAAGATCTGATATCGAGTTTCCATGGGCCATCTTCGCTCCAAGTGGCAAGTTAGGAGTTTCCATGGGATTTCTATTGGTTTATCACGAAAAATATCATTGAGTCGTCCATTGATTGAACTCTACGATGTCATTTCGGTTAGCATTCATATCATCATTGAAAATTTCCCGGATTCACAACTTGTTGTACTAGAGCTTACTAGTGTTTATACTATCCAAAATCCAAATATTTCATCGATGTTCATATATTTTATCTCTAAAATACATTTTGTTTTACATCCAATAAACACATTTCCATTTTAACACCTTGACTAATTCTTTAGTGAATTACATGTTATAAAGACATTTGCAACATATGTGAGGATAGATTTTTCAATTCATCACACAATTGAATGGGGATTTCACATAACCATAAGGAAAATAAAAAAATGGAAACATATAATAATCGAGTTTTTTACAAATATTTGTGTCAGACACGTTGGTCACATGACCTCAAAATATATGCAAACATATCATATCCTAATTAGATCTATTGGTGCTCATGGTAGAAGGTCATTGCTTGAGCTATCATACCTGAAATAGCCTCATCCATCAGCTAGGCACACCAATAGTATGTTGGTGCAGCCTCATCGTTAACTCCTCAATCCGGATATACGGTTTCTGAGAGTCATCCCCTCATATCTTGTTGTAACTCACCCGAGTCTTGGTCAAATCCAAATCCCAAGAGGCTAACTCTGCCATATTCCTCTCTTGGTTCATCTACACAGACATTTGGAACACCCACTAGTCGAACAATAACCACATTTGGATACACAAAACATCTTTTTTTTCGTCTTGGAAACATAAAAAACACAAAAAAGTGTGAAAAACCCAATACATGGTCAAAACATTTTTACTATGCCTCCATTGAGCACATGTTGGTAACAAAAAATTTGGGTCTCATGAAAATCCACCCCCATATGGATGCTCCTCACTATAAGGATATGTTGTCTTCGGAGGCAAGTAAATAATATGAGCGGAAAGAATGATATCGATAGTAGAAAACATATCTAGCCATAAAATCTACCCTTCAGCTGCATCTATGGATCTCTAGACTAATGACAGTGTTACATGTTGTGGCTCCATCAATGGAATTCACTCTAGAATGAAAGTGATCGGGATTGATCCATAGCTAAAAAATATTAGTCTGCCACTTTTTCACTTTGGTCTTCCTTTATATGTGACCAGTCTGACAACCGCCTAGTTGAACACGGTTGACTCAAGACACTCGAAACATCTTTGCCATGTATGTTCTATTCTAAGCAACATGAAGTGTCACGCTTCCGATAACTTTGTGATGGTGGGCCGGAGCATTCACAAAGGCATATCACACACACATAACTAATATTTATCTTTCCATCCTTTCTAAGTATCTTATCATGCTGTTTGAGAAAAAATTATTGAATGTAATCCTTCCTTTGTCTCCCTCCCTTTGATGGAACACCAAGGGGAAATGGGGGCATTGTGTCTGAAAAAGCATGTCGAATCAGTATGTCAGCAGTATTTCGGAGCACTTTTTCCCCAATCTGGAATGCCTACCTTGTCGGATCCCTTGAAGCGAGAATAAAAAAATCCAATATTTCCAAATGTTGCCTCATCACGATAGTTTAAAATTACTTTTGTAACACACGATGTCGAGGGCTCTCATAGTGCCAAGGTCATTTAGGGGAAACATGTGTGTTTATATTTATCTCCATGGTCAACAATTTGGATGATCAGAATGGAAGAAAATTATAAGTTGAGTTATGATCCATTTCATGCAAAAAAAACTAAAGATATTTTGACACAAAACACAAAGTGAATTCCTAAGCATGCCCAATGCACCCTGCTCCCTAGGTAATTTTTAGTGCACTTGGGCGTCATTTGATTCCTCTGCAATGCACCTTTCAACGCTCATTGGTGCGTTAATCCTAGAACATTGTATATTTTCCTAGGAGCCCCAAAATCCTAAAAAAATTTGCTAAAAATGAAAAATGATACCAATAGAAAGAGAAAGGTCAAATCTCTTACCTAGTCCTAAAGGCATGATAAATGATCCACATAATACGTCACGATCAACTGCGAAGTTAGAGGCTAAAAATTAGCTCAGTACTCAAAACTAAATGGTAAATATGAAATGGTAAAATGACATGGTAATTTCTTATTTGATAAAATGATATTTATTTTTGATTGTTTCATGCATATTTAATAAATTGACTATAGATTTTACCCATTTTTACTATTAAATAGGTATGTTTAATCTGTTTGGTGGTTCTTTGAGCACGTTTACGAGTTTAGTGTGCAGTGAATTTGACGTGCATGATCTCAAAATGAACTTTGACCACGGAGCACACTTTTCTCTCTTTTTTCAAGCTCTTGTTAGACATCGAAAAAAAGGAACTTATGAGTCCTCTTTCAACTCTTTTTAGACCGCTTAGAAACATGAAAATATTTATGAGCACTTATCCTTTCGGAAGCATGCAAAGGAACTAAAATGACATCCACCTAGTATAATTTTAACCCTTTCCCGAGACTAGGATATATTATTTATGAAAAAGGAACACCCTAGTCGAACATGGCTGAGACTTTCTCACGGGTTTTATTTTACACTTTTTTTTCGGACACAGGGGACAAATTTATGAAAAAAAACTAGTGGAGTTTTCTTTTCATCCCTTTTCAAACTCTCTAAACATGAAAAGGGGCCCAGGTTTTTCCTTTTGTCATTAGACTCATTAAAACATCAAATAATGACAAACTTGTCCATCATGACAAGATCAAATTTCACTTTCCATAGTCTCATTGAAATCACATAGCGATGGATCGCCCTAGGTAGAACTATACATCAAATATGTATCCTCCTCAGCTTGTTAAAAAATTAACGGGTATTTGTTAGCAATGACTCGTGAAAATGGGAAAAGGGAGAAAAATCACTTGATGGTAGCAAATGCAATAACGGAACATGACAATCATTCACTTGATCTTCACGGCTATCGGAATTGGTTATGTGCTTGTGTTATGAACCACTGGTCAATCATACCATACATACCTTTAGTTTTGGATCGTCTTTAGCAACTCATTCGGTTTTTTGATATGTTCGAAGAGAATTCACTCGATATAATGTATTTTCATACTCCATGAACTTTCATGATCGCCATCCTTGAACATTGCTTCATTAGTTACATTCTATCTCTAAGAGCATTACTCCTGTTTCATGTCATTGATGAAGGGATGCCATCAGCCCTTCTTGTGAAAAGTATCTTCCTATCGACATCGGATCATCATCCGGGAAGTTGAATTAGAAACATGCTTCCAATACTGCATTAGACTTGTATACATACGATGGAAAGCTTCTCTCTTTCGACAAGTTGAAATCATTGAAAGCTGATCGAAAGACTTTGTGGTGTTGGACATCAAATAATCTATTCACACCATGGGACTATATATTGCGGTGTCTGAGGAGCCAATTTTTCATCATCGGTGGCTTCTCTTGCATATTGTGGCTACTTTCCATTGGCTGGTTATCGGATGGTGTCTTCAGGTGTTGACTTGAGATCACATATTTTCATGGCTAGAATACCCTATATCCAGTTTCATCCATACGAGGCACGATTTAAGGGGTAAGTACCACATCATCCATACGATGGCCTTATATAGATGTTCACCCTATCATGGATATATCTTGTAGACTTTCTAATTTATTACATGTTCGATAGTTTATGTGTTGAGTCTAGGTATTCCTCCCTCATAAATTCATGTAAATTAAAAATATATGTTATCATGTATTCAATTGTGGAATCATTAATAAAACGGAATCCTATCCTCTGGTATGCAAATCATATCATCATATTATCTTTTACTTCATGCTTTAGAGAGCGTACCCATAGGTCGATTTGAGAATCATTCTCGAAACTCATATCAGTTCCAAACAAGGTTTATCATACCCTAAACCGAGTTTCTACTTTCCTTAAACAATTCATCCTATTACGGTTTATCCATTAAGTTTCACTTCTTGAAGTCCGGCTAAAATGATCCATTAAGCCACCAATGCACCCATAGATTGTAAATAAGTTCTTTCGAGCACTTACTCCCATGAAAAATGCAGTATTCTGAGCACTTACTCCCATGCGAAAGTGTTGCAAAGCACCTAGGCCCACTTAACAATGTGATGATGAGCTTTTAGTGAATTGTTCAAGGATTGAGATCTTCCACTTTCTGATGGCTTCTAGAAGTGTTTCCAGCTATCATGCTATTTGATATCCTCGAATATGAACACCATGTACCCATTAAATCACTTGCCCTCTTATCCATTGAACAGAAACTCCCTCATTTCTTGGAAAAAACCATTCAATGAACAATTATTACCAAACTAACCTCATTTGTTATAAATTGAGCATCGATCATAGTGCAAAGGAGAGCAAGAGCTTAAATTTTGTAGTGTCATCTGGGTAAATATTATATATCTTTGAGAATTATTGTTTGCAAGTAATATTAGCAATCTTTGGTGTAATGTTACTAATGTTGATGAGGATGGAACTAAGGCTAGACAATTTGACATCGAATCGGTGCTTGGTTGTAACTTCTCCTTCTATCTTATAATAAAAAATTTCTTCCTTTCCTAATACATGTTATCATGATTTAATATATGTATTTTTCAAATATAATCGATTCATTTTGATTATTTTGAATAGATAATATAATATGTATTCTATCTTATTCAGTAATTGCGGTACCAATCAAATGATTTTAGTTCAATTGACGAGCGACAGAGGCTAATGAGGAGATGAAGAATAACGAAGGATCACCAGTAGGTGTTCCTCTCTTATCTATTTATCTTAAGGAAAAGGTCAAGTGTCTTTCATGCTGCTCTAAGTGCATCCAAAACCCACCTGGGAAGCTTATCTGTCTGTGGTTTTGATTTCCATATAAAACTGTGCTTTGTGAAAGGAGATACCTTTCCTTTGCTAAACATCACATCATATGCAGTCTTCTAAGATAGCAAACAAAAACCAAATTATTCTATAAACCAAGAATATAAATGACATCTGTTAATGTGAGATGAGTACCTAAATCCCTCTAAAAGATGAGTGTACCCATGTAAATTAGCGTGCTACCTCCCAACATCTCACATCTCCAATCACCGCATCTGGAGATACTTCTCCTCCAAGTTATTGTTATTTCATTGGTCATATGGAATGAAACTGCACTATCTAGTACGATTAAGAACCGCGTCACGATGACACCATGCATGCGATGAGGATGAATATCTTGAACTGAAGAATTTCTTCTTTATTCATATCCTTATGGCTTCTTAGTGGCATTCACCGTGTGTGTATACATACAGCATAGTGTAAACTCGTGATAGTGAAAATATTTACCTTTGAAAAAGTCTCCACTTCTTGCAACCTGCTGGTAGAAATCAGATTTGAATAGGACCCTTCCATGTCTTTTTATTCCTTCATTACAAGGGGAATTTTTCCTCGTCATCATTTTTTTAGGATCCATCTCTAGTGTTTCGTTGAATCTCTTCCTTTACACAATTTTACCAAACGCTCCCTCTGGTAGCTTCTCCCTCCCATTCACTAAGTCCTAGTAGCTATGCTAGCTCTTGGAAGGCCTACACAAGTGCTAGGCTCACTAAATAATCCTTAAACTATACTAACACTTCCAAGCTTATCTCAAACAATTGAATGAACTTCATCATGTATTTTGGATCATATCACCCTTATCATCTTGATCTTTCTCAGAAAGCTTGTACTTAGGTGTTTACTTCATGTAGTCTGTTATTCTATTTAAGGCCTTCGACATAAAATATGAATTAACCCATGGAGGTTCAAGATAATATGATCTCAAACTCCTTCTAATAGAATCCTTCTTGCAGCTGTGACATTCTTCTTGTTACATCGAGAATTTGAATATTTTGTTGTCGGTTGGAGAATATCATTATTTATGAATTAATTTAGTCTGTTGTCCTCTGAACACTACACTCCGGCGTGTCCTTACATGCTATGTAATTTGAATTTCCTTCAAAAAGGCATATGACTATTCTAATCCAGAAAACCATCCTGGAATAAATCAACAAATTTGATTACTTGTTACCTTGATTCTTCTCTTCTATGGTGACTTTCTGCTTTCTGATACATTTATAAAATACACATAGATTGATGGATCTTGTAATATACTAAAATAAATAATGAATATATTTCTACAAATTGTGGAGATAATTTCTCTTTGAGAACACAATCACAGAGAACGAAGAAGAAGAAATAATTAAATACTGACATGAAAGATGTATACATGGAAAGCCTTAGGTAAAACCATGTTATCTATATATTTCATTAAGTAAAGAATATGAAAAAATATAATGTTATTTCCCTTGATGAGAAACCTTTGCACTATCTCTTACTTTGTCCTCAATTTTATCCACTGCAAGAATGGTATGATGCTTAACTTGATTTCTGCCTGGGTTGCTCAGCCTTGCGTACGCATTCTTGGAGGAATTGAGCCCCTATTAATTAGGAAATTTTCAAGAAATGATTGCACAATTAATCTAAGGCACATCTAGCATACTCATGCATGACTTTGTTAAATTTTCTAATTATACAAATGATATTTCTCTTCCCTTTAAATCAATCTCAACTAGGCCTTACTTAGAACTTACATGAAGAAAAAACTATTGATAGTGACTTATAAGTTATGCGATTAATCACTTATTATTAAATTATATTTAATTCTTTTAAAACCTATCACTAGCTCATCTCTTAGTTAGGACTGAACTGTTGTTTTTAACTCAAATAATTGATTTAACAATTACAACTCCAAAATAAACTATAATTGAACCCCCTAAAACTTAGAGATAAATCTACATGTCTCCAATTTGACCCACAAATCGAATTGATTGAGCTAACTAGAATCTTCACGACTTAGTTAGCTCATACAATTTGTCATGTCATGTGGAATTACAATTTCCTTCTAATTTAATTAAGGAAAATTTAATTAGAGGCACTTCTGTGCCATTTTCAATAGAAAATACAATTTAGGAAAATGGATAGAAACTATCGACTTGTAGTCCAATAGTTACATGGTGGGAGCAAGGATAAGATAGAGGAGAAAATTTATGATTTGTATCTTCAAAGAGACGGCATTTTAAGCGATTGTGAACAAGAACAATTTAGATAACTCAAATAACGAAAGCAATAATTATACGCGATCAAGAATTATATTTTAAACTTAAAAGTGAAGCCACTTGGATTGTTGAGGGTTATAAAAATACTCAATTATTCCATAGTATGATATTCATCGAACGATTTTTTAAACCAAATTTGGGAGAATTTTTACATTTCATGGCTCAAAAGAGAGAATTTCGTCCTTGGATGAAATTTCCACGGAAAGAGTCATATTTTATGGGAAAAAATGTTGAAGGCAGTCAGAATATATATGATAATGGCTCATTTTAAATTGGTAGAACTTCCCTCCAATTATTCATATATGAAGAATCTAATTGGATTGGTAGACATACTAGAGAAGGATGTTTAAAAATTCTTAAGAAGATTCCAAAGGACAAATGTTTGAGGCACGATTGTTGTAGTGTAGAATTATTTGTTCTCCTTGATTTGATAGGCAATATCATAGAGGTGGTTGAGGATTCTACAATAAGGGAGTTTGTTTCTAGAAATATTAACACCACTTTCCTTAATTTAATACTCCATGGTAGAGCCTAAGACTTCGAACTATTTTAGGTTGATATCCCTATGCAATTATTTGTACAAGATAATATCTAATACTATTGCTAATAGGTTGAAGGATAGTTTGTCAAATCATATTTCCTTAACCCAATTTGGATTTCTCTGAATACGAAGATTCATGATGCAATCGGGACAATCCGGGGAGGTCATTTATACAATCAAGGATAAAAAATTTCTAGCTTTGGTGATGAAGATTGATTTGAGAAAAACATATGGGAGAGTGGACTAGTATTTCTTCACATTGGTTTGAATACAAATTGGTTTAAAATTTGAGGACATATTTTGAATATATTGAACTGTATTTGATATGCTAATTATTTTTCTTGTCGAAAGTAAGTATTTTGAATTCTTGAAGGCAACTGGGGAAATAAAGTTTCCCCCTTTCTCCTTTTATAGTTTCTCATCTGAAAATAAGAAAGTCAATAATGGAAGTAAAGGAGAATGGTATATTTAAAGGTAGAATTCAACCCTCATGTGGCGATAAAACATATTTTATATTCATTGAAAAATTATTATTTGGTCGAGAATGTGGATGAATGAAGTATGTTTAAATAAATTTTTGATTTTTTTGTAATGCCACGAGCATGGAAGTAATCCTTGATAAATCGATTGGATGAAGTAGTAAACACTACAAGAAATACCCTCTAGCATTTTTTTGAGGAAGCCCTTATAGTATCCCGGAATATCTATTTTAAGCGGAGGCCACTAGAAAAGGTCGGCGAGGTGGATGTTTGCATATGTTTTTTTTGCGATTAAGCATAATCCGAACACGCACCGGTGTTCTTGAAATATATTAGACACACACATGCATAGTAGAATCTAAAGCATTGCGAGTTATTTTTTAAGTACTAAGAAAACAATTTGTGCATGTCATGCATCTGTTAGCACGGTGCATTTTTATATAAAGCACATTGTTTCATACTACCAAATGGCGAGGCCAGAGAGGCACTCAACATTTTTGGCCCGGTTATTTGTTTATGTACAATAATACATTAGCATAAATTTTTATTAAAAGGAATCACTTTGTGCTCAGTAAGCGGCACAGTGCATCTCAATAATCCAACACACGTAAAAATAAATATATAATATTATTATAAACATGGATGAGTCTAATAATTGAGTGCAACGACAAACGGATTAATTTAGCATCTTCGGCCATAAAAAATTTCATTTTTTACTTTTCTGATGTTATGAAACTCTCAATCACTTAGGTGTGAATTTTCCTTCTGCGAGGCGCCACACTTCGCCCATTACTCCAATTGCATGTATTTCTTTTGTCCATTTGCTCAGCATTTGTGTGGACTTAGAATTTTGCAAAATGGTGGGAAAATTTGGCTTTTAGGATTGTGTTACAAAGATTCCTCCCCTCATACATAAATGTGTAGGTAATGTACTTGTTTCTCACCAACTAGAGCTTTTAACAGATCATTTTTAAAATTGAGATAAAATTCTTGGTTTTTGAGAAAGAAAAAATTATTCTTGTGCGATTGAACAGGTTGTTCGGCTCATACATTGTCGGTGCTCCCTTTTGTCAATTTACGGAGTCCATGTCGCTAACAATGTTAATAGAAACCTGGTGGTTAATGTGATAGCCAATCTAATGCGAGACAAAGTGCTTTGGAAATAATCTGGCTGTAATGGAGGAGGTGGTCAGTTAATTTGCATACGACAATTTAATTCTTTTTTAAATTAAAAATTTATTGGCGACGGTGTGTTAGGTTACGGGGATGCACCACAAAATTTTATTTGCGATGGTGCGTCGATTCGGCCATTTTACCTTTAAACAGGATATGGAAAATATTGAAGAATGGTGGTGTGTTGTCTTATAACAAACGCCTCGGGAATATTTTTTGTGTGACACCAACTATAATATTTATTTAAGTAATAGTTTTTTGTCATCGTAGTGCGTGTAGTCTTTTAATATGCCGTTGGAGGTGCATGAATTTTTCTATGGTGCACAAAATATTTTTCTAAGATAGTTATATTTATATATTTGTAAATACATTTTTTTCAATTGATAAAAAAAATTTAGGTTTTATGGATAAGGGAGAGTGATGTATTTAATATGTGAATCATTCATCGATGTCAACGGAGAGAGGAAAGACAACAACGAAACGGGGAGATGAAAATTATAACATGGTACAACGAGTGGGAGGCAAGGGAGGGAGAGACTTTTGGCCACCCATCACCGCATTATCCACCCACTCAATTGCTCCTAAAGGAGGTAGGCCTCCTTAATTTCTATGAGGAGGCTACATCCTGAAGTGGCATAGTGGGTTATTAGGTTGTTGTGTTGTTAGGTGTATATTACTAGTATAGAAATTTGTGCTTGTTAGTGTAATCCCCTTATTTTTATTATTGTGCCCTTAAATTATTATTGTTAGGTAGGCTAGGATTACATTGTGGCCCCATGGACTCCTATATAGAAAGGAGGATTTTTAATTTGTCTCATTCGAATCATTCATTTATGTAATGTATTGGAGGCTTCCCCCTCGAAATGGATGATTTATAAGATGTTGATCTCTCTCTTCTTGTATTTTTTGGAGATGGTTTCACAACATTTGGTATCGAGCTTTGGATTCTAGGGTTTCGCTACTCCAAACGGAGTCATCGTGGAATTTTCGCTATAAAGTTTTTCTACGAAGGTTTGGGAACTAAAATTTTAGAGAAAAAAGCCTGTTCCCCGAACATATTCAAACAAATTTAGAGCTTGGTTCTGACATTTTTCGAAGACATGATGTTGTGTAAGTTAGGGCTTTACTGAGACTCTAATTTAACCTAAACGGTCGTCGTGAAATTTTTTCACTATATTTTTTCTATGAAGGTTCAAAAGCTAAAGATTTTCGAGCACGAAGCCAAATGCGAGGAACATTGTCACAAAATTTCATATATTGGCTCACTATATTTTCAAAGATATGGTGCATGGAAGTTAGGGATTTTCCCAGCTCCCGAATTTCATCTCCAAAGAGGTGATCATGGAAATATCTTCATAACTCTCTCTACGAACATCGGATTGAAATTACGTAAAATGTGGCCACAAGTACATGGACCGTAGTTTATTTCTATCAATTTCGAGGCCAAGGAGGAAACAATGACACGTGGAAATTCATACAATTTTTCTCTAATGAACCAGTCCATAATTGGGTCATTGTGGAGATTAGACACTAACTTTTCCTTGAAGAATCCAAATCGGGTCGGACCTATAGAATTTGAAAGAAGCTTGAGAGGGCTACTACGAGGACCGAATTTCAGATATTTAGGATCCATAATTATATAGATAATTCAATTTCAATATCAAGCTCCTCAAAAGCAATTAAAGGTGTGTATTTGTTTTTCCGAATTGCATAAGTCTTGTTTGAAGAATCAATTTGAATTGACTCCAAGGGCATATTGTAGAATAGATATTAGTAATGGATTCTAAAATGGACCCTCAAAAAAAGAGAATTCAACACCCATTAAACCTTTAGAAGGATCTACTATGACTCATGAAGATGAATAATGGCAACATGGCATAGCAAATTACAGAGCAAGTGCAAAAAAATTTCACTCTTGCAAGAGCAACAAAAAATGACATGGAATTTTTGAAGAAAAGCATAAATAGACGGTGGTTTGAAGAATGGCATGGAATCTAAGATGGATGGTTTGAAGAATGGCATGGAGGTTAATATGGATGAAATGGAAGCTAGCATGGAATCTAAGATGGATGACATGGAAGCTAAGATGGAAAACATGAAGAATGATCTAAACGATTCTGGAAGGTTTGACAAAGTTGATACAAAGAAATTTTCTAATGGTAAAAAGATAATAGAGGAAACTCACGATGAGAACAAAATAAATTCTAATCATTATTTCACAACTCTAATTTTTGAAGGAAATAACCACCATATTCGAAAAATTGATATGAGGAAGTTTGATGGAAAGCATCCTATAACATGGATACAACGGTGGAGCAATATTTTGATCTCAATAATTTGCAAAATACCTGAAAAGATGTATGTTTCTATTTACATTTAGAACAAAATACACTTGTATGGTATTGATGGCTTTGCTCTAGTAAAGAATTGTCACTTGGTCGATTTTTTATGGAGGAAATGATAGCACATTATCAGGATAAAGAAACGTACCTTCTTTAGCCAATTGATAAATCTCAAACAAAAAGGGTTCGGTGGGGGAGCACATTGAGGACTTCCAATAATTGAATATAAAGAATGAGTGATATTCAGAACACGGTATTTATCTCTTCATGGGTACTTTAAAGGATAACATCCAACATGAAGTTCATGTTTTGGAACACAGTTCATTGGAGAAATCATTCGGGTTGGCAAGGCAGGACATAAGAGTATGGCGACAAGGAAGCCTACCACTCACTTCTATAAAAAGAGGGAAGCTGTTGCTACTCCTATATTTCCACAACCTACAAGGTTGACACCACAATAAAATGGAATAAAAAAAGAGCAAAAGGGCTTTGCTATAGTTGTGATAACAAATGCACTAAAGGTCATAAGTGTGCTAAGAAGGAATTATTTACATAGATTGTGAATATGAAGAAGAAAATAAACAAGAATCTTTAAAAAGAGGAGGATATACACAAGGGAACCAACCCTATGGAGAGGAAGAAATGCGTCGACCATATCGTGTAATACATTGTGTGAATTACCACTCCTCCAAACTCTCAACATAGAAGGACATGTGAGAAGAAAAAGGTAATAGTATTGGTTGATTCAGGTGTGCCCATAATTTTTATTCATTATAAGGTAGCCAAAGAATTTAATTGATTCCCATATGACACCGAGAATGTCAAGTGATGGTTGCAAATGGAGAGCTATAAATTTCTACGGAAAATATAACAAATATGAAAGTTAACAAAGCAAGAATATGTATTGAATAGTCAATGCTTTCCATCCTATGGAGATTATTTGATGTTGTACTAGGATTATAATGGTTACAATATTTGGGGATGGTAGCTTTTAATTTTCAAGAACTTTTTCTTGAAATTTTTTTCAAAAAGGAAAGGAAGTCGAATTACGGATATTGCGAGAGACTTGGAAATATAATAAAATAAATAATAATAGAATAATTTAAAGAAATAACAACGAGGCTTAATTTCACAATTATGCTCACTAGAAGTTCAATAAAATGTCTATTTTTGTAGATCCAAAAATGTGGACAATCATTCCAAGGTGTTTGAAACTCCCGAAAGGACTCCACCTATTCGTGATCATGATCATGCTATTCACGATGAATAAGAAAATAATAAACATCGGGCCTTATAGATATTCTTAAGTCCAAAAGAGCGGAAATTGAATGTCTTATTGCGAAATGTTAGAGGCTAGCATAATTCAACCTAGTCAAAGTTTTTTCTGCTCCTATAGTATTGGTACACGAAGGATGGGGCATGGCGCATGTGTCCGGATTATAGGGAGCTCAATAAACTCACCATTAAGATAAATTTCTCATTCCTGATTGATGGTGTGGATGAATTACATGGAACAATTTATTTTACCAAGTTGGATCTTCGTTCGGGATATCATCAAATTAGAATGAAGACAAAGATATTATTAATGACATTTCAAACTCATGAGGGTCATTATGAATTTTTGGTCATGCCTTTCGGCCTTACCAATGCACATTCTACATTTCAAGGGTGGATGAATTCCATTTTCAAACCCTTCCTTAGAAAATTTTTGCTAGTATTTTTTGATGACATACTAATCTATGAGTCTTGGAGAGGATCATGTTTCAACGAGTTGTGGAGGTGCTCAACTATTAGGGAGAAACGGTTATATGAAAAAACATCAAATGTGTGGATGAGGTGGAATATATAGGTCATATTGTATCTCACGAGGGTGTTAAAGGTAGACTCTAAAAAAATTAAAGCCATTAAGGAATGGAAAGTCCCCACAACCATAAAGTAGTTGTGAGGATTTCTAGGGTTAACAAAGGTATTATCATAATTTTGCTAAGAATTATGGTAGAGATAACATCATCTAACAACATTATTGAAAGAAAAGATGCATTTTTCTGGACTCTGAAGCAACTAAGGCCTTTGAACATCTTAAAGATGCAATGTGCACAATAGTCTTACTGTAACTGGTATACTTCACAAAAACCTTTATTGTGGAATGTGATGCCTCACGAAATGAAATTAGTGTTGTTTTAATGAAGAAATGAGACCCATTTCTTTTGAAAAGTCATCCAATAAAAGGAAAATTATTCTGAGGAAAAGCTATTTAGAAGGAAATGTTCGCAAATCTGCATGCACTAAAGAAATGGCAAACCTACCTAATGGGAATACACTTCAAAGGTAAATTGATCATGATAGTCTTAAATACTTTTTGGAACAAAGACTATCTTCAAAAGAGAAAAAAAATGGGTCAAAAAGATTTTGGGTTGTAGCTTTGAAATAAACTACAAAAAAAGGAGGCAAATGATGTTGCGAGATGCACTCTCGATAAAGAATGAAGAGGTGGAAACATTGGTTTGTGCCATTTCTATTATCCAACGAGTGGATAGCAAACGGATGAATGAAGAAGGATGAAGAAGTGGACACTCATTCAAAAGTTGCGGCAAGATCCTAGTACATCTAATACATTTAGTTGGAAAAAATGATTCCTTATGGTACAGATAGCTTATATCTTTGTAAAAATTTACAACTAAAACAAAATATTTGATTTGCACACTTCCTCCTTTAGAGACGAGTGAAAGAAATAATTTTTTTAGGATGGCCTTAAATCTAATATTCAAATTTTGTGGTGGAATGTTTGGTTTGCCATCGGAATAAAGTTGTGCCATCGGAATAAAGTGGAGACACTTAAGACCCCAAGTCTTCTACAACCTTTATCCATTCCAAGTCAATGTTGCGAGGAGATTTCAATGGATTTTATCACTGTCTTACCTAAGTCCAAAGGAAAGAGTGTCATCATGGTGGTAGTTGATAGACTTACCAAGTATGCACACTTTTTTTCATTATCTCATCCATTTAAAGAAAGTATAGTTGCTACTACATTTATGGACACAATTCAAAGCTACATGGAAACCCAAGGGTTATTGTGAGCGACAGAGATGCCATTTTTAATGGAAATTTTTGGACGGAGTTATTTTCTTGTTTGGGTACTCAATTAGCTCATAGCTCATCTTATGATCCTTAATCCGATGGTCAAACTGAGATAGTAAATAAATTTTTGGAAGGATATCTTTGTTGTTTTGTATCTGATAAACAAACACAATGGGTCAAGTGGTTACATCTCGCTGAATGGTGGTATAACACTTCCTTCCATACTGTAGCAAAAATGACACCATTTATGGCACTTTATGGATATCATCCACCGTCCATCACATCATATTTAAGATAAAATTCGAAGGTTCAAGAAGTGGAAGATCGCAACGAGCATCAACATGAGGTTCTCCAACTCTTAAAGGATAACCTGACTTTGGCACAAAATCGAATGAAACAACAGGCATATCAAAATTGCAATGAGAGAAATTTTGATGTAGGAGACTAGGTATTTTTATGGCTACAACCATACAAACAAATGTCCCTCAATCAAGCTAAGAAGGATAATAAATTATCGCCAAAGTTCTATGGTCCTTAGAAGGTGTTGCAAAATATTGGTACTATGGCATAAAAAATGGAGCTTCCTACTTCTTCATGAGTGCATCCAGTTTTCCATGTTTCATGCTTAAAGAAGGTTATAGGTGAAAATCTTCTAGTTCAAACAATATTTCCAAAACTTGATGAGGAAGGAAAAATCATATTGGAACCTGAAGTGGTTGCGGAAAAAAGAACTCGAAAGCTACGAAATCGATCAATTTCAAAGTATCTCATCAAGTGGAAGAGCTTACCCACTGAAGATTCTACATGGGAGGATGAGAATTCTATACAGAAGCACCCAAAGCTACTCAAGCATTGAGGACAACACTTTTTTGGAGAGGGGCATGTTAGGTCCCTATATTACTAGTATAGTCCCTTATTGTTGTTAGTGGAATCCCCTTATTGTTATTATTATAGCCCTGTAACCCCCATATTATTATTATTATGCCCTTAAATTATTATTGTTAGGTCGGCTAGGATTACATTGTGGCCCCATGGATTGCTATATATAGAAAGGAGGTTTTGTAATTTGTATCATTCAAGAATCATTCATTTATGTAATGTATTGGAGGTTTCCCCCTCGAAGTGGCTGATTTATAAGGCGTTGATCTCTCTTTTCTTCTATTTTTGGGGTTGGTTTCACAACATTTATCTATAGGTGGGATGCCCACCAACAGGAATTCTGTATTAGTCCTGACTAGTGGTACCCACCCACTAAGGAGGACATTTATTTTATTACTAGCCTAACTAAGAGAGGGGAGGATTTTCCCCAGTTCCCTGAATGTACCCATCGATTATGCAATAGGGAATCAGATAGTGTACTCCCAGAGATACATTACGATGATATATGTTATGAGGAATTCTAATCTATGGATAAACTAGTCTTCCCTGAGTGTGGTGTTTCTTCACTCAGAACAATAGAGGAAAGGTAAATGGTTTTCTCTGTAAGATAAACAAATAAACAGAAGATGAAGAGACTTACTTGTGATCCTTCTCTCTCTTTCTTCTTCTTTCGTCGCTTTTTTCACTCTTGATCCAACTGAACTCACAAGAATAATACCTACAATAAAAACCAGAAACCAACAATGATGATATAAATATACAATATCTATTTATCATAACCATATTGAATGACTAAATCTAAGAATACATGCACATATTGAGAATACATTCACAAAAGATAATTGTATATATGATAGAGACAACAAATATCTTTATTGTAGTATTAGGAGGAATAGATTACAACCAGTCGATCAGTTCGTTGTCAACCTGCTCCAAATGCATCCCATCCTCATCACACCAAGCATCAATCTAGCAGCGTCACAATACTTCAGCTCTCCAAGAAGGGATAATCCAACAGCATAACACTACATAAATTTCTTCCTCTCTTACACTTAGATGAGTGCTCAATTTATAGGGAAATTGTAGGTAGCTTCTATATAAATGATATTGAATGGCTTTATAATAATAGATGAGACATTTTTATAGGTTCAATGGTGATGGATGAACATATGTATTTTAAGTATGACACCTATGAGATCTGAAGGCACTGGACATGTGAATATTCCCAAAAAAATGATGATTTTGATCCTAGGAGACCAATGCACCCTTAAGCATTGGGAGGAGCTTTGCAGAGCACCCTTGCATGGGGTTAAGTGCTTTGAAATGCACTTCGGACCATTCAGAGGAGTGTTGATGAGTCAATTGTTCATTTTAACTATACTTCAAACATTGAAACTCTCATGAATTAAAGCCATCAGTAGAATGAAATCTCTAGGGCATGTAACAACTGAATTAGGGGAGGATAGACCCTGTTTGTATTGAATTATGGGATGATAGAACGTGTTCATGTTGGTTTTAGGGATGATGCCCAAATTGACTTGTAACAGTTTCCCCTTAAATCATGAAGTCAAAATAATGATAATATTTGTATGAGATGTTTTACGATGTGATGAGTAGGATCTGAATCAGACGGTGACCTACATCAATTTGCATTACATTACATCATGATATCTTGTACATATTGGACATGAATTGTTGAGGGAGGCATATACATGCTCAGCACATAAACTATCATAACACATACATAAATCAAAAAGTTGTGTACAGATATAGACATGCCTACAGATATAGGTCCATGATAGGATGACCATCTATATGTAAAGCCATCATACATATGATGTGGCACAATTCCTGAAATCGCAGCCCAAATGGATGAAACTATATCCACGGTCTTCTACCTCGTTGACTTAATCGTTCAAAGTACAATTCTAACCATGCAAATATGTGACCTGAAGTCAAACATGGGAAGAAATTGTGTGGTTACCATCCGTTGATGTAATTTGTCAACAGACACGAGAGAAACCATCATTGATGTTAATGTCTCTCAAAGTACTGTAGTACAATTTGTATGGCATGAATATATGATTTGATGTTGAATTCCAAACAAAATATCTCAGTTGCAGGATTGTGATGTCAACCTATCACCGGAAGTGTGAAACCTATCGTTGATGTAAGCAACCTCCAAGGCACTGGAAAGATGTTTATAAGTTAACTTCCTGGATGATGAGTTGATGCCGACAGGAAGTGACTTACCGTAGATATGACACGAAATCAGAGTAATGATTTTGGAGAAATAATGTGACTCGATGAAGAAATTTTTAGGGATGGAGGTCATGAAAATGAAGGTTTATGAGTATTAAAAAAGATGAGGAATTACTAGATGAATTCTCTTGAACGTACTGGCAATACTGAATGTATTGGCAGCATTGACCCAAAAAAAAAGTGATGGATGGTATGATAGACCATAGGTATGATAAAACATCAAGAATATTACCCAACCCAAAGCCATGGAGATGAATTGAAAGTGTCATGTTCAAGAGCGACCTCCTACCATAAAGTGTTTTGTTCTTTTTCCCAAATTTTCCCTAGTCATTGCTGACTAGTACCTATTTATTTTTTAACAAGCTTGAGGAGGATAACTTATGCTTGATATATAATTTGACCCTTCAAGTGAATCCATCACTATTTTATGCTTTAACGAGTGTAGCGATAGTGAAACTCGATCTTTTCATGATCGGAAAATTCTGTCGCTATTTGATGCTTTAACGAGTCTAATGATAGTGAAAACTCAATCCTTTTTCATGTTTAGAGAGTTTGAAAAGGGGATGAAAAGAAAACTCCATAATTCCTTTTTTGTAAATTTTTCACTTAGGTCTGAAAAAGTGTAAAATGATAGCCAAGAAAACCTCTTATCCATGTTCGACTAAGGGGTTCCATTTTCGTAAATAATCTATCTCAATCCAGAAAAGGGCTAAACTTATACTGAGTGGATTTCATTTCATTTCCTTTTACAAGCTCGAAAATACAAGTGCACAACAATATTTTCACATTAACGGAGTCTTAAAAGAGCTAAAAGAATACTCCAAGGGGGGTTCCTTTTTTGATGTTTAACAAAGCTCGAAAAAGAGATAAAAGTATGCTCTTTGGTCAAATCATTTTTGGATAATTTTTCACTTTAAATTCACTGTATCAGCTATACACCTATTCAGAGAACCATCAAATGGATTAAAAATACACGTTTCATAGTAAAAATGAACAAAAACTATATTCACATCATTAAATATGATTAAAATAATCAAAATGACTAATAGCAAGAAGTTTTTACGATTTCATTTTACCATTCCATAGTTGTCATTTGAAATTTAGGAGCTCTGCAACTATTTTTCCCTCGAACTTCAGCGATCGATTGCAACAGTTTCAGTGGATGATTTCTCATGCCATTTGATCTAGGTTTTATATCTAGACCTTCTCTTCATTTTAATGTCATTTTTGTTTAATTTAATGCTAAATTTTTAGGTTTTTGAACCCCCTAGGGTAAATCTATTACGTTCTGAGGGAAATGCACCCTTGCATGTTGAAAAATACGTTACAGAGAAGTGAAATTGAAGCTCAGATGCTCTGCAGTGCTCCGTCTATGCACCGGGGGTGCGTTGGGCAGATTTTACAAATTATTTTCTTGTTATGTGCTCAAAAATTCCCAATTTTTTTGCATGAAATAGATCCTAATGAAGCTTATGGTTGGATTTTAGGTATTGACTGGATCAAAATTACCATTACATGGTGAGAAAGAGAACATGAAGAAGAAGACATGATTTCCCTAAATGATCCTGGCACTGTGAGAGCCCTTAAATATTGTGGGTTGCTTAAGTATTTCATATTATTAGGGATGAGACAACATCTTGAACTATTGGAGTTCCTTTTTCGTTCATGGGATCTGGCATCTTAGGAATTACACATTGGGGAAAAAGTGCTTCAAATACTAGTTGAGTGTGTTTACTTTATTACTTGATTATCGATACATGGTTCTCCTATTTCCGTTGTGGGATCTGCTCGTGGAGGTGCGACAGTGAAGGACTACATCTACCAGCATTGTCAGCCAGGTACTGAACCTAGTAAAGAGGGGAATATAAACATTCATGATGTGTGTGATTTTCCTCTGAGAAATATCCTTTTCACTATTTCAAAATGTGTTGGCCCTGTGACACTACATGTGCAAACCGTTCATACATGTAGTATGATCTCGAGTGTCTCGAACCGACAATGTTCAACTGGGATGAAGAAATACTCTTTCAGATGAAATAACAACCAACTAAAGTAAAGGGTGGTAGAATAAACAATTTTATTTATGGTTCAATCCTGATTTCCTTTATCTTAGACTGAGTTCCATTGATTTAGATGCAGCATGTGACACTAAGCATATCTGGTCCTAGAGATCCTCGGATGCAACAATGGGTCAATTTGATGACTAGGCATGATGGTCAATCGACTATCATATTATCTAATGCATTCTTGGCCTAGCTCTGATGAGAGAATATTACCATAGAGGAGTATCCGTACATAGGCATAGATTTCTGTGGATAGCCAGATTTGATTTTACCAGATGGGGCTAAATGGGGTGCAATGAGTAAAAATGTTTTGACCATGTTTTTTATTTTAAGGTTTCTACATATTTTTTGTATTTTTTATGTTTTCCAAGACTAAACTAATTTTTTTATGTACATAGATGTGGGTCGCATTCGACCAGTGGTTCGACCAGAGTAAGTAGCATATGAACCAATAGAGAGGACTATTTGGAAAGAAGTCCTTCAAGATTTGGATCTGACCGAAAATATTTCTGAGTTGTAGCAGCTTGTTGAGGGATTGACTCTTGGGATACTGGATGTATGAATCGAGGAGTTACCTATGAGGCTATAGCACCATACTATTGGTGTTCCTAGCCATTGGATGAGCCTGTTGCATGGGATATCTACAACAGTTTCTTGTTATCATGAGCATCACTAGTTTTACTTTTGACATTTTTGTATACATTTTGAGGTCATATGACCAATGTGTCTTGGGCACAAATTTTGTAAAAACCTAAACTATCTATCTATTTCATTTTAAAGTTTTCCTATTTTTAATGCGTAATACTATTCAATTGTATGATTTGAATTGAAAATGTATCTTTACATGTGTTGCAAATTTATGTTTAAAACATAATTCACTAAATAATCAGTTAATGTGTTCAAATTTCTAGAAATGTGTTGATATTGAATGTAATCAAAATTTCTTTCCAAAAGTCGAACTGTAAGGAACATGCGATGAATTATAGGATTTTAGACGGTATAGACGCTAGTAAGTTGTAGTATGACAAGTTGTGAGTCTAACCTAATGATGATATGGTTAATGAAAAGTTAGATGGAATCAGAGAGAAGTTCAATCATAGCATTATAATCAGCAATATTGTTCATGGATTGACCAATACAAATCCCTTGAAAACTCACTAACTCACCACTTGGAGAGAAAATGGCCCATCCTACAAAAGATAGGTTTTTTTTACTATGACTAGCATGATCGTCGTACCCAAAAAATGGTTACAAAGATTCAAACATATTCAATGAAGTGTAAACTGGATTACTAACTTCAAGGAAATTGTAAAAAAAAAAACTAAGACAATGAATGCAAATCAAATTATATGGACATATGATACAAAAGTTTAATATGCTCAATTAAGAAAAGTAGTGTTTAAGATATAGCCCATTTCGAGGTTTTTCCAACAAAATTCCATCATAATCAACTAACTAGTAGGTGCCCTTAGCTAGAACCTTTTTGACAATGTAGGGGCCATGCCATAGTGGCTCAAATTTTCCTGTTCCTATCAAATCAGCTTCCTGATCACATTAGGGGAATTTTGAGGTCTAAAATGGGCCTCCTAAGAAAAATGTACAACCAAAATACACTTTATAAGAACCAATAAGATTCAAGATGATGATGTCAACCATGGGGGATGATTCACCATTTTTGGAGTAAAAAATTTAAAATATTAAAAATAAATAAAATAACAAAACTACTTTTTCAACTCTTATTTTCAACATATCTCCCTACGTTTTTACTCAAATTTTGAGCGAGAGTACTCATTGGATGCAAAATTTAATTCATCATCCAATGAGTACCCATGTTGCATACTTTCGATGAAGCCTGCTACATGAAAAATGAGAAATAGATCAAAAACGTGATTGCAATCACGTTTTTCATGTATTTCTCATTTTTCATGTAGCAGGGTTCATCGAAATTATGAAACATGTGTACTCCTTAGATGAGGAATAAAATTATGCATCCAACAAGTGTTTCCACTCGAAATTTTAGTAAACCTATAGGAATATATATCGAAAATATGAGTTGAAAATTTAGTTTTTCCTTTTTTCCCTCTAAAATTTGATGATGTAATCTAATCTTATTTTATTTTTTCCACTATTATTTTATAATTTCCTTAGGAGGCCCATATTAGACCTCAAAATTCCCCTAATGTAAATCAAGACCAGCTCTCCCTCTGAGAAGATGTGAGGCCTGACATTGTAGTCATATTGCGCCTTGATTCGTCTCTTATGCACTTCGTTGGCTAATGCGGCTTCATGACATGTTTCATCTAGATGGATGAGGTTAAAAAGATATTTTTTTCATTAGAGGTGTTAGGTAGCAGGTCAATAGCGAGTTCTAATGACAAAATTTCACATTGGATTGGTAAGATAGCTTCTAGACCATACACCAACTAAAAGGGAGTAAATTCGATTGCATTTCTCACCGAGGTTCGATATGCCCATAAAGCCGAATACGGGATTAAATGCCAATTTCATTTATGAACCCCTATCATTCGTTGAGGCACTTGCTTAAAGATATTGTTAATGGCTTCATCTTTTCCATTATATTGTGGATAATTAGGGGTAGACGATCATGTGACAGTCTTGGTAGTCAACTCATTCATCATGTTATTACGAAAATTATTACCATGATCTGTAACTATAGCTTGTGGTACACCAAACTGAGAAACGACATGATTGAAAAAGAATAATGTAGTTATTTCACCTGTGTTATTGAATGTAAGCATCGCTTCAGCCCACTTGGTAAAGTAGTCGACAAAGACAATAACATAACCATGCACCCCGGTCAAATGAGGGTTGTAGGTCATGAAGTCAATGCCCCATTTTTCAAATTGTCCCACATCAATGATAGGATGCATTGGTGTTGACAACATGCAGATTTTACAATCAAATATATGGCATGCATGACAACTTTTGACCGCAAGAATGCAGTCTCGAAATATGGTTGGCCAGAAGTAACTGGCATGGAGAATCTTCTACTGGGTAGCATAACCAGAAAAATGTCAACCACAAGCACCAGGATGATAATAATTCAAAATTTTCTCAGCCTCCTCATGAGTGAGGTACCTCCTTAAAATCGTATCAACACCACGAAGATAAAGTGTATCACCGATGATCAGATAATATTTCACTTGGTATTGGATACGTAATTGTTGTCAGTGAGAGGTATTGGGCCAAAATGTTTGGGTTTGGAGATAAATGATAAAATCCTCAAACTAGGGGTCTGATGACCCAATAGAAAACAAATACTCATCTAGAATTAAAGGTTCCGATGTAGTTTCAGAACTATCAGAGGGAAGGTCGCAGAGAAGCTCAGTGAAAAACAAAGACTTCTTTAACTTGGATTTGATGAATTCCAAATCAAATTCCTGGAAAATGATGATCCATTTTGAATATTTACCCCCCATCAATTGACGTGACAGAACGTATGTCATAGGATTGCAAACTGAAATGAAAATGGTCCTCCGGAGCAGGATATAATGGAGAAATATTTGTATATATTGAATGGCCGCCAAGGCGAGATTTTTGATGTATAACAACTTAACTTCTATATCGTTGACATTACTACTCAAATAATATATCGGATGTTCTATCCAATATTCTTCTTGGACTAAAACCATACCAATGGTTGTATTTTCAGCGACGAGATACATGAAATAGTCACTCTTATAATTAGGGGGATATATTAATGATGCTCGGATCAGGGTATCATTAAGAGCTTCAAAAGAAGCATGCACAAATTTATCCCAATTGTATGGAATCCCATTTTTCAATAGATGAATAAATTTTTTACCCATTTCGGCGTATTTGGGTATGAACCTCCCAGAAAGTTAGCCTTTCCTTGAAGTCTCTATAGTGAAGTAAGTCTGATGGAATAGGAAAATCGAGAATGGCTTGGACCTTCAGTGGGTCAATTCGAATTCCATATTTTGAGATGAAGAATACAAGAAAATGACTGGAACCAACATAAAACACACAATTGTGTGGATTGAGGTTTATCTTATAGTGTCGGCAGCGTAAAAATATATCTATTAGAAATTCACAGGTAAATCGTCTCGAAAGCATAATCCATTTATCTCTGAAATGTTTCCCCAACATTATTTAAACCAAATGGGGGTTTACATTAAGCGAATGTGCCTCGGGGATAGATGAATGTTATATTATATTGGTCCTTTAGGCAAATATTGATTTGATTGCAACTAGAGAATCCATCCATGAAGGAAAATATTTCGCAACCGACACATTCGTCAATAATTTGGTCAATAAAGGGAGTAGGATAATTGTCGTTTGGACAAGCAAGACTGAAATCTTGATAATCAATGCAAACTATGATTTTCCCTTGTTTCTTCATGACAGGAAAAATGTTGGAAACCTAATCAATAAGAGGAACAGGGTAAATGAAACCAACACGCAAAAAAATTTCAACTTCTACTTTAATGGCAGTAGTCTTCTTCAAATGAATGTCATGAAGGCGTTGAAGTACCGATTTGACATCATGATACATTTTAATTGTGTGTTCAACAATACTATAATTATGCTTGGAATTTCCTCATAAGACCAAGAAAATACATCTCAGAATTCACGAAAAAGAGAGCAATACGTGTTCAGTTTGGATGCAGAACAAGACACACTGACATGAATGTTTTCTACAATGGCGGGTTTCGTTGAAAAATTGATAAAAATATGATTCTTCAATATTTGACAGGTTTCGCTTGAATTCGATGGCATTAATTGGAACAAAATTTGAAAAGAAATCAAAGATCCTAGGGCATTATAGTTCAATAAGATTATCTTCATTGTAATCTGGAAGATGGGAATGATGATGATAATTATCCCATGGTTCTCCTTTTGGAATCATGGCTTCCATAATGCTCTCATCAGTCAATAATGTGGATGAAAAAGGATCAGAAGGAGTACCAAAATCTAATGAACGATCAACCGAAACGATCGGCGAAGATGGATGAGGATGCGTCTCCCAAGAAAATAATATTTATTGCTATACGAGTTCAATTGGGCTTGGTGGCAGAAATTCACCCAACATATCAACTTAAGAATCATTGGTAATCTTTCTTAAGTTTGATGAAGTGGAAGATATCATGTGGAAGGTATTTATTTTTGCAATTTCCGTTGAATTCACAGGAAACAGTAATGAAAAGGTGACCATTAGGGAAGAATCCTTAAAGTGACTGAAACCAATGTTTTGAAGTGATAGCTAGGGTGAGTGATCTAACATAATGCTTCTAAATACCTAGGAACTAGAGGAAAAGAAGGAGAGTTCATTAATGACTGTGATAACGCCTTTATGAGGGAAGGTGGTCATTCAAAAGTAAGTAGAAACGATCACAGTCATAGCATAAACCCATGGCCTTACAAGTAATATTTTGTATTCAAGGGGTCTATCAATGACCTCATCTTCAATAGTTACATTTTTTCCCCCTAGTTCAACATGCACGTTATTAATAATACCACAAGGCTTATATGTACAACTGTCAAAATATTTCAATGTCGTAGGCAATTGAGATAAGTGAGCCAAGCCAAGTGAATTCTAGAAATTTATAGAAATAATACAAGTATATGCTCCCTCATCAATAATAGTGCGATGAGCAAGGTGATTTACAACATTTACTTTGATTGAAAATGTTAATTTGGCTGGTAATTGTGGTAGATAGCCTGTGTGATTAAATATTACAAGATTAGAATCTGTCGGGTTGATTCCACCAATTGATGACAACAAAGCTTGCTTCTGGGAGGGACAATTTTGAAGTACCTCAAGCATCGACATAGCTGAAGGTGATTGAGCTAGATATTCAAATATATTTTAATTTTGAGTTGCACGAGATCGAGGTTTGAAAGTTGATTTGTGGACGACTCCTTTGGTGGCTTTATTGTTAACTCTAGAATAGCAGGTGGTGGAATTGATTTAGTGGATGGATTCATGGTCGAGGTAGTAGGTTGATCAGTATCCTAGCTACCGTAATCTTTATTTCGCGTAGAAACCAAAAAATCAGTTTTTGGCATGGTGATAGATAGCATAAGCACTTGGGAACTAGAAGCGGGATATGTAGAAACCTTGTTTGTGTCCAGATTCAGAAAAGGATTTGTAAAAATAGCAGATGCAGGTGAAGTATTAAGAAGCCTTGAGACTTCAGAGCGGTGAGGACAATCTCACATAAAGTGCTCCTCTGTAATATTCCCAAACAGGAAAAAGCATAAATATAGTGCAAAATAATGGAATATTAGTGTAAAACATCCTATAGAAGAAAGAGGCCAATATGTAGGCCTTTCATTCATCATAACAGAAGCAAAATATGCATAATAAATGGGCCATAAGATGTACAACAAGAAAGAACAAGCCTCCAATGGACAAAACCCTCAAAAAAGGTGATGCTACTATATATCAAAGAGTTGGAATACGGCTACAACATTATTTAAAAGGAATTGCTACAGCAAATGGCTACACAAAATATCGTGGGATGATATATGCCTCAAAATATACTCTAGATTTATATCTAGGCACTATACAACCTCCAATGATGAACCCCACAAGGGTTTTCAGAAATACACCATCACACAAGATGGGAATGAAAGCCCTAGGGCCGAAGATCCACCACAAAATATAGATCTAGAAATTATGGCTGATCTGATATGATAAATAATGCAGCCTCCTCCAATAGACTCTCTAGATAAAGGGTCGATCCCTTCTCTAGAAAATATTCTCTCCAAATGGTGCATTGAAACCACCCTTCAACTCCTCCCTCAAAATAATGCAGATTTGGACTTAAACTACGCTGTAGGGGAAAATAAGTCAATGGCCAGATGCCAAGATATGGAAATAAGCTCAAGGGCCTTCCTTACTATCCTCGCAATGGAAAGGAACCCTTCTCCACTGAAAATAACAAATGAAGTGACCCAAATGTGATATCCACTAACGGCCCTACAAAACAACTCAAATGTCAACAGGATCTACGTTGTAAATGTAAGATGAAGTTTTGCCTTAAGCCTGATAGTGGAACTGAAGTACAATACTCTTCCAAGAGCTACTCAATGAAAGAGGTGGGATTCCCAATCAGGAGCACCCAGTGCTAAACAAGATTTGCAATCTTAGCTAAACAACCAAAGAAAACTATATGTCTAGATAGACCATATATTCATAAATATAAAACCCAATACATAATACATAATGAAATATGGATTCCATCCTCTTCCTTATATAAGTTGTGAGGTTCCAAACCCTAAGCCCCATCCAATAATGGAACAATTTCCATGCAAATAATCTCCATCTAAAACTACATTGTCTTTCATTAAATGCCACTACTCCATGACAACGTTGTTGATTTGGTCAAAGTTCACCCAGTCAAGGTGTTCTAGCCCCTTTTCACACCTAAAGGTGTTCAATTAAGCTACCAAGATATATCCTTTTCACATTGGCATTGATTATATTCATTTTAAGAATATTGATGGATCTCCAATATCCTCTTATTCATTAAACAATAAATAAAAACAAAAATTAATATTCCAACTAGCTCATGGATAATTAGGAATATTACAATCCTCCCTTGCCAAATGTTTCTTGTCCTCAAGAAACTAACAAGGTGAGTGCTGCAACTCTTCTCCTCCATCATTGGTGACACCTCCATGTGATAAGCTTCCCTCATAAGCTAAGTGTCTCATAGTCCATCCCTCCATGAAATGCTCCTTCCAAGTTCTCATGGGATGTGAATGATTCATCCCACAAGGAAGCAATATTTCCAATGAAAAAATCATGGTTTGCCGAATTTTCTCCATGAAAAATATAGCATAATGAACATGGATAATCTCTCTCCCAAAGGGCACATCCAATACTCCCATCATTCCTCCAATCATTCCCATAAAAATAATAAGCACATCATCAATGCATGGGATCAAAACCAAGTATATACAAACAGAAATATGTAGGAATCGAGGTGGATCATAGTCCCACATGTGCAACCAGCGTAATATGTCTCATGATTCCATCAGATAACGATATGGTAAGTGGTTTCCCCACCACTTATTTTGTGCCCAAGTCTTCTCACAATGGCTGAAAATGTGACAAATTTTTTCTACCTTTGGAGTGCACCCACAGTGATACAACATCTCCCTATATCCTCCTAGGGAGTGGGTATGCTAAAAAATGTTTATGGCCCAAATTTGGCCATGAAATTTATATTCAAAAATTCTCCTCCTTGGAGATATGGCCTACATATACATGGTAAAGGAGTGCAAATAATCATGAACTAAAACATCATGCACATAAACATGTTCCTTAACAAAATTTCTTCTCATGCAAATGAAGTGGTCCATAGATAGATTCCCTCTCATTCCAAAAGAGGAAAGAGGTGGTTGTGATAGCTCCTCCACAGATTTATGTACCTCTTCCAACTCCACATGATCCATGCATCTTTTCAAATGCTGATATATTTCCTCTTCAATGCCTTCCCAAGTGTAGCCCTCCATGATGGAGTGATATGCTCTCATAGAATAAGTATGGTTGAAGAGAAAATCTTCATGTGCTCTTTGTAGTAACTTCTCCTTGAGCTTGGAAGCTCTAGACAAGAATATCCTACCATGGTAGTAGATGAATTCATCTTGGAATGAATAGCTCTCCTCTTGAATATGCTCATCAAGTATCATGCATGTAAAAAGATCCTTGGAATAATCCACCAACAGTTAGGATTTCCAATATGGATCTATCCTCCATAGTGACAGCGCTGATGATCTATAAAAAAGAACATATTTATATGGCTGCCCTTCTCCTTGACATATCCCATTCAAAAGTTACATATTGGAAGGTTTTTATCATTCCCATGCTTCTCGTCCCATAGCGCAGAATCTGAAATGCAAGTGGGTAATGATGATGTTGGGAGAATGTCTCCCTCCTCCTTGATTCTACCAAAGACTCTCAACATTGTATCATCACCTTCTAATTCCCCCATTCCTCCTAGATCTATGAATGTTGCATCATGATGTGATACATATCTCACCAAATCTGGATCAGGTGGCCTCCCAGGTGGTTTGCCACAAAACAATAATGTTGCAAAAATCATGTTCATAATAGATGGGACTGTTAGACACTTGCTTCCATTATGAAAATCCATCTTTGATTTCTGTGTGGAAGTGTTATGTGATGGATATGTGTGCATGCCCTTAATCATCTAAGTTTTTCCACTCTTTCTATCCACCCATTCCATCTGTAAAGTCTCCCAATCTCTGGTGACCTTCCCAAAAGTAAACAACCATTTCACACCCAATATCACATTGGTGTTAGGTATGTCAACCACAAAGAAGTGATCATTCAAAGTATATGCCCCCATGGTGAAAGATAAATATGGAACATAATGCATGCGCTGCATAGTTCTAGCTCCTAGGACCAAAACAAAAAATGCCTCAAACTCATCAATGGGTATTGCCCTCCTCTACACTAGTTGGGCATCAATAAAATTGTGGGTAGACTATCAATCAAAACAGAAACCCTCTAATATAAAGTGGAACCTCAAAACCTCAAGTTAAATTACTTGCGTACTCCTCTCAATGATACAATATCCCTTCCAATTGGATAAAATTTCCCATTCCCTTCTCCTGATGGTGATGGTTCACCTCCTATTGTGTCAGGGATGTGACCTCTTTATGGTTCCTCTTATTCTTCCTCCTCATCATCTGAGAAGACCTCTATGTAGTGTTCCTTTCTTGTTGCACATCTATGTTCGGGTGCTTATGATTCATGGCAAGTGAACAAAGCTTCCTTCTCCTCAAATGTCTTCAGATATCATCACTAAGAGGCTTTTTACTTTTGCTCTTGAAAGAGGAGCCTTCTCATATTTTCCCTTTCATGGAAAAGAGGGATTTTGCTGAAATGATGCCTTTACTTTTGGCAAGGCATCTTGTAGATCTCTAGTCCTTTCAATGGCATCTTGAAGGGTAGTGGGCTTGGTAGACTTAACCAACCCATGAGGAGGTTCTCCTAACCCATCAAAAAACATAGACCTTTCTTGTTACAGATAAATCAAGAACCATAACAGAAAGTTTAAGAAATTCAGAAATGTAATTTTCTGGATTACCTTATTGTTTGAGCTTTGATAGCCCCATGAATGGTGCCTCAGGATATATTCTATCAACCCTATCCACCAACCTCCTTGTGAACTCCGAATATGTAGTCACATTGGCATGACCTAATGTAGACAAGCCTTGGAACTAGAAATCATGTGCTTCACCCTCAAGGTGCAGCATTGCTATCTTAATGGCCTCCATCTCTGGTAATTTTTTCAATTGGAAGTAGATGTAAAGCTTCTCTACCCATGATTTGGCAGTGCATTTAGATGACCCCTCAAATATGGGTAAGAAAAATCTTCCCATAGTGCTATGTAGATCATGATTATGAATGAATCCACCACCTCCATCCTGATGCCTGGGTCTCCTATTGTCCTTGATTTGAAAAAATTATTTAAAAGTCAAGTGATCCTTGAATCTTTGAGATTGAGACTCAGACTCCATGAAATAGTCTTCAAGAGATTCTTGTTCTTGAAACCCTTCATTTCCCACAGCTAAGAATGTAGGCATTATAGAGCATTTGGAAACTTTTTGTTGCTTCACTAGTTGATAATTCCAGTAATGAGAAATGTCGGAGCCTTCACCATGCTAAAATCCTTTAGGGGATTCCTTTTATCTATCCATCCTCAAGTCCTTTATCTCTTTAGCAATGTCTTGCATAGTTTGAAGAAAAATCTTAGGAAACTCCTTCTCCTCATCTTCTCCTAATATGGGGGTTTTACACTTGTCTTCTTGATGATTTGTATAATCAAACTTCTAGTGCATTATTTTGATATATCTCTTCTCTCTATATGTGAGAGCATCTCCTTCTTCTCATGAAATATCGACTTTTCAAGATGCACAGGATGAACCAATATTATGCTCTGATACCACTGTAATAGTCCCAAATGGGAAAAAGAAAAAATATCGTGTAAAATAATGGAATATAAATGCAAAAAATCCTATAGAAGCAAGAGGCCAATATGGAGACCTTTCATTCATCATAATAGCATCAGAATACACATAATAAATGGGCCATAAGATGTACAACAATAAAGAACAAGCCTCCAATGGACAAAACCCTCAAAAGAGGTGCTACTACTATATATCAAAGAGTTGGAAGACTACTATAGCATTGTTTAAAAGGCACTGATACAGAAAATGGTTACAAAAAATATCATGGGCTGATATATGCCTCAAAATATACACTAGATTCAGATCTAGGCATTATACAACCTCCAATGAAGAACCCCACAAGGGTTTTCAGAAATACACCATCACACAAGATGGGAATCAAAGCCCTCGGGCTAAAGATCCACTCCAAAATATAGATCTGGAAAGTGTGGCTGATATAATATGATAAATAATGTAGCCTCCTCCAATATAGTCTCTAGATAAATGTCTGATGCCTTCCCTAGAAAATTTTCTCTCCAAATGGTGCACTGAAACCACCCTGCAACTCCTCCCTCAAAACAACGCAGATCTGGATTGAAACTGTGTTGTAGGGGAAAATAAGTCAATGGCCTGATGCCAAGATATGGAAATAAGCTCAAGGGACTTCCTTACTGTCCTCCCAATGGAAAGGAACCCTTCTCCACTGAAAATAAGAAATGAAGTGACCCAAATGTGGTCTCCACTACTGCAACCTACAAAACGACTCAACCCTCAAAAATATCTGTGCTGTAAATGTAAGATGAAGATTGGAATTAAGCCTGAAAGTGGATGTTAAGTACAATGCTCTTTCAAGAGCTACTCAATGAAAGAGGTGGGATTCCCGATCAAGAACACCCAGTGCTAAACAACACTTGCAATATTAGCTAAATAGCCAAAAAAAGATATATGTCTAAACAAACCATATATTCAGAAATATAAAACCCAATACATAATACATAATGAAATATGGCTGCTATCCTCTTCCTTATATAAGTTGTGAGCTTCCAAACCCTAAGAACCCATCCAATAATGGCACTACTTCCATGCAAATCATCTCCATCTAAAACTGCATTTTCTTTCATTAAATGCCACTACTCCATGACAGCGTTGTTGATTTGGTCAAATTTGACCCAGTCAAGGTGTTCGAGCCCCTTTTCACTCCTAAAGGTGTTCAATTATGTTGCCAAGATATATACTTTTCACATTGGCATTGATTTTATTCATTTTAAGGAGATTTATGGATCTCCAATATCCTCTTATTCATTAAACAATAAATAAAAACAAAAATTAATATTCCAACTAGGTCATGCTAATTAGGAATATTACATCTTCATTACATATCAATCAAGCGTAACGAGGTTTCTGAGAATTTCCATATTGTTGATAAGATGATCGTTCCTGCTATGGTGAATTTTTCTTTTTCTTTGTTTTCCCATTTTTCCTGCTTCTAGGTTTCTTGTCACTTTTTCCTTTTCATATGACACGGCATGTATTTCAGAAGAAGGTGTAGGATCAAATGTAGTAGAGGTGTGAGTGTTTGTAGAACCAATCATGCCATCATCGGCATTGGAGTCCTTACCAGATGGTGGAGGAACAGTAAAATTTTATCGTGACATGTTTGGAATTTTATCATAGAGCATGCTAGACTAAGTATAAATCAAATCCAAGTACTGGCCACAAGCAATGACTTGCTCTTCAGTGATGACGCCACATTTAGCTACATCCTCGGTGATAGATGGTAGCAAGGACTTAATAAAACACTCAGCCACTATATGATAAGGAACAAATGTTTTGACCATTCGACGACGACGAAGCCACTCATGAATATGATCATAAATGTGAGTATCGGTTGTCTGTTTAAAGTTGTTCAATAGTTCCGTTTCAGTTTCATATCGTATGATTAATTGGAAGTGGGTTAAAAAGGTAGTGGCTAAGGCATTGAAGTTATCAAATGAATATCATGGCAATTAAATATACCACTTTGTAGCTGGACCAGTAAGTTCATGCTCGAAAAGACGTAGTCTAATAGAGTCATCATTTAAGCAGTTTGATGAGCACCACAAATGATAAGTCATAACATGCATTGACAGGTCTTCTACAGGGTTTCCATGGAATTTAGGAATGTCAAAGGGTAATTTGTGTGGAATCACCGGCCACCAAGGAGAATAGTTGATGGGATCATTGGTAAGTCAGTTTAAATCAGGTAATTCTAATATTGCAACAAAGGGAAACTATCGATTGAAGTCAGGTTGAGCATAACCAGGATAGGATGGGATTTCATGGGAAACAGGCCTTTGTGCACCAGCTTAAGTTATTTTCTGTTGGTAACCTAGATAGGGGTTATTTTTTTTACCAAATGATTGAGGTGTCTGTTGACCAAGTCCTAGATAAGCTATTTTTTGTTGGAATTTTTGTTGTGGCATTTGAGGTTGTGGTTGCCAAGGTGATTTCCCGCTAAGATTATAACCCAAACAAAAATATATTGGACCTAGTTGTGAATAGGTAAGACCGGTAGAATCCTGTGACATCCCATAAAAGGGTAATCCAGCCTATGGTTGTAAGATTCCAGATACGGGTGGTTGTTGTAAATCAACCGAAGGAGGTGGAGTTTGGAGGTTGAAGACGTAAGGGGCCGGAGATGATTGAGGTATAGATAAATGAGCTTATAAATGGGGTAATGAAGTATTAATATGTGGGGCATATTTTGGCTTAATAGGTTGAACCAGTTGGTATGAATTCACAACCATTTGTGGTTGAACGGGAAGGATATGCTGCTACTGACAAACAGTCATTCCAACATTTTGTTGACCATACAATGACAGAGTAATATCAAAATGGGTGACCATAGGTTGCCCCCCAGCATGAGGAGTATAATAATATGGAATATATTAATCTTTGAATGGTGGGAGTCCAATCGAGATTGAACTGGATTGAAGGTACCCAGATGGACCATCTTGATGTTGAACTAGATATGTGTATAAAGGATCAATACGTTCAATTTTTATTAGAGATGTACCAGATAAGATACCAGAAAATGACATGGGTGAAGTCCATGGATTTGAGGAGGCACCAGAGTATGTTGCAGATAATGATTGGTAACCCGGTGGGAAGGACGAACCAACATAAAGATGTGGCTCAGGTGACATAGTAAACATCGACAGAGTAGGAACACTAGATGTTGCCACAACTATAACAGATGGTATAGCTGGAGACGTTGAATCAGGCATGGTCAAATGACCTAGTGAACACCCTATATGATCTACGAGAACTTGGGTTGAAACAAGATCAAATGAAGCAGTATAAGTTAATCAAGGAAAATAATTGTAAAGATAAATCCCCGACCCAAAATGAGTTGGAGTTGAGGGTATTTCTTCTTGAGGTTGTTCCTCAATTGAAATCAAACCAGGTGGAAGAATTTTGCCACCAAGCCCAAGATATATTTCAATTGATTGACTGTAAGATAGAAGGGAAGACTCAATCGTTACGGATGACTGACGAGTGACCAATACAGGAAAAACTTCTTGTTTTTTGACTTCTGGATCTAGATGTTCTGGTAAAAGAACAATGATATCCAGATCAACTTCCAGTTGAATAACGTCACGTTCTGGATGTATGGTCATACTTATTGGAATTTTGGTGTCCACAGGTAGCGATGAGGAATCTATTCTGATGATAGTAGATAAACCAAGATGTGTAGAAACGAATCAAGATGACTCTAGTAGATGTGATGAAGATGATGCACCAGAGGTGCTGATGGTACTAGATTTGGTAGAATGGGCTCGCCTTTGCCGAATAGAAATGGCCTGCGATGGTAAAGGTGGTTTAAGCAGTATTCTACGTGAACGACAGGGAAAGGATTGTTCTTATTCCACGATGATTTATTGATTTTGTTACAAAAAAAATAACAAAATAAAAGGGTGATACTAAGAAAAAGGATTACCAAGTAATTTTGAACTCCAGAATATCTTTTGGCGAACCAAGAAGTACGGGCAGGAAATCTCCCTGAATGTTGTGTTCAGTGTATCACGAGTTACAAGGTGGCTGACTCGGTTACCTGTGGATGTTGATAAGCCTAAATTTTTCCTCCCAAATATACTCGAAGGTATGTGGAGGCCCAAGTCCGTAATAACGCTATCTAATGCGAAACCGCACAGTGAGAGCACCCCCTTATACTTTTCATACTAGAACACTGCCCTATATACCCAAAAGCATGTGCATGAGATCTGATACACTTACGTACATGGAGTTGTATTTCACACTCGAAATATATCAAAGAAAAGTTAGCAACAACTGTTATTCTTAATGACACCGGAACACATCTCTAACCTAGACCTTATAAGTGTTTTCGTTAATGTTACAATGCTTTCTTAGGTTGATTGAGGCGAATTTTATGTTGATCTTTCTTAACAGTTTATCTTTCAGGTTCACCATGAGATGTAATGGGAAATTCCTAAAATGAAAACAAAATGAGAAAAAATCTTTTGAATTTAGTTTTTCAATGAAAACATTAGCTACTAAAGGGATAGAGCAATCATATTGAGCATAGATCAAAGAGCACAAACTAAATGCAAACTTCCCTAATCTATTCCTTTGCAGCACTCACAATCTCTAAATTCATATGCATGCTTTTCTTTTTAGTTTTCTTTAATGTGAATGATTAAAAAGAAACTAAATGCACAAATCAATCAAACAATATTTTTTTTTTTTTTTTTTTTTGAGAAAAGAGGGTTGAAACAACAATTTTCTTTTAGGAAATGAAGAATGAAATGAAAATTTTCCTTTTGAGAACATATAATTGATCTAATGGAAAATTTACAACTTGGATTTAATTTGACAATGATAAAGAAAAGGGCTAATGAAACATTGAACAAACAACTATCCAAAGGAGGAAGAACTAGCAATATTTACTGGTCTCTAAGGTCAAACATGCATCTAAGAATACAGCAAGCAATAGGATAAAACTAAATGAAAAATACAAATTATGATATAATTTGGTTGGCTGAGGGGCAACGCACCCCTTAAGGGCAGATAATGCATTATAGAGAACCTATGAATGGGAGACAGTGCTATGTAGAGCACTGTATCATGACCAATGATGTGTTGGGCGCAGTGAAGCTTGAATATCAAGTAGGCTAAAAACACTTCCAAGGAAAAAAGTACATTCAAATGAATGAATAGATGAATTAAATTATACTGATGATGGTTAAAAAGGATAGAAACACCAGGAATGATGGAGTTCTCCCTAGTGGAGTTGCCAGTTTATTATGATGAATTCAAATCTATGGATAAACTAGTCTTCCCTGAGTGTGGTGTTTCTTCACTAAGAAAAATAAAGGAAATATAAATGATTTTCTCTCTAATATAAACAGATAAACAAAATATTAAGAGACTTACTTGTGATCCTTTCCTCTCGTTCTTCTTCTTCCATCACTTTTTTCACTCTCGATCCAACTAAACTCGCTCGATCTATACCTAAAATCAAAACTAGAAGACAACAAACGATGATACAAATATACAATATCTATCCATCATAATCAGATTGAACTCACTAAATCTGATAATACATGCACATATTGAGAATACATTCACAAAATATAATCGCATGTATGAGAGAAAGAACAAATATATTTATTGCAGTATTAGGAGGAACATATTACAACCAGTCGATTAGTTCATTGTCAACATGCTCCAACTTCATCCTGTCCTCATCATACCAAGAATCAATCCAGTAGCATCAAATTAGTTTAGCTCTCCAAGAATTGATAATCCAACAGCATAACAATACACAAATTTCTTCCTCCCTTAAACCTAGATGAGTGCTCAATTTATAGGGAAATTGTAGGTAGTTTCTTAATAAATGATATTTAATGGCTTTCTAATAATAGATGAGACATGTTTCCAGGTTCAATGGTGATGGATGAAAATGTGTATTTGAAGTATGAAACCTATGAGCTCTTCTAGAAGGCATTGGACATGTGGACATTTCCAGAACAATGATTATTTCGCTCCCAGGAGGCCAATGCACCCTTAAGTGTAGGGAAGTGCTTTTCAGAGCACCCTTGCATGGGAGTAAGTGATTTAAAATGATCTTAGGCCCATTTAGAGGAGCGTTGAAGAGTAAAAGGTTAATTTTAACTATACTTCAAACATTGAAACTTGCATGAATTAAATCCATCATTGGAATGACTTCTCTAGGGCATGTAGCAAATAAATTAGGGGATGATAGACCCTGTTTGTATTCAATGAGTGGATGATAGAACCTATTCATACTGGTCTTATGGATGATGCCCAGATTGACCTGTAATAATATATTTTCTCCTGCAGATTTTCAGGTGTCTGGTGGAGAGCTACGAATAGCTTCTTTTAGTCCAAAGGAGGTTAGGTTGCTCTCACTAGTACTGACCACCATTGCAAATTATACCAGTGAATGGAAACACATTATTTTTCCTCTATTATTTTATGTTGATTCTCTATTCGAGACGCCATGACTTTTTAGATGGTCTGCCAATTTTTTGAGGCTTTTTTGTATAGCCTTAGATAGATGTCATTCTCAGGCATGTGGGAGGTTGACCTTCCCTATTGCTTCAAAGTTGTTTTGTTTATTTTTTGAAAGGTTTTTAGAGATCATGCCTACTTTTTTGCATCATCCTCATAGGCCGATGATACAGGTACCGATGCACATGTGGGGAGAGATGATGCCCAAGAGGGGCATGTCGAACTATCCGGCCAAGATTTCTAGTGATTCACTGGAGCTGCTAAACAATGCGGATGATCAACATGTTTGTGATGGTGTCATGTCCTTACATGGGTTTTGATTGGCGAGAGTGCACCAAAATCCTATTCACATAGGTTGATGAGACACCAGATGCTAAAAGAAATATAAGTGTTTTATTTAAATTAATATAGTTTAATTTTATTGTCTTAAATAATTAGAATAAAATTTATTCTAACATGTTATTTAACTTGTTTTATTAAATTGTTTAATGAAATTGTCTAATTATTGTTGTGTACTATATATTTTATAGATATTGGCACATTCATTGGGAGATGATTCCACCGCCACAGGATGATCCTGTAAATGACGAGGAGATGGTAGATGTCGCGGAGGGTGAGAGACTTCCTTGAGTGCAGATACCTATGAGCATGCGGTGTAGGGGAGACATTTGGTTCAGGATGGAGTTGGGCGACTGACTATGTAGACTCCTAGTTGATGAGGGAGTTCACCTTGCGATGATCAGAGAGATACAGGCTGATTGTACGCTCACAGAGCTCTAGAGGGACATGCCCCGCGATATGATGAGACTTATGCACATATCGCCAGAGCTTCCAGGCTACCAACGGCTAGGAGGGATAGACGCCATGCAGATGTGTGACACAACAGCTCATCGAATCATCATAATTATGAGGGGAGTGATAATTCTAGTACTCTAGCTCCTCTTTCTTCACCTCACAGAAATGAGAAGCTAGCATCTAGTCCTAAACATGCATCTTCTGAGCAGGAACCATCTCAGTAGGCACCTCCTCAGTTTACATCATCTCTGCAGGCACCTCCTAAGCAAGCACGTCCATTTAAACAAGCACCAGCCATTAAGAAATACTCCACTTGTTATAGTATTGATCTACCACCAAATATTGGACATTTATATGCAGTTTTATTACAGTTGTATATATGTATATGTATGGTGCATGTATTGTATGTTCATGTTGATGTAATTAATTTACATGTTGGTGTTCATCATGATGTGTATATTGTTAGGTCATGTTAGATATATTCATTTAATGTGCTTGCAGATAGATGTGTATGTTATAGGAGTTAATTTACATGAGATGTATATTTGATGTTTGTGTTGTGATGATGTTATACAATGCTTGTTTTTTGTTAGATGATCATGATCACGATGATTAGATGATGTTAGCGAATTTCAATGTTTATTTTAGAATATGATGTTTGTACAATGGTTATCATGATCCTAATGTTTATTTTTAATATTAAATCATGATATTCATTAAAATTGTAATTGTAATTGTATGTATCATCATGATTCAATTTTATTAAAATTGTAAAATTGTAAAATTGTAATTGTAACTGTAATTGTATGCAATAAAATTGTAAAATTATGATTGTAATTCTAATTCTAATTTTAATTTTAATTGTATGTAAAATTGTAAAATTGTAATTGTAATTGTATCATGAAATTGTAAAATTGTAACTGTAATTTTATGTATTGTCATGATTCGAGTTTATTAAAATTGTAAAATTTGTAAATTTGTAAAATTATAAAATTGTAAATTAATTGTTCTATTTGGACCATAACTACGGTAAAATTGAATCATCGTAAAATTCTAAAATATATAACGTACATATTGTTAAATTACCATAATCGTAAATTTGTAAATTTGTAAATTTGTAAGAATATAAACAATTGTGAAATAATAAATCTAGAATAATATGAATTTTTGTAACATAATAAAGTTTATAAAATAATGCAAATAAATTCATGTTTAGAATTATCATTATTTTATTATGATCTTACATACCAAAAATAATAGTATACACTAAAAAAAAAAAAATTTGAAGATATCATATTCATATATATATATATATATATATATATATATATATATATATATATATATAATAGGGTGCATTTTTTTAAGTAATGATATTTTGAAAAACCATTTAAAGCAATCAAGTAGTTGTATTATTTTAGGAATTGACATAAAAAAGAAGAGAACTTGATACATTGCATTGCTTTTGAGATCAACATTATTGCAAATTATCAAGTGAAATGATTTTAACATTAACACAATGCAAACCAATTAATTCAAAATAGATATTATAATGTTTTGAAGAAAAGAGTCTTAGTTATATGGTTAAGTCCTCTTCTTCATAAAAACCCATCTTAAATAGTATAAATGATGAAATAACACATGTAACATATCACTCTCTGTTCTCATCACCCTCATTATCTTTCAGCTTGCTTGACATGATAACACTATTGTTCCTGAAATTTGTTTTGATCTAGGTTCATGTCTCAATATAAACCACCAATACCTATCTAACACATCTGGGTAAAAAAACACTTGGTTGCATTATTTAGGGAAAACATAAGGCCCCTTAGCTTCATCCCACGTCTTTCTAGAGTTGATACATATCAACCTACTGTCATGATCTTCCTTTACATTATTATGATCAAAGGTGTCCCACAAATTGCACCTGAAAATAACACATTGGAAAGAAGAGAATTCCACTTCAATGATCTCTTGTATCATTCCGATGTAACCTAACATCCCTCATACTAGGTTTTGATCATGGTGGCTAGCTCTACTAGATTGATCGAACCTGACTTCCACTCCATAGTCTTGTGTCATGTGTCCATCATCGGCATTTTCTATGTGAAAATAGTGTCCATATGCCCACATAGATGGGAACAAATAAACCTATAAAAAGGTTAAAAAATCATAGTTTCATGTGTCTAATAACCCAACCATTAAAATATATATACTATATATGTTACATTTCAAAGGTGAGTTATTAAGTTTAAAATGTAAATAAATAGATTATTACCGAGTCGTTGCACCCAATCCCTATGTTTTGTGCATCCTCTTCAGCACACAAGTAACGACTGGTTGCCCCATATTTCTCTATGACTTGGTCAACAACTATTGGGGCATATAATTGGCATATTTTATTTTAAATAATCAGGATAAGGCACGTTTCTACCATTCAGTCATCTGAATTATTTCTTTTCACTAATCCATTTCATCCTCTTATGTTCGTATAGTACGACCCACAATTGTTTCACTTCATAATTGTAAAGAACAATTTATTGATTGCTTCAATTTCTACATTCGCTAATGAAATAAAACAGACATATAGTGCATATGAGATCAAAATATACATTATATCAAAGTTCAACGTGAATATTTACTTTGTGTAAATTTTACAAATTATAAGTTTCTTACTCTTTATCAATTGTCTTTTTCCATTCATTTGGAGAAGCTCCCCTTCTCTTTTTTCTTCATCCCTTTCGTTGTCCCAAATCACCACACCTACTGTGTTGTTGACTACTGTGTTGTTGATATTCTTGAAGTACTTACTGGAATAATATAAATACTCATACAATAGGTACCCCTTTGCCATAGACCCCTCTAGTTTTTCCCTTTTTCGAACAAAAACTTTCAATTTCTTCATGTACATATCTAAGAATAGCATCCAACGACATAAAACCACCCCAACTAATTCAACCTCATCTAATAGGTGGATTATAAGATGAACCAGGAATTCCATGAAACTCATCGGTAGTTCCTTCTCAAACATAAAAACAATCTCAACTATCTCTTGACACCATTGTGGAATGCTAGCCACATGAATCTCCTTTGACGTAATCCAATGTAAAATTGCAAATAATTTAGATATGGCATGTCCTAGGTCTTGGGGGAAGTCATATTTCACCCATGCATGAACAAAAGATAATTACACTGCAAAGTTATAAACACATGCATAAAAAAATAGTTATGTTTTATGATCCCATGGGATAAAAAATATTAATATAACAAATAATAAAATCAAACTTTTGACATTATACGTAGTCTTAGAAGATTCAAATGGTCATGTGATTTCAACCCCGACAAATGGTCTTCCACGACGAAGTAGTTCCGTAGTGAATACCCATATGAAGATGGCACCCTCACACCCATTATAACTTCCTTTACCAAAGAAAGATTTTTTTTTTTTAAAATACATGGGACATCACCTTATTTGAAATACCAATTCGAGGGACCAACCTCTCTTGTACCTTCTAATTGATGATAGGTGCCTCCATAAACAAGATGAAACATTTTTAAATATATGCATGGGATTTAATAATCGGGTAATCTTAAGATGCTCCCAATATGGGAGGTTATAAAGGATAGATTTCCTTTTCATCCCAGTGGGAAATTTCTCAACATAGGTGTCTAAGAATTTTGGATCATCGAACATAGGCTCCCATTTTAATCGAACATTTCTATGAAATCCCTCTATTTCTCTCTCTCATATGCTCTGAGAAATTTATTTGTTGTTGTTATTGCAGGCCTTTGTGTTCTCTCTTGTTTACCATTTAAAGCCAATGTTTCTCTTTTGTAAGGGTGTCCTTCTTGAAGGAATACCCTGGAGCAGACATACACTAGCTTTCATAGGTCACTGCACCATCTAGCTTTCACAGAAGGTCCACAACATTTACATCCATAATACCATTTTGTTACAATACCTGTGAAATTATTTTATACAATATGCATGGAATGTTAAAGAATATCATGAAGATCGGAAAAATTACAACGAATTAAATTAATATGCGAAATAATATTTTTATGTATATAAACAAATAAATAAAAATGTAATTTAACAGAGCAAACTCCTAATCCTAGATAATCATGTGTCGTGTAAGCACATATGCCATACAATATAAAACTCCTCTCTGTTGTGATGGGTCTTGATACATCGTATACATTTATCCCATCCCATAATCCCTTCAATTCATCTAGCAGTGGTTGTATGTAGACATCCATATTCTTCACATGTATTCTACCAGGGACTATGAGAGCAAGGAAAATTTTAAGGATGGAAATTTATCTTAAACATTAGAAACCTTGGCAAATCTTCCTAATACATAATGTGAAAAATATAAAATTCTTGGTGATATTTTCATAAAAATATTCAAACTTATAATAATTTTATATATTCTCTATACAATTTTGGAGATTTTTAAGGTAAAATAACATTTTCTTATAAAATTTGGGCGAATCATTTTTAGAAAAAAATGGGAATTGGAATTCTTTTTTTTTGGAAAAAGCATGGAAATTTAGCCCATCTATGAATATTAGCCCCTAAAATTTTCCCTGTATCAGAGCCAACATAAGATGTTCATTCTTCATAGAAAATCGTGCGGGGATATGGTTATTGATCACTACTAAAGGCCAAACATAATAGTCAGTATTTTGGAGGGAATATGGGTTGACGCCATCAATGGCTATGTTGAGTCGTAGACTTTATACTTCATCCTCAAATTTTTCAGGCCATGTATCCTCTATATGCTTCATGGCTATTGAATTTTTTGGGATTCATATAACTCCCAACTCACTTCTGTGTGAGGCATGCCATCTGAGGAACGAAAGAGCCTTTTAATCCTTCGGATTATAGGCATGTGCCTCAATATATTAAAAGAAGGACCACGTGATTTACCATTATTTTTCTATTTATCGTACCTGTCATGCCTACATTTCAGACATATCTCTTGTATGCATATTTTCCTCTATATAGAATAGAATAATTTGGACATGCATTATATGATATGTACTCTACACCCAACATTTTCAAAAATTTATTTGCCTCTTCGCATCTACCGGTCAAGACATTATCACTCAGAAGAACCTTATATTTGAATAAATTGTAGTTGGTGGACAATATTAAATAGACAATGCCAATAATTATTAACGTTCATAAATTTGACCATTTGTAATGTTGATTGTGTGACAAGATTTATAAAAATATAAAGGACTTGATGGTCAATTACCTCAAAATTTCTGAGAAACATGCATTCAACAAAACAAACTTTACTTTCAAGTTGTATAGTAACATCATTGTCCCCAACTAGGTAGAATTTGACTCACCATCAAGTCCAAAGAGAGGGGTGGTGAAAAAAATTTAAGGCTTTCAAAAAAGGTATTAGCGAGATGAGCATCATCCCCTAGTTGACTTTCATTCTAGAATGCATCTAACAACATTGTCTCCATGGTAGTCGTATCCCTTAAGTAATCATCCATGCCAACCTCTATTTGATTGCATTCATTTCCAGCTTATGAAGAACTACTATTGTTGTAGTCATTCCCAATTGTTGAATCTGAACATAGTGGGAATCGAATAGGTGGTTGATTCAACCATTCTTGGTATCATTCCTCTCTTAGTTTTTATCTTAATTTAGCCTTCTCTAGATTTGAAATTATCATGGGGTGCAACGAAAGATGGTAGGTAGGTCGCTCATCATCATTAGAATCCGGATAATTTCAAAAACTATATTTGAACATGATTAGTACAATACCGATGACATCAATTAGTAAGCGCGTCAATGCATGATTAATTTGTTTGAAGTTGAAATAATTAAATTATACCAAAAAATTATTACCATCATTGTCCCAGGATTGTGGCTAGAAGATGGCATGTTACAATTGGCAGGGTGAAGTGACTGTCCATTTTCATCATCCAACTTCACCTTGCGGTATGTTGCTTCTCATAACAGCTTTCAACATTTTGTAACTGTTTGAATATTTTGTGCATCGAAACTCGATTCTGAATCTGCATGAACCTGCATATTTGTATACATTAATTTTATGCATCTGATTGACATGGATAAAAAAAAAAAAAACAATTAGATAATTATAATATACATAAAATATGAATTAATTACGTCTGGAGATGGATAGGGAGAACACTATGATGGACTTTGAGAAATGTTATGGAACGAGCTAGACTTTAAATACTATTTTCCGTTTGATATAATTATGATATTTTCTCCCTGCATTTGAGAAAAATCAACAATAAATTTTGGTGTACATACCTAAAAGTAATTTTAGTCCCTTAAAAAAGGACTTATTGTTATCGATGTTAATGTACTGTTAACCGCATCGGTGTTTTTAGTTAAAAAATGCATTGAATATCAGGGAAAAAAATCACACCATTATATTTTTATGTGAAAAAAAATGATAAACTGAAAAATGAGCTCCAAAATATTTTCAGAAATCTAATTTCATAAAAATATCTTTAAATAGTAAAATCTATTCATTATTTCATTATTTTTGTAAAAATTTTCAGGGATGGATTTTCACGATAGACATACCTGGAGCAAGAGAGCACTGTTTAGCAGCAAAATAGTTTCGAACAACAACGCTATTCAGAGAAACATCTGGTGATTCAAACACACACCAATTTTGTGTCTGGATTGGCCGTGGCCTTAAAATTGAATAATTATAATAATAATAACAAAAACCCTGTAGTATAGTAAAAATGTTAAATTTTACTGTAATAATTTTTTTGTTATAGTTTCTGTCAGATTTAATACATGCATAGTAAACATTTTAAATTTTATTGTGAATTTTACTAATAAAATCATTTATAATATCTATTCATATTTAGATTTAATTAAATTTTAGAATAAATAAAAAATAAAAAATAAAAATAAAAAACCAAAAATTCCATTCTTACGTTAAACCCTTGCTTCTTCTTGTTTATGTGACTGTAAAAATTCACAATTAGAGTTTTTCATTTTAGATTCATAGGGTTTGTATTACCATATATATAGGCGTATGACATCTAACCCATGGGACCACTTGCAAAGTCGGATCCCAATCCCTGTCGGCCCTTACACAATTTTTTAAAAACATATCCACGACACCATATGCTACAAAAACTAACACTAGACTTTTTTTAGTATTTTGTCTGTCTTAATCGGTGCGGTGTTTAACATGTAATGCACCAGTGCTCATTTTTTACATAGAGCACCGTAAGGTGTTTTATACTTTTTGGGCAGTTTGTTTATAAGAACGTGATGCACCGACGTCGGTGCATGCATCATTTAAAAGTGCACCAATTTCTTGATATATTTTTTTTTACCTGAAAAGTTGATCATTTATTTATAGAATATATTAATGAATGATATGATACATGTTTCATATTGATAAAGAAATGGCTGACAGGAGATCAAGTAACAAAAATAATGATAACACATCAAAAAAAGAAAAAAAGGCAAGTTCTTTGTAAATTATTTACATAAAATATTATTTTTGAACTATATGTAAGTTTAATTAATATGTATTGTTTATTGTGTATCATGTAGAGCCACAAAAATGAAGCTCGATAAGGTTATTTATGATCTAGGACTAGAAGAGCATAAAAGCTTGATGGAAAAATTGCAAAAGGATGAATCAAGTGAATGAAAAAATAATATCGATCCAATATGAGTTTCTTTTTTTAATTTTCCTTAATAATATACTTAAAATTATTAGATAACATGTTTCAAACAATCTATTAATTCACATCTGTTTAATGTTCTACAGGAAACAAAAACTCAGAAAAGGAATGTTGTTTTAAGAAAAGAAAAAAAATAGAACATGCAAACGAAAATGAATTACTCCTTAGCTCATCTAGAGTGGTGATGGAGGTTAACAAAAGGGGGAAAAACTTTTACAAAAGTTTGAGGGATCTAGTGGAACGAATGTATAGACGTTCTTTCCACTTAGAATACAAAAATCAATCCATTGATTCCAAGAACCAAATTTTATCTAACCTACAAGAAGATTTTCGAGAGAATTGGTTGATGAGACACGTCAGACTTTTAATAGAAAAAACATACAACAACAAAAAAGAAGGAATGAAAAAGTAATATTCCTTTAAATGATTTTCTAGAATTATTTATAAATATCACTTTTTTTATATTTACTTTTCATATATCAATATAAAAATTAAATAGTATATTTTCATGTTATATTTTCAGGAAATTATGAAAATCTCAAAAGATGAATGAGTTGATATGAGAAATATTCCAGTATGAATGTCCAAAAAGGTGTACAAGGAGATGGTTAAAGAAATGGACAAAATTGCATTGCATGAGGAGCCATCTCAACAACAACGTGTTTCAAATGTAATATGTAATCATTGAGTTTTTTGATCACTATGTACAATAAATAAACAATTTAGCATTAAGTATTAATTTTCAAGTATTTTCTTGCTGAAAATAAAAGAAAATGGAACCCATTCAGCAGATAAAATATGACGACAAGGAAGAAAAGGGTTGATATCTAGGTTTGTGAGTAATTGTTACTTCCTTATAACAAATTAACTAGATTTCATTTTTGTATATTTTAAGTTGTTTTAAAAAAAATCATCATTGAATGTATTCAAACATGTGCTAACATACAAAGAAGAACTATCAGACGAATTGATTGACATTGGGTTAAATATGGGTTGTGAGTATATGTTGGCATATCATAAATTAATTGTGGAATTTGTAAGCATCTATCGATCTTGTTTTAATTAGCTTAGTTTATAATTAATAGAACAAAAAATTATTTTATATTAAATATATGATCTATTATGGAGTATAAAACTTGCAGGAAACAAAGTATGAACTGTGCCAACAGATGAAATCTTGAAAAATGGCATAGTACATGGTTTTGAAAGAATGTGTATAGTTCATGAATAAATTGCTACAATGGTACATCATTTCTTTTCGATTTACATTGATGTATATTATTTACTATTCCAATTTTCAATATTCCCACCAATGTATATACACTCATTACAATTTATTTTTATGTTTGTAGATGGAAGGTGAAGAAGAAGAAAAAAATCAACACCGTGAAAAAAAAATTCCAAAAAATAACCCATGTCATGGAAGTAGCTCGAGCAGTGACAACAGTTCAAGCGAAGAATGATGATCATTATATTTGGATTTCAAATCAAGGCATTGTATTTTTTGAAATATTTGTCTGTGAAATCAAACATTTTGTTTAATGTAATGGACATAGTGTCCCAATTTAAAGACAAAGGGATACAAATAACTGTCCCATTTTGTATGACAAACACTGTCTTATATATATGTGTGTGTGTGTGTGTTTTAATTTATTCTATTGTGTTCTCCATTGTCGCTGTGAAATGTAACACCACTGATTAAATTCATGGATGATTAAATATTATAATGAAGATATGTGAAATATGATGATATGATATAACAAATTAATCCAAACATCACATAAAAATGCACCAATAAAAATTTAATTGATATGAATATTGTTATAAGATACGTGTCGTCTTTTGATGTATAATGAATTTTAAAAAAATCACAATAATTATGATATGATATAAAAAATTAATCCAAACATCACATTCAAATGCATTAATAAAAATTTAATTAATATGAATAATGTTATAAGATGTGTCAACTTTTGATGAATAATGAATTTTAAAAAATCATAATAATTGCACTGTCACATGTTGATGTTTCTAAAAAATACAAAATGAACACCAGTGTGTGCCAGTTACTATGCATTGATGCATTTGTATGATACAATGCACTGATGCATTTCTACGACCTATGGGCACTGCACAAATACCAATTGTGCGATACTGCGCATCGGTGTGTTTATGTGAGACTACGCACCGGTGCATTTTTACGACCTATGGGCACTACACAAATGCCAATACGAATTAGAAAAATCAGTTTGTTTGTCTGATACTGCACACCGGTGCATTTCTATGAGGCTACGTACCGGTGCGTTGATACGACCTATGGGCACTGCAAAAATCCCAATACCAATTAGAACAACCCCGTGCATTGTATCACCTACAGTGCGCCCGATGTGGTTTTAGACCTTTACGGTCCGGTGCATGCACCTTCGACTGCCCCGGGCCGACCATCTAGATGACACGCACTAGTGCGTTGACACTTTAGTAGTGCACTGATGAAAAAAATATCCGTAATAACCTCCAGCCGCCCAATTTTTTTAGTTGTGTTGAAATTCCATTAAAAGCTCCGCCAAAACCTCCGTTACCAAAAACGAATGTTGTAGAAAATGTTTTTTTGACAATTTTGGCCAATTTTATAACACTAAAAACATCCTTTATAACCTCTGCTAGAGGGTATTTTCCTTGTAGTGATAGCCGCGTTGATCTTCACTGCTATCGAAGGAAAGGTCATGCGGATCACTTAGGGTCGGTGCTTTTTGTGCATTATTTGACAAATTTGCCTGGTTGACCTTAGTAAAATTAAAAATTTTGAGATCTTGTAATGTCTTCCTTCCCTGTAAATCCTTATCTGTACCTTCTGCTTGAAATTTCCTAATTTCTTTTGCTTGTACGATTTTCCAGTGATAACAACGATGTTTTAGGTTTAGGCATTATGAAGTTAGGTGATGGATACATTAATAATGTTCTTCTTACTCTTAAAATTTCTACGAATCTACTCCTTAATTATTATATTTGTCACTTTGGTGATGGGAATAAAATAGAGTTTTAAATTTTCTCTTCATGATCTCGTCATTAAAGAAATACAAATTCAAAAATTCTTGTATTTTAGAAGAGTTTATCATAGTTTTGGTTATACACATTCATTGGTTTTGAGCCTTCTTTAGGTTCCTCCTTTATTTCACATGGTTATTTCTTGAGCATATTTTTGCATAAAATATCTCAACATATGAATTACAGGTATCTGCAATAGTTGAGACCACAAAATTTGGTGTTTGGTCTTCCTAAAGCTTCTTACATCAAGATCCTTAAATTCCAAAGGTTAAGGCCTTGTGTGCTATCAAATTTTGTAATATGGTGCATAGTGATCCGACCCCATTTCCAACTCATTCATTTTGAGGGGTTAAGTATGCACTCACTTTTAGCGATGACTTATTACTCTCTTGGGTGCAATTTATTAAGTACAAGAACTAGGTCTTTGTTCCTTTTAATACCTTTAAGGATTTTACTAAGTAGCAATTATCCCTTACTATGAAGAAAATGTCCACAAAAAATGGGGGGAGTATGTTAGTCAATAATTCAAATATTTTATAGATAAAATGGAATTCAACATCAATGTGCACACCCTTCAGCAGGATGGAATTGCTAAAAACTAACTAGTCACTGAAAGAGTGGCCAATTGCAAGAACACAACCCTACATTCTAGGCTAAAACAATGAGTTTTGAAAATTACATTCAAAATTGCATGCCTCATAGGGAAGTGTTGAATAGCCTCATTATGAGCCCCTCCCTCTTCACTAGTCAAGAGGAATACTATAATTATGGATTCATCAACCTTAATTTTTCTAGTCATGTGGATAAACATATGGTGTCATGATAGGGACGGAAAAACCCTCGGAGAAGAGCTTTAATAGTGCCTTAGTTGGTCACATACAAATGATCTGGTATAAATCTCAAACATTAAATGCCTAGGACAGACTACAGATATCTGCATGATCTTGATTCTGAACCATAATCCACCAATCGGAGAACAAAAACAAATTAGATGATAGCAATACACACCAGTTGTGAAAATTCCTGTGCTACACCCTCATTTTCATTGTATTCATGGTATCAGGAATTATTTTAGTATTGAAATTTGAGTCCTTTGTTTTCTCATAGTGATTTAAATAAAATTGAATGTTCCTTTGATAGATTTATTTTGCGAGAATTTGGATCTTATAAACAATATCTATCAAATCCTTCATGAATACTATGTTATCACAAAACAATATTGAATATCAAATAATATTAGTAGAATTTAATGCATTAGGCTCCTATATACTAACTATCAAATACACAACTTAGCCAATGGGGTGAGAGAGATACAACAATGGGCATGTGGGAGATTAACAAACTCTTTTCCCTTTCCAAGAGAAGTTAACACTTGATGTTCAGAATCTCATAGATCCCCATCCACCCCTCACACACTCATTTATTGTTTAGTCTCTTGGCTAGGTATCTAGGTTAATGAAAAATTTCCATATCCAAATTTCAAAATCTTCCAAGTCCAAATTGGTGTGTAAGGAAGATTACATGCATGCATATCACATGAAAGTTCCACCATTAGGGGAATTTGAGGTCTAAAATGGGCCTCTTAAGAAAAACGTGCAACCAAAATAAACTTTATAAGAACCAATAGGATTCAAGATGATTATTTCAACCATGGGGGATGATTCACCTTTTTTTAAGTAAAAGGGTAAAAGGATTAAAAATAATAAAATAATAAAACTACTTTTTCAACCCGTATTTTCAACTTATCTCCCAATTTTTTTACTAAAATTTTGAGAGAGAGTAGTCATTGAATGAAAAATTTAATTCCTGATCCAAGGAGTACCCACGTTTCATACTTTCAATGGACCTTGCTACATGAAAAATGAGAAATACATGAAAAAACGTGATTGCAATCACGTTTCTCATGTATTTCTCATTTTTCGTGTTACAGGATCCATTGAAAGTATACACCATGGGTACTCCTTAGATGAGGAATTAAATTTTTCATCCAATGAGCACTCCAGCTCAAAATTTGAGTAAAAAATTTGGGGGATAAGTTGAAAATACAAGTTGAAAAACTAGTTTTTTCTTTTTTCCCTCTAAAATTTGATGATGTAATCAAATATTATTTTATTATTTCCACTATTATTTTATAATTTCCTTGTAGGTTCTAACCCTGAATAGAAATTATCTACATATGAATCTTATAACAAAAAATAAACAATAGTGAGAGCATAAAACATAAAACAAATAAACACAGAGATTTTCCTCTGGATCCCAAATCGGGACGACCAAATTGATTTTTCATTATATTCCTTTTAGTGTTACAACACATATATATACATGCCGAAGCATACATAAACCCCAATCCATTAACCCTGGATTAGAACATAACCGTACTTCCCTTGACTGGATCTACAAAAAATACTAGGGGCCGAAAACCATCGTACCCCAAAACCATGTGCAAAACCATGCACAAAACCATGGGTGCGGACCACCCACCGGAAATTAAGGACCAAAAATTAGTCGTGGAAAGAATATAACACATACCCAACATTCTCCCACTTGTTTTTTTCTTTCCGCAGGGGTCCACAGGAGAGCTTAGTCACTGGCCCAATTATTCAACACCCATTGTTTCTCTACACCAAGAGAACTTCTGAGTGCTCACGGACTTCGTCAATGCATCTGCAACATTCTTCAAAGTGTCCACCTTTACCAACAACACCCTTTTAGCCTCAACCATATCTCAAAAAAAGTGATATTGAACATCAATTTGCTTTGTCTTTGAATGATAGGCAGGGTTCTTAGCCAAGAAAATTGCACTTTGGCTATCACAGTCTATCCTTATAGCTTGCTGTACCAACCCCATACTTGAACACAATCTCTGCAAATCAACTGCTCCTTGATCGCATGTGAGTGGCCGTTATGTATTCTGCCTCTGTAGTTGAAAGAGCCACTGCAGACTGTCTTTTACTCATCCAACTGACTGTGCCTCCAAATAGGCTAAACACATACCCACTTGTAGATCTTCTTTGGTCCAGATCTCCAGCCCAGTCTGCATCAACAAAACCACGAATGTCCAACATTCTTTCCAACTTGTCTTTCCTCGGGGTGCCATGCTTACAATCACTTTAATGCCAATGCAAATAGAGAAAACCGCTTACCGCTATCCAATACTCCTTCCCTGGGTTTGACATAAACCTGCTCAATACTCCCACTGCATGTGCAATGTCTGGTCTAGTACATACCATTACATACATCAGGCTACCCATTGCACTTGCATATGGAACATGGGACATATGCTCCTCTTCTTCTTGTGTCTTGGGATACTGTTCAGCAGATAGCTTTACACCTGCTGTATTTATAAATGATCACTATAACACACCCATATTGAACCTCTACAATATAGTCTTGACATACTTCCTTTGGTTTAACCAGAGCTTCCTCTTTGCCCGATCTCTCTTAATTTCCATACCCAAAATATAGTTTGCAGCACCAAGATCCTTCATGTCGAATTTGGAGAACAGTTGGGTCTTCAAATCTTGGATAATTTCTTTGCCATTTCCAATCAACAACATATCATCCACATACAAGATCAAATAAATAACACGGTCACCAATTAATTTAAAATAAACACAGTGATCCTCCTTGGTACTGTGAAGCTAGTCTCGCATAGGTATCAAATTTTTGATACCACATCCTTGGTGTCTATTTTAACCCATACAGAGACTTCTTCAACCTGCATACCAGTTCTTTCTTACCGTTCACCATAAAGCCTTCAGGTTGCTTCATGTAGATCTCCTCTTCTAGATCCCCGTGAAGAAATGTTGTCTTCACATCCATCTGTTCTATCTCAAAATCAATGCAGCAACAACAGATAAAAGTAATCTAATAGAAGTAACTTAGGAAATAGGAGAAAAAATATCACCAAAATCAATTCCAGGCACCTGGGAATAACCTTTTCTACCAATCGAGCTTTTTTTTCTCCAGCTTGCCTTCTACATTCATCTTCTTTTTAAACACCCATTTTCTCCCGATGGGCTTCCTTCCAGCTGGCAACTCCACCAGATCCCATGCCTCATTTTTTGTGCAAGGATGCCATTTCATCAACCATGGCCTCCTTCCAGAGTTTTCTATCCTCTGAATCTACTGCCTCCTTGACAGTTTTGGGATCATCATTAATTATAGTTAAGGAAAAATTTGAACAGAAAGCAGATGGACTATACCTTTCTGGTTTTCTTCTTTCCCGAGTTGATCTTCTCATAGCCGGGGTTTGTGGCTCTTCCCCTTCTGAGTCTTCTTCTGTTGTAGATTCTGATTCATCCTCCTTTAGATCAAACTCTATCTTCTCAGGTTCTTTTGGTATGACTTCATGTTTAACAAAATCTTTCACCTCTCTAAACACCACATCTCGGCTGTACACAACCTTCCTTGTTTTCGGGTTCCAAAGCTTGTAACCTTTTAAACCATCCTTATACCCAATAAAGATGCACCTTTCAGATTTATTATCCAACTTGGGCCTTTTCTCCTTTGGAACATGTACATATGCATCACATCCAAATACCTTAGATGGGAAAGAGGGGGTTCTTGCCAGTCCATACCTCATGTGGAGTCTTATCCTCCAACGTTGATGAAGGTGATATGTTAACTAAGTAACATGCAGTCTCCACTGCCTCTGCCCAGAATTCTTGTCCTAACCCGGTACCACCGAGCATGCTTCTTGCCTTTTCCATCAGTGTTCTGTTCATTCTTTCCGCAACTCCATTTTGCTGAGGTGTGTAAGGATTAGTCTTCTATCATGCTATACCACACTTCTTACAGAACTCTTCAAATTCCTTCTTGCAGAACTCCCCACCATTATCTGTCCTCAGCGCCTTTATCTTCTTCTCTATCTGGTTTTCCACCAAAGCCTTAAATTCTTTAAATTTGTCAAATAATTCAGATTTCTTCCTCAAGAAATATATCCATGTATTCCTTGAGAAGTCATCTATGAATGAAACATAGTACACAGACTTTCCCAGTGATGGAACTGACACAGGCCCAAACACATCACTGTGCACAAGTTCTACTATCTTACCACTCCTCTTAAAGCAATTTCTGTAAGGAAAACTCACCACCTCGCTTCCCATATACACAATGTTCACAAAAATCGAAATCTAGAGAGAAATTAGACATACCTTCTACCATACCATTTCTATGCAGTATCCGAAGGCCCTTCTCTCCAATATGTCCAAGCCTTTGATTCCATAGCATGGTCTTTTCTCCAGAGACATCTAGGCTTTCCTCTCCACTTTTAGGAACCATAGAATTGTTACACCCATCAATAACATTGCTACCTTGTGGCTTGTACAGAGTTCCCTCCCCGCATTAATACCAGTGCTCCCCGAACCATCTTGCAGGCATCTTTCTCGAACTCTATTTTTACACTTGCATCATCCATCTTGCTTACAGAAATTAGATTTCTGGCCAATGCAGGAATATGCAGAACACTAGGAAGTGTTCTAATCCTTCCACCTTGCAGATTTAGCTTGACCTTTCCACGTCTGACGATTCTGGCCTTGCTATCATCCCCTAGGAAGACATCACCACCATCATATTTCTCATACTCGTAGAACCACTCCCGATGGGGAGTGAATTGAAAGGATGCACCTGAGTCAGTCAACCATGACTCATGATCTACATGTGTATTTGAAGAAGAAGCCAAATACACATCCCCACCTTCATCCGAGGTGTTTTTGCCTCTGCAGAAGGAGCATCATCAGATCCCTTTCCTTTCTCAGGAGCTTTAGATCTGCACTCCCTTTTGTAGTGCCCTTCCTTTCTGCATTTCTAGCATACCTTTACAAACTTTCCAGGAGATTTAGATCTCCCTCTAGATTTTGATCTCCCACTCCAAACCTTATTCTTGTTTTTGTTTTGGGACCTTCCTCGTACATATAAGGCATCTCCATTCTGGCCCTCCATATTTCTTTGTCTCATTTCCTCCGACAACAAGGCTGAGACAATGTCATCAAAATTCAAGGTAGTTGTATTGCTACCTATTGCAATAACCAGACTGTCCCATGAGTCTGGTACAGAACACAACAAATTGATGCACTTATCTTCATCTGAGATTTTAATATCAACAGATGACAACTGACTTACCACAGTATTGAAGGCATTCGGATGCTTTGTCACTGAGTCTCCATCCTTCATCCTCAGGTTATACAGCTTTTTCCTCAAGAACAATTTATTCACCAGAGACTTAGATTGGTACAAAGTCCCTAGCTTGTCCCACAAGGTCTTTGCCGTAGCTTCCCCATATACATTCAATAATACTGAATCTGAGACACACAATCGTATTGTGCTCTTTGCCTTCCAATCCAACTTCTTCCAATCTTTATCTGACATTGCCGTTGGTTTAGTACCCGGATCTACCGTGATTCACTGATCTTTATCCACCAGCAGATCCTCCATCTTGAGCTTCCACAACTCAAAACTCTGACCATTAAATTTATAGATCTCTATCTTTCCACCGCTCGCCATCTTCTTTCACCACAAGAATCGATCTCGCAGATCTCCCACTGAATAGGGTCTACCACAGTCTCGAGCAAAAAACCCCCAGCAGCAAAGGTGTCCCTTTGAAGCCAAAACTACTCTGATACCAAATGTAGGTTTTAACCCTGAACAGAAATTATCTACATATGAATCTTATAACAGAAAATAAACAATAGCGAGAGCATAAAACATAAAATAGATAAACACAAAGATTTTCCCCTGGATCCCAAATCGGGACGACCAGCTTGATTTTTCATTATATTCCTTTTAGTGTTACAACACATATATATACATGCCGAAGCATACATAAACCCCAATCCATTAACCCTGGATTATAACATAGCCGTAGTTCTCTTGATCGGATCTACAAAAAATGCTAGCGACCGAAAACCATTGTACCCCAAAACCATGTGCAAAACCATGCACAAAACCATGGGCGTGGACCAACCACCGGAAATTAAGGACCAAAAATTTTCGCTGGGGCGCTACCCCGGACCCCGACAGGGGGGGCTACCGCCCCCCCTGTGACCCCCCCATTGCGCCCATCGCAAAGGGGGGGCTATCGCCCCCCCTCTTACCCCCTCGCACGTGTTTAGTCGTGGAAAGAATATAACACATACCCAACATTCCTTAGGAGACCCATTTTAGACCTCGAAATTCCCATAATGAATAATGGAGAAGAAAGTGCCTTCCAAGCTTCACAAATTATGCTCAAAGAAACTAATTTGGCAAAGAGGCATTGCTTTACAAGTTTCTCAAATTCACTTCCAAACTTCCATTTTTAACAAAGAAGAAATTACTTTCAAATCTTTCCATTTTCCCTTAAAAAAAATGATTTCAAGATTATGAATTCTTATGGTAATCATAACATATCCCATAACTTAAATATGGGTTTTATGTTATTTATGCATGTACCATTTATAATAATGTAAACCATCAACTGTTTCCAAGGAAAGCACGTATCTTCCATGATAATGTAAATAATCAACTATTTCAACGTCACTTCCCCTTGTATACATCTTATACTTCATTTGGTAGCATAAGCCTAAATTTTCCTCTTCTGCTATATCCATTAGGGCTATCCCACATTATTTATTTACAAGAGTGCAAAAATTCCATGGGACCATGGAAATTCCTCATCACTTCCAAATGTAATTCCAAACTTAAACCACAATTCCAAACATAACTCCAAACTTAAACCACAACTATTTTCTTAAACAATTTATCTAACTTCTTGAAACAATGAAAATGGAAAAAATAAGTGGTGAAAATCTTACTCACTCGAATAATCTTACTCACTCTTCAAGGTACTCACTCAAATAATATTACTCACTCTTAAAGGTACCAATCCACACCTCAGAAGGATAAACTCTATCATAAAAAAGAATGATCTAATATCTAATAATGTCCCCCTATCAAGAGATGAGTGTGGCAACTACTTGTACGAGTTCTATTGCTAGAATGCAGCCAACAACACTGGCTACTCGTCCGGGTTCAGAAGGGGATCCCTACCTTGGTTGAAGGAAATAATCCTCAATCAATATTGTATATACTTGGCTCAGTAGACAAAAATTATCCTTTTTCAATAATAATTATTCAAGCCATTTTGATAGTATAAGCTCCTTATCCTTAAGTAGCACCTATACTTGTACTTACGAAGCTAGCAAAAAAAAAATCATATGTAAAGGGAGGGGGATATATATCTCTAATGTATCGAGGGACAAGATTTCTCTTCTCCTATCTGATTCTGAAACCAAATATATATGAATATCCCAGCATAAGGTGAAACAAAGACTCATCTCATGATTAATCTGACCCCCTCTAGCCATGGTCAGGCCCTGACTTTTAAATATTAATGTCCTCTAGTAAGCATCCCATGGAAATTCTTGCTAACACATCCACACAAAGAGATCTAGGATAACTTTGGTTAATTGTCTTGTGCAAATAAGTTTTAATATCATTGAACATTTTCTAAGGCAAGACAATGTTGATAACAACTATTTCAAAGGCATTAAAAAATATAGCCTAAACCATGGAGGTAAGCATGCTTGATACAAATTCCTTATCAATGCTTTCCCACATAGCCAACATTATGTGTGGAATGAATCTCTATTGTATATATTTAGCTTGCTCTAGCTAGACATTTTTCAATGCTATCATCTAAACTCATAAGGCCATTTATTTAGCCATGATTTTTTATGCTAATAACAATAGTGTAATAAGGTGCCATCCACTGATCGTGTATTTGGTTGATGATTTAGTGGTTCATTTAATAAACCCCACATTTTTTGAAATCCCCATCTTACTACTCTGAAATACTAGAAATCATTTCCAACTTTATGTTGCACGATCTAGAAGTCACACAACACCATCTACCCTTGGTTATTTTATCATTCTTCCTCTTCGTGAGAGCCATATTCATATTTGGAGATGTCCTACTTTAAATTATATTTCTCTATTTTTTGTATCTTGGTAGTAACCACTTTCTTACATGCCTTGTGGTCAAATTAGGTTCCTAACCAAGATAGGGGAAAATTAATTTGAAGTGTAAAATTATTCTTTTTGTGTAGGAAGTCAAAATGAAATTTGAAAAGCTCACCCTATATTGGATTCTAGCTCGATATTCCTTAGCATAGCTAATTGTTGTTTTAAGTCACCATCCCCAGTTTGAAGTGCTTTATTATCACATCAATTTCCAGAAATCTTATCACTTCAACCAGATGTCACAAGCCACCTATTCCTTACACCACCTTGCCTTCATAATGAATTTGACCCATTTTCTTAATAACTTTACCATTCTTATTATAATAGTCACCCACCATGGATTTTATCCTACCTCGGTCCTTAGGTCTAAGAACCCAATTATAAACCGTAGCAATGTACATTTTTGAATTGTTTGATTAGAGATGTGATACCTTCAATTTGTAAAGAAGGGGGGATACTGATTTCTGGTAATGTCCATTGTCAACATGCATGTAACCAATAGAACGTGGTCAAATCCTGTATGTTCCATATACACATCGGTCATGGCGTTAGCCATAGGCAGATTCTTCATTAGAGAACTTTCGAGGTCTAAAATGGGCCTCCTAAGAAATATGTACAAAAAAAATAAACTTTATAAGAACCAATAAGATTCAAGATGATGATGTCAACCATGGGGGATGATTCACCGTTTTTGAGGTAAAAAAGTAAAAATATTAAAAAATAATAAAATAATAAAATTACTTTTTCAACTTATCTCCCTAAGGTTTAACTCAAGTTTAGAGCGGGAGAACTCGTTGGATGCAAAATTCAATTCCTCATCGATGTAGTACCCATGTTACATACTTTCGATGGACCGTTCTTCATGAAAAATGAGAAATACATTAAAAAACATGATTGAAATCACGTTTTTCATGTATTTCTCATTTTTTGTGTAGCAAGCTTCATCTAAAGTATGCAACATGGGTACTCCTTGAATGAGGAATCAAATTATGCATCCAATGAGTGTTCCTTCTTGAAATTTGAGTAAACCCATAGGGAGATAAGTTGAAAATACGAGTTGAAAAAGTAGTTTTTTATTTTTTCCCTCTAAAATTTGATTATGTAATAAAATCTTATTTTATTATTTCCACTATTATTTTATAATCTCCTTACGAGGCCCATTTTAGACCTTAAAATTCCCCTAATGCATCATTAGTATTAAAATCTTATTGCATGTGTTGATGTTCAGTAGTTGGTGAGTGCACTAATATAAATGTTGTAGAATTAATAATATTTTTAATTTACACAAATAAAGACCGTATATTTTCATTGTAGATTGGAAAATAAAAGTATTATAATCAGTAAAGCCTGTAAGTACATATTTTCATTGTATATTGTTAGATAGAGTTTTGTGATTACGAATAGTTGTAAGGTAGTTTAACTATAGGGAAATCATGAGGTAAATAGAGATGAATGGGTTTGGGAATTATGAAAAAATTGGGTGTGGAGTGTGACATCTATTGACCTGATAAGAACTCAATTTTAGCACTAATACAAAATTCCATCCAAACAACATAAAATCTAGTTACAGAGTTGTATCTACAAAAGATAGATTTAGAATTGAAGTGGTTACATAAAAAAAGGAAATACCATGAGCATAAAAAGGAAAAACCTAACGTTGAACTTTCACAGGTTGATCACAAAACTCGTCATCATTGATTGAGATGACAGTGTAAAGCAATCTTCCATATTGGAAACATCATAATTCAAAATTTCTATTAGATCAATTAGAACTCATCTTCGTGCAATTAATAGTGCTTGAATCTGTAATTATTGAATATGAAGGAATAGAAAATAATTGACTAGTTTTAAAAAACGTAATATTTTACACTAAAATCCACCCCCACCAGATAATTATATACACAAAGTAATCCAACTAAACATTTTACTTGACATAGAAAGAATTTTAACATATGCTTATTTACATCTAGTATTAATGGCAAGTACCATCTGATGATTGTATTTATATTGTTCCCTAGCTTTCTCCATCGGGGATTGGACTCAGATCAGGATGGTTACAATAACTTATATAATCCATAAAATGGTTGGTCGCTCCCAACTTACACTAAAAATTGTCCTTTAATAAAAAATCATACGATTAATACAAGAGCCAAAATGGATTCGATTGTGTATTTGAAGGGAATACAACACAGAAAAAATAATCCTTCTGAATCAGTAACAAATAATCGAAAATTGGAAATTATAAACCAAAAAAATGGATGGATAGGAGATGTGATTTTCCTCTTTCTGACCAATGGGAAATCCCACCAACCAATAATTCTCCCAATCTGACCCATGAAAGATTAATGACGATGGTTCGTGCCGTGAGATTCAATCTGTTTTGGATCTCTCCGTACTTCGGAAACCGTTGCGTAAAAACATATACGGAGGTTTCGCTAATATCAAGTGGTTGCTATTATCATCCACTGAGACTCTTTCAAAGGAGGGGCACATGGTAAGGGTTGAATCAGGCCTCAGCAATGGTGATATTTTTAGAACTTTCAATTTTTCCAGCTCTATGCAAAGTTTTCTGTTCATGTTTGCAAGTGCCTCACTATATCTGTTCAGAAGCTCGTAGTCCACTTATGTTTGCTTAAGCTTCGTCCCGAAACAAATTCATAACATTTAATTAACCTATAACAAAAATCAATCGATAAAAATTTCAACAGAATAGGATCTCCATCGGATGAAAACATTTCCGAATTATAAATTTTATCAGTGATTGATCTTTGAGTCATTCTTCAAATTTATAGGCCAAATTATGTAGTTGTTGATTCTAGAAAGGGATTTTCATATGAATGTCGACATGCACAATAAAATGAATGAATAAAGGAAATGAGCTTGATAAGAATATCCATGGTCATCCATGAATTCAACACCACTTACACTTGGCTTGCGAGAGGAGTCATCGTTCATTTTTGTATGATCCATTGCATACTCAAAATATTCAATCTATGTTTACGATCTGGATATCGATCTATTAGTCCAGTATTTAATATAATAGGATAAGGTGTTTCATCCTAGCCGTTACTTTCTGGTTTTACAGATCTGGCTCTCTACATTGCAGGAGAAGAGAGATTCGTAGAGGTTAGAGAGTTAGTTAGGTAGTTAGGTTAAATGAAGGACGTTACAGATGAATGGCCTAAAACATTTCAATCGCCTAACATTTGATATGATAGTGCAAAAAGGTACACCCTGGTAGTTGGGGGAGTTGTTTTCAATGAAGAACACCTTATGGCATAAAAATATTTAGGGTAAGGTATAAATAAAATATTTAAATTAAATAAAATAATAATATATAAAAAGTATATTAGAAACGTGTTTAGTGTTTGAGTCCCTTGTAATTTTGTGTATATATATATATATATATATATTGATGTAAGTTAGTAACCTAAGTTTACTAGAAAAATAATTTGAAGTTAAGAATAAATAATGAAATAATAACAAAATTGAATCATAGTTTACACTATTGTTACAATTATTGTTACAACACAATTGAGACTCACTTAAAGCAATTTCCTCTTCACAGAAATTAGGTAGAATAATGAAATTAGCATGATTTTTTATACCCACTTGTGAATTAGAGAGAGGGCTATGACTCTGAATGGGAATGCGAACTTGATCTTCATATAAATCATAGATTGGAATGGTTTCTTGAATACTAAAATTATGAGTATAATTAATTGTTTGAAAATTAGAACTATTTGAAATAATTTCTGAATTAGATTATTCTATATTTTCATATGTGATTTGACTTTGATCATGAGGATTCAATTGTAAAGAAGACAAATCAATATTCTCAATGTGAAAGTAGTTGTCATAAATGGCCTCAAGACATTCATTAGAATTCCTTTCGATCTCATTCAATGTATCAAAACAAGAAGGAATATTGAGCTCATGTTCATTAATTCCAGAAGAATGATCAATAATTAATTCTCTATCTTGATAAAAACTAATCGGAAATTCATTTGAATCCCTCTCTATTTTCTGAAATATCTTTAAAGTGAAGAGAGGATAAATTTTTATCAGAAAAATTATCAGGATAAAGGGAAAAATATGAATCCAAAATAATACATTTGAAAATGTCTCTATTTGAGAACTCTTGTGCATTTTCTTCATTGCAAATTTCAGATTTAAGATCATTTACTTGGCTAGTTATGCTTTATTGAAGTATGTTTCTTTGATTTCATGAATTTGGAATTTGTTCATCGTAAAAGAATTCATAAATTTGAATAGTATATTGTGTATTATTGGAAACTTTAATCACTGCTTTTACTTGTCGGATTATGCTCTGATTTTTTTATTTTAATTAATATTGATTTTCAGATTTTAAAGCAGTATCTTCTTCAAGGGTGTTGCTAGCATCTTCTTGCATTTGAATAGTGAAATATTCTAAGATTTGTGATTGAGATTCATTGACATGTGAAGGTGCACCATGATCTTTATCAATACTGTAGGAAGTGTGCACTAATTGAAGGAATTGATCATGCAAAATAGAGGCCACTTTATCATCATTTGTTTGTACCTTCATATTGGAATTCTCAATTATTTCATTGAAATTAGAAGGATATTGATGAAAGCCTGAAATAATTTCACATGGATTATGAATGGAAGGAAGAGAGAAAATATGTTAAAACCAATCTAATAATTCTTCTTTCAAATATTTATCTTCAATTTTAAATTTTAAACAATTTAAATGAAACCTGATGGTAAAATCAATTAAGGACTCACCTTCAAACCTTCATAGATCTTCAAAATCGTGACATGCCTGTTCGTAGATATATCCATCAAATTTACAAAGGAATATTGTAATAAATTGTTCCCAATTGTGGATTGAGGCAACTAGGAGTGATTGTCATCATCTTTTGGCTTTTGCAAAGAATGTAAGAGTGAAAATCCAGCATAAAATATCTTCATCAATTCCTTGAAAATAGAATTTGAAAAATTTTGAATAAATTGAAGGAAGTATTCCTCTTACCATTAAAATTTACCTGAGACAAGAGGCTTACTATTTCTGGTGGAGTATTGGAAGATGCACGTCCAGAAATACAACTCCAAATTGGAAGTTTTAGAGGAGCCATTGTAATAAAAATAAAATGTTAGAATACAAATAATACAAAGGAAAAGAAGTCGCATCCATCCTTCTTGCGCCAAAATGTTGAGGCCTCGAAATTCGTTGCAACAACATGGGGATGAACACCCAGTCAGGACCTTAAAGCAGCTCCTTTTCTGTTTGGAATGGTGACTCTGATTGGTTTAACTAGGTCCAGTTACCTTCTCTCAATCTCCAATGAATTAAAATATAACTTTTGTCTACCAATGAGAAAGAGACATCAGATCATTTCTCTTATTGATCAGGAAAGAGAGTGATCCTTAAGCTAATTTTGGGCTCAGCCAAACCACAACTAAAGTCTTGCCTCTTTGAGAAGAGGACTAATGGTAATGTATAATTAAATCTAAATGTAAAATTATTCTAAAATGCAAATAAAAGGAAGTTTATCCTAATTTTATCTCAATTAGGAAGATATAGATTTAACAAAACCGAGTATAAGATATTTAAAATAATTGGGATTTAAATATATCTGGCTTATAATGAAAATCAAGTTAACAAAGAAGTTCAATTAAGTGATATTATTAATACCGAAACACATCCTATTCAGAGACCTCTCAACTAAGATAATCAACCAACAACATTTAGGAAATAGTTGAAAAAAATGATATTGTTTGTTAAATCAATAGTTTGAATAATTAATCAATAATATGCGGAAAATTTTCATAACATAACATTGCTTATTTAATCAATATTAAAAGACATATTTTCGAGTAAATAGTTACTCAGAAATCCTAATTAAACCCATAAGAGAAGATATAAATAATAACATATAATTGAGGCGAATTACTCGTACAGAAAAAAGTGCTCAAATATGAATAAAATGACCCATTTATTGTATCATAAAATGAAACCAGTATTTAAAATGATATTATTATAAATACCAATTCATTGAAACCATTTCTCTGACTATGATCTCCAATCAATCCTTTACAAAGCTTGAATTTATGCTTTTAAAACAATAGTTGTAGAAATACAAACTCTGTTCTCCATACATAATTTAGAATACAAAAGAAAAATCATCAATAATCCCCCAGATCTGAGTTTTCTCTCCTCTACCCTACACCTCCAAATTCTATAGACAATAGTGTCATCTAGAATTCTAGAATTGCAAAGAAGAGAAGCCAATATTACATTCTACAATCTACTATTTACAATATTTACAAAAGGATTTATTCATAAGAGTTTGTTGAAGAGTGGTTCTTCTCAATCAATTTTCATTGGTTAGAAATCATATTCTTCCATTGCTGGGGATTTTTCATTGATTTATAACTTCCTTTCCTCATCTCTTCAACTGTTTTCCTACCAAAACAAATCAAAACAAAATTAAAATGTAGAAAATAAAATCAAAATGCCAAATCTGGAATTTAAAACAAATCCAATCAAAACTTAAATAAATAAATAATTGAAAAGGAAATATCATCTTTCTATTGATGTTTTTGAGGATATAATTGGTAAAGGATATTATTGATGAATGGATGTGCACTCAGAAGAAGTTGTGGGCAAATGAAAATGCAGAAAATAAAACTCAGAAAATTGATTTTGTTTTAAAAATTTAGAGCTTGATATTCTGCTAAATATTAGACCTAATAAATGATCAATCTGGAGATGAAACCACTTCACGAATAATATCCATGATTTTATCTATCCAATGAGCCATCTTAGGCATCATTTGGCCAAGTAAAACTCAATCTATGGGCTTCCAAAGTTGGTATATTAAAATTGCCAGAATTATGGAATTTCTGTTGCTTAGGCTAAAAACTAGAATTTTTTAATTAAATTATAATCCTAAATTAGATAATAATTATTAATTAATTAATGCTAATTTAATTTGAAATTAGAAACTTAAATTAGTTATAACAAAATTAAATTAATTAAAATATAATATAATTATATTAATATTATAATTACATTATATTAAAATTATAATATTAAATTATAATTAAAATTCAATTTATATTTTTTTCCAAAGAAAAAATTGAACCATCTATTAAGTATATAGAAAGTTAAATAGTATATTCAAAGAACTGCATTTTTCCTTTTTTGTAGTAAAGGGAAAAATGGAGTTGCAGCTGATGAGGAGAAAGATGCATCTATCCTCCTAGCCCTATCAAAATGATAAAATATGATGTCTCCTTTCAGCCCCGGGCTTCCCTAATGTTAGGAAAGTGTACGCCCGAAACAGGGATGAAAACAGACTGAGTCTATTTGTTCACATCAAAAAACTAAAACTAGGTGGTAAACATCGATCCAATTTTCAAAATTTTAGTCGCACAGTGTCTAAAAAAAAGAAAAAACTGTCTCTCGAATCTCCTCATAGAGGAAAACAATCCGAAACAGAGACATGGACATTTTTTATATGTTCAGTGCTAAAGGAAATATAAACAAAAAGTCTAAAATTCTAACATTTTTTAGTAGCTTCATGCTAATCTGAGATAACTGAAGAAAAAAATAAGAGCAGCTGGAAACTATCGAGCGAAGGGAGGTTCTTTGAAAGATCAGACCTGTCCTCCATCGAACTCAAAAGCTACGCAGTGCCCTATATCTTGACGAACTCCCTCCTTAGATAGGAGGTTTGCTTCATTTTTCTTTTCCCTATAAATATGACAATCAGTAATCTGGTTAAAAAAGGATTTAATATGTATCACCTCATCTAGTAAAGGAGACAAAATGTAATTTAGACATATCTATGAATCATTAAACCAATTTATGATGTTCATAGAGTCCCCAAAAATCTGGACATCTCTCATCTCAAGGGACGAGAGCCAACATAGCAGTAAGTGAAGTGCTTTTAATTCTGCGAAGTTATTTGTCCCCTGACCAAGGCTAACCGACACTTTGAGGATTTTCCCTGATAGGTCATGAATAGAAAGACCAGATCCACATCTATTTTGAGGGTCAGATGCTCCATCAAATTATGCCCATGGAAAATCGCCCCTAATTTTCTCCTGTTGAATGACTCTGGCTTGTTGGGTTTGTGACGGAATTGGAATATATTCAAAGATGGATACTCCTTCCACCTCTAAAAGGTTAACAGGAAAGAGGATGTCTTGGAAGATGACATGGTTTCTTGTTATCCAAGTTCCCAAGCAACTATCACTGGGAGGTTTAGTACCTTGTAATTTGGAGAAGCCTGCCACCATCTCTACCATGCCTCCAGCACCTCACTTCCTTCCCATTTTTGTGTAAATTTAAGTAGCCTCGGGGTTTCAATCTAGAGCCTAATATTAAAATGGCACGTAAGGAAGAGATGGTGAACTGACACAAGGCTAGCCTTGCATAGAGAGCACCAACTAGGGCCAATCTTTCCCCTACGTTGAAGAAAGTCCCATGAGGGAAATTTGTTCTAAAGAATGCACCAGAAACAAATTTTGGTTTTTTCGGTCCCTTTAAGTCCCACAATGATTTAAACCACCACTCCGGCTACCCCTAGCATTTCTTAGCCATTAGCCATTTGCACCCAAATTTTGGGGAGTACAGACCTGTTGGAGCATGTACCCATCTGAGCTCATCCAACCTCTCCTAGATTCTAATATTTGAACTTTGAAGGTCATTGATGAACCCTTTCCACTCCTCTAGCCACCTGTATTCGAGTTGGAGGGCTTCCCCTATCATCCTTGTTTGCCTCCACATGGTTGATTAAACTTGCAGGGAAATATGGCTTAGGGTTTTGAAGCCCATTTGTTCCAGCAGTTCTATTAGTTATCTGGAAAGGGCGTACCTCCCAGAGTAGCCCACCCATGGGTCATGACCCAGTTGTACCTGTGCACCATCCCCAACATGCCAGGCTAGACCCTGTTCAATTATCTTGACCAAAGCTACTGAAGCTTTCCATACAGTTGATGCATTTTTTAATTTCTTATTTGGCATGTGCAACCATTCATGTATTGGCATGGGGTCAATGTATTTCCTTTTTATGACGGTCATCCAGAGATTTTTCAGGCTGATGATTCTCCAGCCCAATTTTGCAGCCATAGAAGCCGTGAAGGAGGGGAGCTCCTTGATTCCCCATCCTCTCCAAGCTTTTGGACGCACTATTTTCTCCCATGCCACCCAAGGCATCACATGTTCCACCTTTGAACCTGCCCATAAGAACCTACTGCATATGTTATTAATTGAAGAGATAATACTTTTTGGTACCGAAGAGAGGGCAACAAAATACACCGAAATGGCCATGGCTACATATTTAATCACCACTAGTCTCCCTAATCGAGATAGCCATTTTAAACTCCAGTGTTTCATCCTTGCCTCAATATTTGCAATTATCCAGTACCAATCCCATATATGATAAGAGTCTAGGTTTAGATGGAAACCCAAATATTTGAACAAGTCCTGCAGGGTCTTTACTTCAAACTATAACACTTCCAATATTCTTCCCACTTCAGCTGTGGAAAGGCCTACCGTTGTAACTGTGGATTTTTGACTATTTATACTTAAGCCTGTAGCCTTTAGGAAAAGATCCAACACCTCCTTTAATCGATGACATTCTTCCAAAATACCATTGTTGAACAAGAGAATATCATATACAAAAAGAAAATGAGTGATGAAAAGGTTGACAACCACCTCAATGCCTTTTAGTTCCCCCCTTATTTTTTCTTCATGAATCATCAAACTGAGTCCTTCCATAGCCAAAAGATATAGAAGGGGAGAGAGAGGGCATCCCTGAAAAATACCTCTTTGTACATTGAAAACATTTGTAGCTGCCCCATTGATCAGAATAGCAATACTTGTAAAAGATATGCACCCCATCACCCAATTTATGAAATCATTCCTGAAACCAAGATGGGTCAGGAGAAGCTGGATATACATCCAGCTGATTATGTCATATGCCTTGGAGAGTTCTATTTTAACAAGAGTTCCTTTTTTTTTACTTCTTTTTAAACTGTGCAGAGTTTCTCGGGCCACCCCCACAGCCTCATGGATTTGCCTTCCATCCAGAAATTCGAACTGTTCCAGAGAAATAATTCATGAGAGAAAGGGCTTGAGGGGGGTAGCTATGAATTCTGCAATGATTTTATAGATGCATGAACAAAGAGATATTGGCCTAAAATCATCAAAGGACTCCGGTTGCTCCTTTTTAGGAATGAGGGAAAGGAAAGTAGAGTTGAAGGGTTGATATATGGTCCCTGATCTTCTCGAATCATCCACCACCGCAAGCATTTCATCACCCAAGAATTCAAAAAAGTGTTGGAAGAATTCCACTGTCCTACCATCCAACCCTGGACTCTTGTCTTTCCGCATTGACCTGATAATACCTTCCACTTCCTCCTTTGACACAGGCTCCATTATACTGTCATTTCCTTCATCGTCAATATATCTAGGAAAGAACTAAGCTACCCTAATAACTTCAACAATGGATACCTCTGCAGGGGCTCTGAACAAAGATTTGAAATGTTTCACTCCACGAGAGGATAAATCTTCAAAAGATCTTGTTGTTTCTCCTTCCTCCATCTGTATTCCTCAAATTGTATTTATATTTTTCCTTCCTTTGGCGTAGTTCTAGAAAAATTGTGTATTCTCATATCCAGCTAACAACCAAATAGCCCTACTTTTAAGGCGCCAACTTTCCTCTCTTTCCATTAAAATTTTCTTCCTTGATGCTTCAAGTCTCCTTATTATGTCCCTTGATTCAATGGAGACATATCCGCCCCCCTCCAGGCTTTCAAGAAAGTCTATTTCTTCATTTATCATTCGTAGGTCTTCCTCCTCCTTTAGCGTTTTGGCCTTTGCCCATTCCAGGGTGGATTTTTTCATTTTCTTTAAATTCTCCATAAAATGCCAACTCATATTTCCAGGTTCCCTCGGCCTATCTTTCCTCCAAGTTGCATGGAACAATGAGGTGAAGGATTCATATTTAAGCCATGAAGAGTTAAAATTGGAGGGAGCCCCTGGCTTCTTATGTGGGCCTTTGATCTCTAGAATAATGGGTAGGTGGTCAGATAAGCCTCCTTCCCCAACCCTGTAATATCCCAAAATAAGGGATTTCTACAACAATAAGAATATCTTAAGATATTATAGAGTTGTATATGCAGCAATATATCTCAAATGATGTGTTAATAACACATATTCTTCAATCAAGCAACAACAACAACTTATATTATGATTTATGCACCAATTGATGGGGAAAAGCAACGATTTAAGCCCTAAAAAGGTTAATTTCAGAGATCTGCGTAAAAAAAGAGGAAAATGATGGTTGTATCCCTTAGAATATGTTATATGGGACTCACATATCAAATTTCACCCAAAAAAAATATTTCTAGCTATGTTAAACAGATCTCCCACTCTTTATATGGCTTGAAAATGCCTAAACCCCAAGACTTAATCTCAACAAAAATTTGCTGAAGCACATACTGCGTGATTTTATGAAGGTTATAATTACAATATGGCATGACTATCAGATCTTGAGTTTATTACATGAAAGTGTTATCACCCTAGTAATTCTCAGGTTGTGGGATGGGGATTTTTGGTAGTTAAGAACACCGGGGGTAACCAAGAACCGCTTTGGGAATTCAGGATCTAGCCTTCCTGAGCTCCAAAGAGGGATCTCTCCTTATGATTTAGCTTTGTTTTGATAAAATATTTTAGGCAAGATATGAGTATAAAGTAGGGCTTGTTTGGAAAGATTGGTGGGAATAAAGAGATTTCAAGGTAAACCAGAAAGATCTACCAGATCATTGGGCAATGGAGTCAACTCTCTAGGCAAGCAGAACTAAGAAATAAGGCTTAGGGATGCAAACGTGCTAAGGGCAAGATAGGTGACCTTTTAAGGCTTTATATAGGCTTGATTTGATGGAGTGGGTGGGATCTGAGAAAAAGGGCACTTAAGAATCCTTAAGCTACATATAAGAAGACTGAAGAAGGGGATCAAACTAGGACCTAGAGCAATTAAGAATTCTATGGTCCGGTTATCAAGCAGAAAACATCAAAATGCCAAAAAGTTTAAACAGGGAGCTTATTATCAATAATCTTGTTTAATTACTCCTTAATTGATCATTACAGAATAGAAACACATAATATGAATGAATGCAAAATTTGAAAGAAATACACTGAAAACAAGAAAAACAAGACTTATCTTGTCACCACGAGAATCCTTATGCTATGATTTCTTTAATCTCATTTCCAGCCTGCTGCTTCGTTAATTGACTCACCAGCTTCAATATGTCCAGCAAAAAGACTATAGTTGTCTTGATAAATTTTATTCCACCCTGAATACTTCGGATTATGAAGTATTTATACAAAAAAATGTTTACAAAATATCTCAGAAATTGAGATAATGTTTTAATAAAAAATAGGAAAGAAAACATAATAAGAGGGACAACTGCAAAACAGTTTGTAAGTTGTTCCCTTTTTACAAGCAAAAATAGAACTGATTATTCTAATTTAAACTGATTGTTGATGTGATGTGAGCTTTGCTGGCCTTAGGTGCATCTTATTGTGGAAAGTGGTTGAAGAACTTTCATTCCTTTGAATTTCAACACTGATACTCTTTATTCATCTGATTTTAGCTGTCTTACTGTGGTAATTAAAAAGTAACCAACTGTAACTTTATTTTCACTAATACTCTTTCACCTACTGATACACCTTAACCTTGTATTTTTTACCTTTGAGGTAACAGTAAAATATGAATTTCCAAGTAATTTTCCTGTTTTTTGTCCATCAAATTCACAGCAGATCCGTGAATTCTTGCCACTTTTCAGCAGAGGAGATCTTCATAGTTTTCAATTTCTTGTAGCTTTCATCTGCTTCTGTATACTTGGAAAAGTTAGGCTTTATAGTGAACATATGCTTGATCTCATTATCCAAAAAGAACAAATTTTCAAAATACTGAAGAAGTACTTTGCCACTTGGTGATCCTTGTGGCAGTGGTTGTTTGGCTTGCTCTTTTGCACGAGTTCTGATTTTTAGATCATAATCTTTCTGAGGCATCAACTTTTCATTCAATGCATGAATATCTAGAAAACCAGCTTCTGATAATATCTTGTATTTGGCCCAAAATCTTGAGATAGCCAAATTCATGTCTTTACACCTATCTTCTAAGTTATTCATCATGTTTCTTTTATTTAGGACTTTCTTGATTTGGAGGATGGTCTCTGTCCTATCAGTAATTTTTAACTCTTCCAAATCTTCCCTGTTTTTGCTGTTCAAAAAGGTTATGAGTTGAAGTGCTTGGGCTGGCTTATTTTCAATCTCTCTCTTAGTTTTGTCAATTTCTGCACTAGCAGCTTGAAGTAACTCTTTCTGCTCATAAATTATCTGAATTGAGGGCCATTGAGAATGAATGCCTTCAATGATCTTTGTCCATAAATGATTTTTTATATAGGACACCTAATCTGTAAGCTTCACTTATGCTTGCAGAATTTTCACCTGTTCTTGTAGTCGATCTGCCCTCTTTTCATGCCCTTTAGATGTAATTAAGGCATCTCTATTGTAATTTTCTAGATTTTTAGTTATGCCTTTCAAATCAAGTATTTCTTTCTCCTTTATTGACATTTATTCCATGGATTTGATCACAACAGCTTTGTCTTGTAGTGTGCTCATCTGTGAGGATGAGGAAGAAGAGGCAAATATTTCCTAAGAAGTTATTGGCACTGTAGTGGCCATTACTCCCTGTGGCGCTAAGTGTTCAGCTAATGTGGATGGAATAGCTGTACTTATAGTAGGAATTATTGTAGGAATGTGAATCTGTTGAGTTTTCTTTAGGACTTCATTTTCTCTTATGGAAGTTTCCAATTGACTTTACATTTCTTTTATTTGAGTAGTCATCTCATGAACAAGTTGTTTGAGTTCATCAATTTCAATTTTTTTCTAAAGAATCTCCTTTCCTTGAGGATTTTCATTTTGGGGCAAATTTAGCTGCTTTCTTAGGGCAGCTATATCCTCATTCTTCTGCTTAATCAAAATTTTTTCAATATCCATATTAACAGGATCAGCTCCTGCTTCAATCACCAAATATTCTAGTGCTTTGATCCTCAAATTATTGGCATATAGTGAGGCCTTGTCCAACTTCATTTGATTCTGGAGATTGAGCACTTTTTTCTCAAGCCTAATATATTTCATAGTCTTACTGACAATTTTAGAATATATCATTTCAGTATTGATCCTATGAAATTCAATTTGATCCAATTCATGAATGGCATCTGCATCGACTTCAAAATCTGTTTTGGAATAATCTGCTACTGATTTTGGATCAGTTACTGCAGGCTTCAAGAATGACATTACTAATTTATTAGATTAATAACAAAATGCTGAAAGAAGTCTATCTTTTTTTCCAGGCTTTTCCTTAAGGAATCTAGAATATGCTTGATTCTTGATTTCTTCATTCTTCTCTTTAATCTGTCTTAATCTGATCTGAATTTTTGACTCTATGTGGCTAGTTTCCTTAGAGGAAGAAGGCATGTCAACAGTTGTTTGTTTCACCCCCATGATTGTATCCTTTTGTTGTGTTCCAATTTTAACATTTTGAAGATCTTTAAGTGTTTCAGTCACTATTCTTGTAGCTTCATCTTCAGTTTCATTATCTTCAATATTTACAACTTTATTCCTTTCTTCATCTGACAATTTACTTTTCTTGCTGTAAGGGATTCTGAATCTTTTTTCCTAAATAGTTTCAGCTATGAAACTATCTTCTTCTCTGCTCCTTTTAAGTGCATTTTCAGTCTCTTTGCTTGTAGTAGCCACCTGTGTCTGTTCAATCTGTTTGCCTTTACCCTTGTTTTCCTGTATTACCTATGAATCATCATCAAATAGGGTGTTTGGCTCCCATTCAAGTTTATTAGCATATCTTTCAATGTGAGATTTAGAATCATGCAAGTAAATAGGCAACTTGCATTTTACTCTTATTGTACTCAAAATAACTTTTGGGTAATAATTCCATATAAAATTACATGGAAATTTGTACTCTTTTAGCTTGACATTTATTTCATTGGCAGCTTCTCTGTTATTCACAATAAATGGCCCAATTTGATTTTTCAGCTTAAATTGGGTCTTTTTCTTGGCAGCTATGAAATTGATTTCATCTACATTCAATAGCTATCTCAGATATTCCAAAGAAAATATCCTTATTGTAACAAATCTCGGTAATTTAAATGGAGCCAGCGATGAGCCATATACTCTGATTTCTGTGTGATTTTTATATAAATACCAGTCCCATGTTTTACAGCTCTCAGATAGCTGTAGAATTCTTTTTGTCTCTTCATTGATCCTAGGGGTCTCCTCTTTTTCCAAAAGATACATAGCAGGGGCTATAAACAGGTCATTGAAATCTGCAAAGCTATATTCTCTACTCCATTTTCTTGAAATAGATGACCAAAACATTACTGAAAGAACCTTTCCTTCTGCATCCACTTTCTGACATTCAATGGGAAACTTATCTGCTTGATAATATAAGAAAAGGTGAAGTAGATATGAAGTGTATCTGAAAAATCCTTCTTCTGATAATCTTAACAACTGATAATGCATGTTTTCAGCAATGAATTTATCAAAATTGTATACTATGCACGGACATTGACACGGGCTAAGAGTTGACAAAAAACCTAAGATGGCTACATCGGTGAATTAATCACTGGTGTATCCTAAAATGAATGACAGCATTGAGACTATTTGTCTTGTTTCATCTGGGAAGTCAAAGGTATAAAAAGGAGGATTAAGTTTGGGAATATCCACTTGTTTAGGACAAAAAGTCTGGAATACTTTGAATTTAGAAGAAAATTCAAGTTCAAGGTAATTTTGAGTCAACTCTTCTATGGATAATGAAGCAGAATTTGGGTCAGGACTCAGTTGCAGCATGGAATTTATTGACTCTTCAGTGATGTAAAACGGGATCTCTTTCTCTTTGTTTACAATGCATCTTTGTTCTTGCATATAATAAGCTTGGCATAATCTGATAAATTCAGGAACTGAATGAGTGAGAGGGACAATATATTTTGGCAAATTGGATTACCAAACTGAAATGTCTTTGTCACCTTTTTCCACTGATTTGCCAAAGCACCAATTATAGACATCAAGCAAGTTAAATTATACATTAGGGTCTAGAATTCTATAATCAAGGTCGACCAAGGGACTATTTTCTGGGGAACTGACTGGGGGTTGGACTGGTCTGACCACCTCAGTAGAATTAGCCATGAGTGCAGGGGTTGGTTTGTCGATTTTGGAAGACTCTAGCTAAGGGAATTTTGCAGAAGACTTCTTTTGAGACTTTGGGACTCCATTCTTAGGGGTTACCTATTTCTTTGTCATTTTTAGTCTGAACAAAGCAAGCTTAGATGGTTTTCTAAGTTCCTTTATGAGAAACAGGGGTTTCTTGGTGAATTTTACTGGAAAATGGGGTTTCTGAGTGGGGTTTTGGGTAAGGCAAGGGTTTTAAAGCTCAGAACATATATTAAGATCAATTTCAGTAGTGAAATAGACCAGGAATTAGGAAAAAACCACTAGAAATGGCAATCAAGAATTCCAGGGAAATTTTGATAGAGTTTCCCCTGTAAAATGGATGCTTTTATGCAATTTAATTTGTGCAATTTGGGCAATTATTTTGAAATAACAGGAATCTTGAAGTTTCATAAGGTAAGCTTGAAGAAAAGTACTTGAAAAAAGGAATGAAATTAAGTCGAAGACGTCGCAAAGGTGCTCAGTCTTCAATTCTTCGAAAATGGCTTCTCAGAGGGCAATGTAGCACTTTCAAGGTTGAAATTCAGAGCAAGGAGCATCGAAAATGGCACTGGTAGGTTGAAAAGGCTCTGCATATTTTCTCAGGGTTTAATGGCACAAATTCGAAGAAAAATGGTTTATGGAAATTTTCACAGGTTTAAAGGGAAAATAGTGAAAATTTGAATAAAAACTTTAAATTTTAATGTATTGAACCGATGGTGTAAACTATAGTTAGATAAAATTAAACTATGGTAAAGCGGGTAAGGTTTAGGGAATACCGCCAGTGGTATTCGCGTTGATGAATGGTGGTAAGTGGTAATGAGCTTTTTGAACGCAATACAACGAGGTCGCGACACATAAGCGCGAGGTGGTTTGAAAAAACCACCCATTTCATGCGGCTTTGCTGAAACTTCAAACGTTTATGTTTGGAGCGTGAAAATGAATAATCGCTGTTGGATCGGGCCTTTGGGTGTGAACGGTCCAGATTAAAAGGGAAAGTGCGGGGGTTAAAATGTTATCGGATTCATCATGGTCCGTTGATCTTGGGAAATGGAAAGGAGATCGGATGGTAGAAACTTTACACGATGGGATAGGGGTAAATGCATTGAGATATTTCACGCAAGTGATTGACCGTAGGATCAAATGGACTTCTGGGGATCGGACGGTCAGAAGTGAGTCCGACGAGTTAAGTCATTTACACTATTTTTGATGGAGAATCAAGTGATCGAGAGGGTTAATCCAAGGTTTGAACTGTGATTAGGGACTGGGATAAGGCATAATGTATGCGGGGAAAAGATAAGGTTAAGTTTCTAACCTTAGGTGAAGGGACTTGGGGTGGAAAATATACAAGGGAAAGGATAATTTTTATTGAAGTTCGGTTTAGACAAAACTTCAGGTAACATTTGTTTAAAGCACGCATAATACATGTTTTAAGTTGTTTTTCTTCATATTTTATTATATGGTTAATCAAATCGGAAGGATTTAATTACCATAGGGGCGAGATTAAATATAAGGATAAACTTTAGCCAAAGGGGTTATAAGGGGGGTTTTATTTAAGCATGTGGGAATAAATTACTTTGGCTTAAGTTATAATAAGTGGGTTTTTGGGATTTATTTATAAAAGGAGTTATATAATAGGAGAAGGTTAATTATATAGGGAATTAATAAATAAATCAAATTTAATATGACAAGGGGACAATGTATACTCAAAACACATTAATACAATTAAGAAAGTGAAGATTAAAAAGCAAATTTGCATTATAATAACTTCATCACTTATACTTAGGATAAAATGTGATTTTGAGGGTTTTATGCTTTGAAATGATGTGGGAGGTTAATCAAATGAGCATTAGAGTAATTTTAAGTAAAAATGAAGTTTTACTTATGATTATTCAGGGAAATGAATGCATTAATGGTAAATGATGTGATTAAAGGATTAATATAGACATTTCACACTTTTAACTAATCAGTCATAGAGCCTTGGGTCCGGTCCCAACAAAAGTCAAGGAAATGCCTTGAGCCTTTCTGACTAATAGTCTATAATGTTTCATGACTATGGGAAGGGGAAGTTAGTTATTTTGAGGCCCGTGATATTTACATCACACTAAGATTTTTTCACCTTCTTACCATGCTAACATTTTTTATTCTTTTGTAATAAGGTGCATTTAAACTAGCAACCTTTACAACATTTATTTTTTTTGAAAGCAAGTAAAACTATCTAACTCTACACTTATTTCATCTATGAATCTAGATTAAACTGTTGGATTCAGTTTACTCTCTACCTAACTATTGAATTGTTAGTATTAAACTATCTAACAATTCTTTATTCTCTATCTATAACAAAGGAAATTGACAGAATGATAAGTTAAGATTGAACTGTTTTAACTCATCATGGACTAATGGAATTTATTGACACTCTACCATAGTCAAAAATTAAAAGGAGTGGCATTTTTACTTGCACACTTTCATGTTTTATTCATTTTTCTTTTGGGGTATTTTATTTTTTCTAAGTCCTTTGATTGTTATTTAGGACCTTTTACCCTCTTTTTGATTTTTTTGATTTTTTTAATTTGTTACAAAATATGTGACACAACTTGCAGAAGGCAAAGTATGTAAAAATTTACAAAATTACCAATATTCAAGTCAAAATTATGACCCCTATATTATAGGTTGCTAACATCGGCTTCACTTGGGGATGGCTTTTCCTGGTGAAATGCCAAGAACTCTGAGATCAGTAGCCTTATCTATTGACCTTGGTGAATCTGTAAATGTCTTCTGTATTCAGCAACAATCATATTTATGATATGTAATATTGCAAAGCTTAGGGCCTTCTCTTGGGGCTTCAACTTTGTAGATAATATATCCAATCCAATCTACACTCTGACTATGAATATTTACAATGATAAAGTAAATGGATCTATTTGTCAAGTGACTTGCAAGGCATAGTAATGTTTCAACATTCTTCCATTTATTGGTCCTTCTTGAAGCTCTGTACCATCCAAATTCCTAATAAAAAAGGAATTATTTCCTCTGTAACCATATATGACATAGGGTCCCTGCCACAAAAAATCAAACTTCCCATGTTTACCTTTGTCCTCTCTTCTTGAATCCCATCTTAAAACTTGGTCTCCTATGAAAAATCATCTTCCTTAACTCTCTTATCAAAAGTCTTTTTGATCTTGTCCTGTAATACTTGTGACTTTTCATAAACTTCATCTCTGGTTTGTTGAAGGTGTATGGTCTCATTGATTCTTCTTTGAATTTCATTAGTTTCAACCTGCAATTCCTGGATCATTTTCATGACTGGAACACCCAAGGAAGAAGGAAAAACTGCATCAATACCATAAACTATCTGATATGGTGAAGTTCCTATAGAATTTTTTGTGGTGAGTCTATCAGCCCAAAGGGCATAGACCAGCTTCTTATTCCATGTCTTTTTGTTATCTTGGAGAAGTTTCTTGATGATATTAACTAGACTTTTATTTGAGGACTCGGCTAGGCCATTACCCTGGGGATAATATGTTGTAGAATGTCCTAAGGTAATGTGATATTTATGAAAAAAAGCAATCATCTTTTTAGATTTGAAAGCAGCAACGTTGTCTGTGATTATTTTGTAAGGGCATCCAAATCTAGACAAAATATTACTTTCTATGAATGAGATGATAACTGAGTATGTTTCTCGCCTAGTGGGAATTGCTTCTATCCACTTAGTAAAGTAATCAGTGGCAGTTAGAATCCATTTATGCTGACCGAAGGATGGGGGATGAATTTCACCTATGAAGTCTAGACCCCATAGTTGGAATGGTTTCTCTGTAGATATTGGTTTTAGAGGTAATGGTAAAATTTTATTTTTACCTTCAAAAATCTGGCACTTATGACATGAGGTAACAAACTTTTTTACATCTGAAAATAAGGATGGCCAATAAAAACCAGCTCTGAGTATTTTATCAGCTGTGCTCTTCCAGTATAAATGTCCACCACAGTCACCTGCATGAAACTCTTTAAGGATTTTGTCAGCTTCAGATTTCAATAAACAATTAAGTAAAATTTCAGTACTTTCTCTCCAATATAGTGCATTATTTAAGATACAGAATTTCATTGCTTTTTGCTTGATAAATCTTGCCTTGGTTTTATTAAGTCCAGGAGGAGCTTGTAAGTTTGTTAGTACAAATATTATATCTGAGTACCAGGGTGAGTCTTGAAAGGCCTCACTGATCGATGGAGTCGCCATCTCCTCCTGCTCATCTACCTGAGCAATGAAATTGATATCTAAGGCATTGAAATTTGACTCAGCCATTAGTCTGGCTAAACCCTATCCTTTGATGAGTTTGGTTGGTTTTATTTCCAGATCATATTCAAGGATTGTGGCCATCCACTTTCCTCTCCTACTGTTTGGTCCATCTTGAGTTAAAATATCTTTAACCACTGCATTAGGGACATATGCAATTATGTGAGAATGAAGTACATACACTCTGAAATATTTGATGGCTTTAACCAGAGCCAAAGCCTGTTTTCCAAGTATGTTGTATTTTAGTGGTTCATCTCTGAGAGATTTACTAAAAAATGCTATTGGTTGTTCAAAGCCTTGATCTTTTTTCTGCAGAAGGACTGCAGCAATGGTGTGTTCGGATGCAAAGGAAAAGATTATAAAATCTTTTGTATAATCTGGACCGATAAGGACTGGTGCTTTAGTTAAGGCGTGTTTGATGGATTCAAAGGATTGCTTGGCCTTCATAGTCCATTTAATTGAAGAGTCATTTTTAAGCATGTTATTAAGATCTTTTATAATCTCGGCCTGATTTGATATGAATCTTCTCAGAAAATTAATTTTTCCCAAGAAGGCTTGGATTTCTTTGATATTTCTAGGTGGTAGAATGTTTTGAATTGCTTCGATTCTAGCAGGATCTATTCTAATGCCTTCTTTCGAAATGATATGACCCAATATCTTGCCTTCTTCTAACCCAAAAAGAGTCTTTTTGGGATTAAGGGATATGCCATATTTTCTGCATTTGATGAAAACTTGTCTCAAATGATTCAAGTGGTCTTCATTTGTCTTTGAAAACATAGTAATATCGTCTAAATAAATGACTAAGAACTCATGGATTTCCTTGGCAAAGGCAATATCCATGGCCCTTTGGAATGTGGTTCCTGCATTCTTTAACCCAAAAGGCATCTTCACATACATGAAGGTACACCACGGAGTAGTGAATGCAGTTTTAGTTTTGTCATCTTTGTCTACTAGGATCTGACTGTATCCAGAGAAACCATCTAAAATAGATATTCTGGAAGAACCTGCTACCCTCTGTAAAATGTGATCCATTTTTGGCAAGGGGTAGTTATCCTTCAAGGATGCCTTATTAAGATTCCTAAAATCAATGCATAATCTGATTTCTCCTGTCTTTTTCCTGGTTGGCACTAGATTAGAAACCCAGTCAGAGTATCTAACTGATGTAATTACTTGATCATCAAACATCCTCTTAACTTCTTTTTCTATCAAGGGTAGTAAAACCGGATTAATTCTTCTGAGTTTCTGTTGAAAGGGCTTTTGATTTTCTTTTAAAGGAATTTTATCTTGAATGATGTCTGTGTTATAAGTGTTTAGGTCTTCATAGCTCCATGCAAAGACATCTTGAAATTCTTTTAATAGTTCAATTTATTTAACCCTTTCATCTTGTGGTAAAGATTTAGATAATTTGATTTTTCTCGGTTTATCTTCTGTCCCTAGGTCGTACTCTTCTACATCAAATTAAACTAGATCCATTTTTGGCCTTTTGGGCACATCATTAGAGTCAAACAAATCCTCAAGAGGAGTCAAACCTCTGGGTAAAATGTTGTTCTTTAAATCAATCAAATCTATGTCATCTTCAATCATTTCCTCTATGTTTACTTTTTCCATTTCATCAATGTCACTTTGAGTAAAAATAGTAGGTTTTTCAAACTTATGTACATCTAAATTATCTAATTCATCTAATTGACAACAATTTACATCTATATCACATGGTGAGTCTATATTACAATCGTTATTGATTTGACAATTCTGAAATTCATGATCATTATTCAAAAAATGATAAATTTGTTGATCTCTAGAAAAGATTTGCCAATATTTCACGTTATCAGGAACAATAGGCCTATGTTTAATCTCAGCAGTATATTTCTGTAATGGTGAAAAAGGAAATTTACAACTGTTGCAAATGTTGCTAAGCAATGGGCATGCATGTTCTGATTTCAAGAGATGATAGAAAACTTACCTTCTAGCAATTCATTCAGTAAGTCCAATACTATTTCTCTATATCTTGCAAGTCTGGGATTATGAACTGAATAATTTGTGTTTATTTGCTTTATAACTAGTTCAGAATCTCCCATGACCATTATTATTTTTCCTCCCTTATTTCTAATGATTTTCAAACCTAAGATCAACGCTTCATACTCAACCATGTTATTGGTGCATTTGAAGTTTAATCTAAAGGCATGTCCTTCAGAATGATCTGTTTCAATATTTGTAATCCAAACACCAGCTCCAGCTCCAAATTTGTTAACAAAGCCATCAAAATCTAAATGCCATAAAGCTTCATGACCAATATAATCATCCATGATTTTAAGTTTTTTATCACTAATTTCAGTTGGGTTTTCATTCTGGTCAGAGTTATTGAGAATAAAAGAGTCAAGATCAGTAGGAGTGGAATATATAGGATAATTGGTAGGCCTGTCTACACTACTGACCATGTAATTCATCAAAGTTTCTCTATAAAGCTTTTTAGGTTGTCTAAACACTGAGATAGTGGCATAACTCATATCCAGTTGTAGAGATCCCTGCAACTTTTCTCCCCATGAGCGAGAAAGCAACATTCCATACTTAGGCGGGATATCAGCTACTACAACATCCATGATCATACTTTTACCTGGATATTGAACTAGGTTAACATACAGATCTTTGATCAAACCTAAACATTGGACCTTAGCTGAATCAAATGGAAATAATTCCTTGTATGGTCTGGTGATATCTAGATTAAGGGTTTCCATTATAGCTTTAGGCATCAAATTGTGGGAAGCCCCAGTATCTAGCATAGTGTTATGTAAAATTTGGTCATGTACGGTACGACTTACATAGAATGGGGGTACTGACCCATCTAAATGCTTTCCATCAACATTGGGACCAAAAATAAATTCAGGCCTATCATCATTCATGTTAATTGTGTCTTCATTCTCATTCACATTCAATGCATCAAAAATCATAGATCTGTACAAATCATTTTTAGCTAGTTCTACTAAGGGAACGGCTATTTTTACCTTGGAAATTTCAGACTGCATGTTGAACGTTGGCTGAGATCTAATGGCTTGGGTCACTTCTTCTTTGGGAACTGAGGTTTGAGATGATTTCTCTTGACTTATACTATTTTTCCTTTGTTTTGAGCTCTTTTCATATCTTCTGTCTGAGTTTCTTGGTGTCTGCTATCCTTCATAGTGCTTTCAGGAAAAGCAGAAGTTTTATCAGTTTCAGGATCATTAATAGAAGGTTTAGGATCTGATATTTTAAAATCAGTAGGATTCTTTATAAGCTCATTGATTGTTGTTGTATTGGTGGCTTTAGGAGAATTAGCTTTAGGAACATCTTTAGAAGATCCAGCCACCTTGTCAATAATGTCCACAATCTTTGGGCCTTGCTGTTTCTTAGGACTAGTTGGGTTTGAAATTTGTTTTCTCTCTCTTGGGAGAATTTGCAAGAATTTTTATTTACTAGTATCAGTCTTCCTTTTGTTTTGTTCTTGCTGATTTGGAGTATTACTTTTTATGACAGGTTCATTATTTTTCTTACTCCTAAGGTTGTATTGACTGTGAATTTCGTTTATTGCAAAATCATAACCTTGTTTGTAATCGTAGGATTCCCCAGAATTCACTTTGAACTTTTGGAGTTCATAGAGTTCCTGGTCCTCCTGGGTAAGGAAAATAGTATTGTCTTCATCAATCCCCATAAAAATGTTAATGTCTTCCTTGTCATCAACACTGTTTTGTGAACTTTCTGCAAAGTTTTCTTGAAGTGGGGCTCTTATATTTTGATCAGGAGAAGGCTCCTTGCCTTTTCTGGAGTTGTTGTTTTTTCTGTAGTTGGGATTCTGGATCTGGGATTGATTATCCCATTGAGGTTTTCTCTCAATTTTATCCAGTCTATCAACTAATTTTTCTAGTGCTTTAGTAATGAAATAAAACTTACTATCTAAGTGAGATGTTTCTTCTTTAATAGTGACACTTCTTTCATTTCTTAGCCTAGACTTCTTAGCAAGTATATTAACTTCTACACCTACAGCGTTTTGTTGCATTTGTTCTAAAGTATCTGCATCCCTCTCCCTAAGTTGATAAGCCATGTCTACGTCAAATCAATTGGGGAATTTCAGTAGCATAGAGTAAGGGGTAGGTTTAAGTTCTGTGGGAATGGAATTATAAACATTGTTATACCTTGTACAGAAGTCTTGGACTGACTCATTTGGGGCTCTTTTGACTGCATCAAACTCAGATAGTATCTGCATAGGGTTTTTATTTTTCTCCCATTTATTAAGGAATGCTCTATGGAAAGCAGCTATATCTGCTATGCTACCAGCTCCTAAACTTTTGAACCAAGTTTTTACCTCTCCAATCAGACTCTGGGCAAACAACCTCATTTGAACATCACTTTCATCAATTTAATAGACTTCCCAGAAATCATTCATCCTAGTCAGGTGTTGTTGATTCGTTATCTATGAGAGATTATCAAACAATGGGATGTCTTTCTGGTAGTTATGGGGCATGTCGTGGAGGTTTTGTGGTAGAACCAAGGGAGCATATCGAGTTGCCATGGCTTTTATTTTGGCTGGACTAGGAGTTATAGTAGTAATAGTAGGGATAGTGCTGGTGGTTACAACGGATGTACTTGAAGAGCTTGGTAAAGAGGATGAAAAAGAAGTAGTGTGGCTAATGGTAGTTGTAATGGGTTGGGTAAATGATGGATTTACAATTTTGGGCTGCAAAGGCAGCTCAGGAATAAATGGATTGGTTGATGTACTAGCAGTGGATTGTGGAAATGATGAATATATGATTCTATGGGGTAGAAATAACTCAGGGACTATGGGATCTTGAGGTGAACTGGTGGTAGAATCAGTGAATGATGTAGCAGCATACAGAGTTGAATCTGATGCTGGAAAGATTGTTGTATATAGCTCAAAAACTAGGGGTTTAAATTTAGACAAAAAATTCGTTAACTTAACAGCTTCTTCTATGTCTTTAATTTTCGAGACAACTACTCTTTTAATTGGACTTTTACTTTTAGTTTGAGGAAATTTAGTGGAAACGGAAATACTTTTATGTTTTTCACTTACATAAGAAGTAAAAACTGGATCTAAAACAATTTATTTTAAATTCGATTCAGATTTTGTTCTAAATAAAGATCTTTCAAACTTTAAGTCAAAATCAATATCTGATAAGCTAACCAATTCTTTGGGTAAAGAATCAACTCTTCTCAGAGGTATCTCAGTCTCAGAACTATCAATTGGTTTTTTCTTTTTTATTCCTATCTGGTTCGGATCATCTACTATATCTGGAGGATTAGGATCAGGGTTGGATCTAGTGTAGTAGACTTTTTTGGGAGCCAGAATGTTTATTAGGTAAAATAACCACAACCTTTAAATTCAATCTTAAAGTAGAAAAGATATAATTAAAGATCTTCCTTCAAGATAAAACTTAAAACTGGAGAGTGGTTAATTCCCCAATATGGTCGCCAGTATGTTATCACCCTAGTAATTTTCAGGTTGTGGGATGGGGATTTTTAGTAGTCAAGAACACCAGGGGTAACCAAGAACCGCTTTGGGAATTCAGGATCTAGCCTTCCTGAGCTCCAGAGAGGGATCTCTCCTTATGATTTAGCTTTGTTTTGATAAAATATTTTAGGCTAGCTATGAGTATAAAGTAGGGCTTGTTTGGAAATGTTGGTGGGAATAAAGAGATTTCAAGGTAAACCAGAAAGATCTACCAGATCATTGGGCAATGGAGTCAACTCTCTAGGCAAGCAGAACTAAGAAATAAGGCTTAGGGGGGAAACCTCAAGGTAGTCAATTACCGCACAGAGGGCAACCTCAAGGTAAATTTTTCCCAGGACAAACTATGGCACAATATTATTTTGGAGAACAAACTCAAGGACAATACATACCTTAAGGTTATCAACCTTCAGGACAGTACATACCCCAAGGTCAACCTCAAACTCAGTATGTTCCTAAAAGTCCTTATCAACCCCAGACTCAGTACGTGCCTCAGGGTTATCAACCTCAAGGTCAATACTTAACTCAAGGTTTCCAACTGCCTTCTGGTCAATCATTTGTACAAGGAGCCAGAAATTTTCCACTTACTTATCAACCCTACGTTCAACTAGGCTATGGTCCTTATGTTCAACATTCTGCGGGAAAATACCTTGGAATAAAAATGGTGTGGGATCCGTCCCAAATTCAACAGACTATGCAACCTAATGTGCAGTTGTCTACTCAACCTAGACAGCCTTTGGTTTCTGGTCCAACCCAGCAACCTGTCCAGCCTACTATTCAAACCCCTGCACCTAGTTCTGTTCAGCAGTCTGGGCCTAGTACACCTCAGACTCTGCCTCAAACTACTGCAACTGCTGCAACATCTGTTCAACCTATAACACCTGTTTCTGGAGTATCTGTAGCTCCGAGTTCTTCTATCCTTGCATCCGTGCAAATCCCTCAAGTCTCTGTACCCCAGTCAAGACCTTCAGTTTAGACTTCGGTCCAGATACCTGCGGGACAAGCTGGTACAAGTACGATTGTCACAAGTTAACTGCAATTCACGTATCAACCGTACCAGGGACAGTATCAATTCGGTCCCGTTTTGCAAAACCCAGTTTATCAGTATCAACCATACCCTGGCTATACTTATCAACAGCCTCAACAACCCCAGTTTGGTCCGGTTAATCCTAGTTTCCTGGGAGGTTACACAATTCCTAATGCAAATCCGATTCCCAGTTATCCTGGGTATCCTCCTCCTGGAACTTCTCTGGTTACTCAAGGTTTTCGTGACCCTAACCGTCAGTTACCATTTATTGCAACTTTGGATTTACCTGATTTGACACGCCTTATGAATGATCCAATTTTCTATTATCTGTACTCACCGCCAATGCCGCATAAGTTGCCCAATGATATACCGAAATTTGAGGGTAAGTCAGGAGAGGATCCGTCAAATCACGTTATGATTTATCACCTCTGGTGTGCATCTAATTCGATAATTGTTGATTCAATTCACTTACGTCTTTTTCAACGAACTCTTATTGGTCTTGCCGCCAAATGGTACATTGAGTTACCATGAGGCTCTTTTAATAATTTTAGTCAGTTAGCAACTGCTTTCTTAACTCATTTTCAGTTTCCTGTCCGATACGACAATGGCATGGAACTATTGACTTCGCTAAAACAATCCACGTCCACATATATTTCTGATCATATTCACGAATGGCGACGTAGAAGGCGTTTAGTGAAAGTTTACATTTCGGATCAAATTTCGGCAGAATGGTTTGTTAAATCATTATTACCCAAAATCACTGAAGATGTAGCTAAGGCAGGAGTTTTTACTGAGGAGCAAGTCATTTCTCAAGCTCAGTATCTCGATCTCGTCTACACGTAGTCAGGTACTTTACATGAAAAAATCCCTGCTCTTCCAAAACAAGGTAAAATAAATGTAGCTCCTTCAGGGTCTCATGCTACTGATGGTATGATTGGTACAGTTAATACTAAAAGTAAGAAGAAATCTTCAAAGAATTCTTCTCCTATAATAACTTTGCCTAATTCCCCAAAAGGAGAGTCTTCCACTGAAATTTCTGCCGACATTCATGTCGTAGAGACATCTACGGCCAAATCTAAATCTAGCAGTAAAAAGAAGGGGAAGAATAAAAACAAAAATAATTCAAAAGAAAAAACAGATAAAACTGAATCTAATGACGAAAAATGCAAGCCTCGCTATCCTTGTTTCATTTGCGACGAGGATAATTTTACTAAAGAATGCCCACATCGAGCGGAGGTTTCGAAATTCGTGAAAGGTTCTCAACAGCCTATTGTCTTGAAGGATCCTTTTCCCACTCAAGATAGTAAGATGATTGGTTCCACCTCGAATTCCTCAGAAGAACCTATTATGATGATGTCTCATGTCAGGATTACGACACGATCGCAAGATTATGGTAGTAAAAATCTTGTTGGTGGTAAATAAGTAGAATCTTCTAGTTCAAATACATCAACTACACCTCCTTCCATTTCCGATCCGCTACAGATCGAGAAACCTAATCCAGAATTAGTAATCAAACTGCCTGCTAAAGGTGTACTTGGTAAATCAGCTTTCAATCCACATGCGAGAGCTGCTCAGAATTACAACATTGTTGAGGACTTAGCTATTTCCCCTTCAACAATGTCAGCTTTGGAAGTGCTGTAATCATGCCCAGCACAACGTAAATTAATTTTGTCTGCCATAGGAGCTGTCGATATTCAGGACTCGAACCTAATAATCTTCGATTTAGAGAATAGTACACCGCATCTACCTCATCAAATGGCTTTCCAGATTCCATTATTAGTAAAAAATAGGCCGATTTTTCAGACTATGATTGATGAGGGAGCTTCAACATGTATTATGTCGATCCAGTGTTGGAAATTTCTTGGTTCTCCTACACTCAATCAGTCTTTGACAATTATAAAGGCTTTTTATGGCCGAGGTTTCCATCCTTTCGGTATTTTGCAGGATTTACCTATAGGGGTCAAAGGTAAAACCGTAAATCTAGATGTGGAAGTGGTTGATGCCCCTCTAGATTACAACCTTCTCCTGGGTCGTAGTTGGTCTTATGCTATGACTGCTGTTGTTTCATCAGTATTTCAGCTTATCAAGTTTCCACATCAAGGAAAGATCGTTACAATAGACCAGTTAACTTATTTTTCTTCCAATCCAGCCTCTACAGAAACTATCCAGCACATCGGTAAAATGGCTATCCCTTACAAGGATGTTGGGGTAGGTTTGATTAAAGATTCTGGTTTACTAGGAACTTTTTCCTTTCCTCCTCCTAACGTATCGCCTTCTATTGCAACTATTCATATGATTTCGTCGAATAAAATTATGTTTGATGATCCTTGGATCGTACCTTCCGATTCTGAGTTGGATTCATTTCATGGCGCCATGCCTTTGAGTCCATTTGAAATTGCATATCAGGCTGTATAGTCACTTTCCGATCCTTCTTCAACTAAAATCGATCCAATGAATGGGATCCATGAGGAATCACTTTCTATATCTAGCTCAGCCACAACAACATTTCCTGATCTTGTTCATACTGATGAGCAGATTCGTGAACTTTTGTCTGTTGACGATTTACCATGGGAAGATCTACATCACCGATCTTCATTTTTACCTGAGCTAGATCATTTTGAAAATGATTTCGCTTCTATTTTTACTGCTGAATATGTCAAAGAACCGCAAAATCCATTGCACAATCCTAATTCTGAGTTAAATTTGGAAAATATCTCTCGAACAATTCCAATTGACATTTCAGTTAAGCCAGGAATAATTGAAAACATTCATATAGGTGCTTGTTGTACGAACGATGAACTCCACTCTTATAAAGCCCTATTTCAAGAATTCCATGACGTTTTTGCCTGGTCATATGAGGAAATGCCAGGAATCGATCTGTCAATTGTTGTACATGAAATCAAGACTTACTCAGATTCTAAACCTGTCCATCAATGTTTACATCAAATACATCTGAGAAAAGCTGCTGCAATCAAAGCCGAAGTTGAGAAATTACTTCGTACGAGTTTCATTTATCCAATTCCTTTAACTGATTGGGTATCGAATATTGTTCCTATTAACAAAAAACACGGAACGATAAGAGTATGTATCGACTATAGGGATATTAATCGAGCTTTTCCTAAAGACAATTATCCAACCCCCTATATTGATCAAATAATTGATGATTGTGCGGACAGTGAAATGTTCTCCTTTATGGATGGTTTTTCCAGTTACAACCAAATAAACATACTCCCTACTGATAAGCCAAAAACAGCTTTCATTTTTCCATGGGGGACATTTTCTTATTGCAAACTACCCTTTGGATTGAAGAACACTGGGGCAACTTTTCAAAGGGCCATGTCTTACGCACTTCATGACATTAAGCACATTGTGCAACCTTATCTCGATGATTTACCTGCTCATTCATCACGTAGGGCCGACCATCTCACTCATTTACGAGCTATCTTTATGAGATGTAGGCATTATCGAATTAGGCTGAATCCACACAAATGTGTTTTCTGTATAGAATCGGGTCACTTACTGGGATTTTTTGTTTCGAAAGCAAGAATTCGCGTTGATCAGTCGAAGGTCGAAGCTATTGTCAATATACCTCCTCCTTCGACTCTGCGCAAACTCCAAAGTTTGCAGGGGAAAGAAAACTTTTTACGTCGGTTCATTCCTAACTACGCCGAGCTAACAAAGAGTTTTACCAGGTTTTTAAAATAGAACATTCCATTCTTTTGGGATGAGATCGCTAATCGATCTTTTGATGCACTCAAACAAGCGTTGAGCCATGCACCGTTATTGCATCCTCCCGATTACAACCAGGATTATTTTTTGTACCTCGTCGCTTCTCATTCCACCATTGGGATGGTTTTAGTTCAGGAAGATGAATTCAACAATGAACATGTCATTTACTATCTTAGTCGAAATTTGCATATGACTGAGATCAAATATACACATGTGGAGAAATTGGCCTTGGTAGTTGTTCAAGCTGTCCAAATATTTCGACACTACATCTTAAAACGCAAAACCACAGTAATTTCTGACTGTAACCCTATGATGTACATCTTGACCAAACAATTGCTAGGGGGCAAGTATTCCAAATGGATAGTTATCCTGCAATAATTTGACTTGGAATTTGAAAAGTCCAAGGCAAAGAAATCTTTGGTTTTTGCTGAACTAATGTGTGATTTCCCGTCTACTGATACTGAAACTGTGGCGGAAGAGCCCATTGTGAACGAATCCTTGTTTCTTATCAGTACTCTTGATCCTTGGTATGGGGATATTATTGTTTATCTCCAAACCCAATCTTTTCGACCTGAAATCTCATGATCTCACCGACGGAAAATATGTTTCCAATCCCAACAATACAATATTATTGGTGATACACTCTATCGTCGTGGAGCGGATTCTGTTTTCTGACACTGTCTTACTCATGAATAAGCTGAGAAGGTTCTAAATGAATATCATTCTAGAGAATTTGGCGGTCATATGTCTGGGTAGGCCACAACCCAAAAGATATTGCGCGCTGGTTATTTCTGGCCGTCGTTATTAAAAGATTGTATCTATGCAGTTTGAAAATGCCACAATTGTCAGGTCTTTGATCATAAAATGCGTGCACCACCCACTCCTCTTCACCCTATAATTGTTGTCAGTCCTTTTTCAAAGTGGGGTATTGACTTTATTACATGTAACCCTCACTCGGCTGGGGGGCATGCATATATTATCCTAGCGGTAGATTATTTTACTAAGTGGGCCGAGGTGATGCCTACATTTTCGGTAGACGGAAAGACTGCTGCAAATTTCGTGTTCAATCATATAATTGCTAGATTCGGTGTCCCTCAAGCCATTATTACAGATCATGGAAGTCATTTTCGAAATATCATGATGACTGAACTGACAGATCAACTTGGCCTGCGTCATGATAGTTCTAGTCCTTATTACCCACAGGCTAATGGTCTGGTTGAAGCTATCAATAAATTTTTAGTCACTATGATCAGACGAATTGTTGGCATTCCATGTTATTTTCAGCACTTTGGGCATATCGGACCTCAGTAAAAACATCAACTGGTTTCACTCCCTTTCAACTGGTTTACAGTTTGGAAGCTGTGTTGCCTATTGAATTCAAAATTCTATCATTGAAATTAGCCATAGAATTAATCCCAGCTACGTCTGAAGAGGAGAAGCGTTTTTTGTACTTGGCTCAGCTAGATGAGAATCGACAAAATGCTGCATTAGCAAACTAAGCTCATGTTAAACGAACAAAGGCTCAGTACGATAGAAATGTTACCCCTCGTAATTTTTCAGTTTGTGCCCATGTGGCATGGTCCTTTCAATGTTAAGCGAAAGCTAGCAAAAGGGGCCTATGAGCTGATAGATTTCGATGGTGTCCCTTTAGATAAACCCAGAAATGGGCTTTATCTGAAGAGATATTATGCTTAAATTTGGTGTGGAGATTTATTAGATTAGATTTCTTTACTGCTGGTGTGTCTTAGATTAGAAAAGTGTACCTAGTTTAGAGTGTGTTTTTATCACTATTCCTTCTTATCTGAGTTTTACTCTTGATATTGCAGATGTCGACGCTTCTTCAAACCTACATTGGTTTTGCTGATGGTGCTTGTCGTAGTACACGGAACATTTCTTCCGCAGCTTGGGTTATCTATTCACCCTCTGACGAGTTAGTATCCATGCATGGGGTAAGCCTCGGTCAAACAACGAATAACATTGTAGGGTATAGTGCGGTGATTGAGTTATTATCTGAATCCATATCGTTTGGAATTTGGAGTTTGATTGTTAGGTTAGATTCTAAACTTGTTGTATTAAAACTTAATAGGGTTTATGCCATTAGAAATCCAGTGTTATTACGGTTATTTTTAAGAGTTCGTCTCTCGGAACATGAATTTGATTACATTGAATATCAGCATATTCCAAGACATTTAAATACATTAGAAGATGCAGTTGCTTCTAGTATGATAAATCGACATTTGCAATAATAAAAATAGTAAATTAAACAACATTCATAACATGTACACAGATAGCCGGTAAATAGTGATATATCATAGTATAGAAGTGTTTCAAAAAATATACATCGTCTTCGATCATAGGTTGGAAACACCTTATGATCGGAAAAAATGATAATACAAAAGGTCAAAAATATGAGTCTATGACATGATCATCCTATCACTGATGATGATCACGATAAGAGACCACTGCCCAGGCCACCCTACATAGGAACCTCCTAAAAGGTCCTGGGACACCAATCACATATCTCTGTAATCTGAGCGGGATATCATATATGTCGGTCTCTGGAATGTCTAGAGTCAGGCGCTCTAGGTGATGCTCTAAATCAGACAGCATATCTGCTGATTGGCCCTCTGGGGCTGGTGCTGCGGCAGCTGGATGCCTCCTCTCATAAGGTTGGATATGGGCTGGTCGCCATGGGCCCACATCTGCATTTAAAACTTTGGCTATTAGTTTCAAGACGATTAAAATACAAAAAAAAAATTAGAACTTAGAAATTGTTGAAAATGATTTTTACCTGTTTCATCCCACTGTTCCCCTGCTGGGAGAGCCATCTCTCGGTTGCCACAGAAATCTATCCTGGCGTATGGAAAGTCCTCTATAACAAAAAGTTGGCGTTCCAACCAACGAAAATATATATAAGGAAATCGAACAACCTCGACGCCCTCAGCAACATGACAGGCCATCAATGCAACCCAACGAACCATCCTAGGTTCTCGAGGTCGTCCAACATCAACAGGAATGTTCTGCGGAGCTAACATGGGGATCCTCTCTAGAGCAAAGGTGACTACAATGGATCCATATCCAAAGTTATTTAGCTTTCTGTTCTTTGCTCTGGTTAGTTGGCCTTTTACATTGGCCAACACAGCTTCGTACCAGTTGAAAATGGTGCCTCGAAAATAGTCTACAACAATGCGCATCTGGGAACCGATAGCCACATGCAACGCTACGCTCCCACACAGTATGGTGACAGTAAATGCAATAAATTTAAGCTCGGGACGGATGATAGTTTTTATGTCAATCCGTTTGTCCCGGGGGTCTGCCTGATCATTACAGAACTCTTGTCGAAGACTAGCAACAGTCTGGCCACCTGGCCTAGTCCCAAACAGAGTAATTTGTTCACCCCTCTTGGACAAACCAGTCAAAAAATAGATATCCTCCAGCTCAATTTCAAGCCAGTGGCCGCCAATAATGAAACATTGGTCCTGTACGTTCCACTTGTTCACCAGCCATGTTAGGAGGTCTACCTGTGCCCTCATGCCCTAAATGGCCCAGAATTTATACAAACTGCATGCTCTTAATGCCTGCATTGTAGGAAAATGAAGCATCGCAGCGTCATCTATGTATTCATGCTCACGTTCTCTCCAAATTAGCATCTTATATATCCTACAATGCATAAAAATATATATTAGAACAATTTAATTTGAAAAATGTTGGGCGGAAGTAAAGAAATTTAAGTTTGAAATTTAATTGCGCGGGGTTCGCACTTTGTTCTCATACATAGTGCGTAGGAACGCACAAGCACTGTGAGACAAGTGCAGACCCACGACTTTTTCCTATGTAGGAAAAAGTCGGGGTCCGTAGGGCTCGTGTGTTGCACCTGCGGACCCTCGCAGGTGATTTTTTTTAAACATATTTTTCTCTTAAAAACGAAATATAAAGCCTAAAAATGAAATGTAAATGGAGGAAATGCAAGATTAGGAGGTCATGGATTACCTGGAGCTGACAGTTCTCGATTTCGTCGGACGGATTTTCCAGAATCTTCACATGAACTTTTTTACCCAAAAGCTTTTACTTTTCACTCTAAACTCAAATGGTAAAAATGAAGTTAGAAAAGTCCTTTTTATAAGTTTTTTTGAATAAATGAATTTTTAATTTGTTTATTTTTCACTTTAAAAACGTTATTTTTGAAAAGCATTTTTATTTATCTTAAACAGGTATGTGTAATGTTTCAATTTTTTGTGCAGAAATTGGATTTTTCAGGAAAATTGATTGTTTTCAACAAAGAGCATACTTTTATCACTTTTTCAGACTCTTTCAAAAATTTACGAAAAATCGAAAACTTGGAGTCCTCTTTTAAGCTCTTTTCAGACTCTAGAAAATTGAAAAGATTTCCAAGCACTTGATTATTCGAACTCATTAAAATAAATGAATGATCATCCTTTCAGTGTAAGTTTACCCCTTTTACGGACTGAAATGGACTATTTACGAAAAAGGTATACGTTGACTAATTACGGTCAATAGAGTTCTCTCTCGCATTATTTTATCCTTTTTCGGTCCCGAGAGACTAAATTTACGAAATAGTACCCCCATGGAGTTTTCTTAAGTTTTTCTTCCGACTCCCTAAAATTGAAAAACACTGAGTTTCTCCTATACTAGACTCGTTAAAACTTAACAGTAAAGGACCTGTTAAATTTTAAGCAGGAACAAACCACTCCTTCTTAGGGTTTGAATCTTAAACTAAGTTGGACTCATCTGAAGGATGAGCTTATAAACAAGAAAATTTTATCCTCCTCAAGCTTGTCAAAAATAAAGAGGTACTTGCCAGAAATGGTGGGGGAAAAGAGAGAAAAATGGACTTGTTTGTTGTATTTTGATTTTTCGAAAATCCAGTTAACCACTCTTGAACCTGACACTTTTGTTCACCTGGGTTGGGAAATCCTTTGCCTAACAGTTAATCAAACCATATTGAAAGTCTTCAGCCGGTTTCTGGGTATTAGCTTTGGGTCAATTGTCACCAAGCCATCTGCAGTGTCGTTATGTGTTCAAGAGGACAGTTCAAACAAACCATTCATTTGCGAAATATTTGTCTTCCATTTTGACCATCCCTGAGTCAGTCCTTGCCAATATATTTTCAAAACTTGATCTATGATTTCGTGTTGTGGGCTTGCCTACGACGGATCACTTTCTATCGACGACAGCTCATTATCTAGGAAGTTGATCCAGAAATCGTCAGTACCTTGAAATATGCATGCCTCAATGGCAGGTTTCTCGCCTTCGACGACAGGTTGCATCATTGACCTTCGATCGAATGATTCCGTGACATGTTCGACTTCAACTCATTCATTCACATTTCATGGATTGTACTGAGTACTTTGAGAGCCATTGACATTACTGGTGGTTACTCTCACACTTGTTAACAGTTTACATCATTGACTGGTAATAAAGTGGTTTCTACCATGTTTGACTTCGACACGCTCATTCACATGGATAGAATCGTACTAGTTCGAGATGCGGAAATTAGACCCTGGATCTAGTTTCTACCATCCAGGCTGCGAGGAATTTTGTTGTCATTTATACAGTGGACTATTCATAAACAGATGGTTGCGTCCATACTGTGTCTACATATGTCTATAATGTTGATGTATTCAAAATCATTCCTGTATCAGAACAGTTTGAATCAGTTTCTAGTTAGTTTTGATCTGAGTATGGGAATGCCTACCTCAATGATGATATGTACACATATATATTTTGCATTGAATGTTTTTACAGGTTCAGACTAGGGTGTCCATAGGATGATCCTTGAAATGATAAAGTACTGCACTCTTCATATATGACAGACTTCAGCTTCATCTATTCCATACTTTGCACTTTAGGGGGCAATCTGTTGCACTGAAAATTGTCATCCTGACATTCTGCTATATGTATGAGCTCATTATCACTCATACTTCCTCCTTTGCAAGTCTAACATATCAGCTCCTCATGTCAAGCCTTGAAAATAAGAGAAAAGTTCTTAAAAATCTCCTTAACTCTGATATCGCACTTTCTCTGTATCTTGCCTGCGGTCCCGCACCTAATGTTCATGACTCCTGCGTACCTGAACGAAATTTCTCTGTGTTATGGGTGCAGACCCCTGTAAATATTAAAAAGGCGCAAGTAAACTCAAAAAATCTCACTTTCAGTAAATTCTAGAAGCCTCTAGAAATAATCTTGCGGTGGCAGAACCGCTCTTTTGAGGTTCATGTATCCCTTACCTTATGGAGCTAACCCCTTGATGTGAGGAGCTTATCCCTTTGAAGGAGGATTCTATCCCTTCATAATTGGAACTGAAACCTCCTCTTTTCCACTATAAAAAGAGGCATTGGGTAGCCTCAAAGGGAGTTCAAGCTTTAGAATTATTTGAGGTTAAGTGCTGTTGGGATTCAGACTCATTTAACTGAGATTTTTGTGAGGAGAGATCACATACCTCTATCTGTCTCGGTTGGAAGAGTGAAAGGATTGTCAGAGTAGAGGAGATTCCTTCTTCGGACCCTGGGAAGGCCAGTTCAACATCAAGGCTAAGGTTGTAATGTTTTCTTTATTCAAAGTTAATACAAATGAATTCATTTTTCTCAATAAGCTGTTAATTAACTGTTTATTTCATGGATTCCTTGATCACCATGATAGGCATGATTTATAATATTTACTATACAGGTGCTATTTAATGTTTTCTTGTTTGTGACTGTAGGTTTACAAAGATAACTCCTTCAAGTGCACGAGGGACAACAACTTCGAACAAGCATTGGATCTACGATAAGACCCTGACACCTTTATAGAATTCTGTTGTAAATCGCATATGTTTAGAGAAAGATAGGTTTACTTGGCTGTTTTTTGCTAGATTACATTTTGGTACTAGGGAAATTGATTAATCGCAACACTAATGCTCCTTGCATCTCCACGGAATTTCATCGATGGGTGGAGTCTCGGTAGTTTAGGAAGTCACTTGTAGAGTATTGGTCAATGAATAGGTGGGAAGTGACCCTCGAAACCCTTTCTCTAAGATAAAATAAAGAGTGGGACTTGCTTTCCTTCTAAGCAAGTGAATTTATCTTCTAGGGAGAGAAGAGGGGGATTGAAGGGTTGAGGGAGAAGAAAAAGAATTATGAAGGAAGTTCTCAATCCCTAAAATCCTTTGGGAACTTGGATTCCCAAATGGTCCTTGATGAAAGGCCTTTGACACTAAATGGGATGACACGAGGCCAAGTGGGCCCAGCCCAAGTTCGGGGATGGAATTTAGCAACCAATGATGTTCCTATACTGGAAATGTTAGGGGAAAGGACCAGACAAGATTTTTTACTTCGATAGGTCAAATTGATCCTACTAGGTTCTATCCTTGGGACCACCTAGGCAAAACTTGATCCTAGAGCTAGGGCTTGAGGTATCTGAATATTCCACCGTCGGAATTGGCCCAAGTTTTGAGGAGAGTGAGGGTACCCAACAACACAGCTGCCTCTAGGAGATAGAAGTTTTCCTCTAGCTAGATTCCTAGGAAATTGTTGCCCTAGGTGACCTAATGGGGCTAGACCTAGGGAATGTGAAAATTTCTTAATCTAAGAAACCCTATTGCAATATCTTGATTTACTTCTCCTACTTGAATTAAGTTACAAGTTAATTTCTAAAATATTCAATAAATTAGCGAAGTAAATAGTAAATACAACTAGCAACCTACACATACAGATCAAATACTGAATAACATGCTCATAGACAAAGTGACACAAGGATTTTCTGGACAAATATCCCCAGAAAAAACCCAATGTGGGAAAAACGGTGCAGCTAGCTCTGGACGGTTTTCATTATTATGTAGAATCTAAGTACAACAATCCTGGGCACCAAAACTGGTTCACTCAACAGAGAAATAAAAACGACAGTAATACGCTGCTCTGAATCCCTCTACATCAGCCTAACTGGCCTGCGTTAGCCTCTGCGTTGCTTAGTAAGGGTCTGCGTCACACTTGAAGGGCTTACACTGCCCTTGCGCTGCCCTGACTGGGCCTGCATCAACCCTGCGTGGCTCCTGCTACCTCTGCGTTGCCCCTTCTGGGCTCTGGTTGGATTGCGTGGCTCCTGCTGCCTCTGCGCTGCCCCTTCTAGGCTCTGGTTGGACTGCGTGGCTCCTGCTGCCCCTGTTGCTCTGGTTGGCTGGAATTCTTAAGAAAAAAAAGCATAGGCAAGAAAGAAGGCATTGGCCAAAGGTAACACATAACAGTAAAAAAAATTGAAGAAATTAAATGAAAATAGACCAAATGTAGGTTTTAACCCTGAACATAAATTATATACACACGAATCTTATAATAGAAAATAAACAATAGCGAGAGCATAAAACATAAAACAGATAAACACAGAGATTTTCCCCTGGATCCCAAATTGGGACGACCAGCTTGATTTTTCATTATATTCCTTTTAGTGTTACAACACATATATATACATGCCGGAGCATACATAAACCCCAATCCATTAACCCTGGACTAGAACATAACCGTAGTTCCCTTGACCGGATCTACAAAAATACCAGGGGCCGAAAACCATCGAACCCCAAAACCATGTGCAAAACCATGCACAAAACCATGGGCGGATCCGCCTATGAGTGGGTCCGCACAAAAAACAAATTTTGGCCGGGGCGCTGCCCTGGACCCCAACGGTGGGGACTGCTTCGCCCCTCGTGACCCCCCAGCTACGCCCGACGCAACATACAGTGCGTGGGGCTAATCGTGGAAAGAATATAACACATACCCAACATTCTCCCACTTGTTGTTTTCTTTCCACAGGGGCCACAGGAGAGCTTAGTCATTGGGCCAATTCTTCAACACCCATTGTTTCTCTACACCAAGAGAACTTCTGAGTGCTCACAGACTTCGTCAATGCATCTGCAACATTCTTCAAAGTGTCCACCTTTACCAGCAACACCCTTTTAGCCTCAACCATATCTCTAACAAAGTGATATTGAACATAAATGTGCTTTGTCTTTGAATGATAAGCAGGGTTCTTAGCCAAGAAAATTGCACTTTGGCTATCACAGTCTATCCTTATAGCTTGCTGTACCAACCCCATACTTGAACATAATCTTTGCAACCAAACTGCTTCCTTGCTTGCATGAGTGGCTGCTATGTATTCTGCCTCTGTAGTTGAAAGCGCCACTACAGACTGTCTTTTACTCATCCAACTGACTGCACCTCCAAATAGGCTAAACACATACCCACTTGTAGATCTTCTTTGGTCCATATCTCCAGCCCAGTCTGCATCAACAAAACCACGAATGTCCAACATTCTTTCCAATCCTGGTCTTCCCTGGTAGCACAAGCCATAATCCCTAGTGCCACGTAAATATCTGAAAACCCGCTTCACTGCTGTCCAATGCTCCTTCCCTGGGTTTGACATAAACCTGCTCAATACTCCCACTGCATGTGCAATGTCTGGTCTAGTACAGACCATTGCATACATCAGGCTACCCACTGCACTTGCATATGGAACATGAGACATATCCTCCTCTTCTTCTTGTGTCTTGGGACACTGTTCAGCAGACAACTTTGCACCTACAGGAATAGGAACACTCACTGGTTTACTATCCTGCATATTGAACCTCTGCAATATAGTCTCGACATACTTCCTCTAGTTTAACCAGAGCTTCCTCTTTGCCCGATCTCTCTTAATTTTCATGCCCAAAATATAGTTTGCAGCACCAAGATCCTTCATGTCGAATTTGGAGAACAGTTGGGTCTTCAAATCTTGGATAATTTCTTTGTCATTTCCAATCAACAACATATCATGCACATACAAGACCAAATAAATAACATGGTCACCAATTAATTTAAAATAAACACGGTGATCCTCCTTACTTCTGGTGAAGCCAAGTCCCTGTATATAGGTATCAAATTTCTAATACCACATCCTTGGTGATTGTTTTAACCCATACAGAGACTTCTTCAACCTGCATACCAGTTCTTTCTTACCCTTCACCATAAAGCCTTCAGGTTGCTTCATGTAGATCTCCTCTTCTAGATCCCCGTGAAGAAATGTTGTCTTCACATCCATCTTTTCTATCTCAAAATCAAATGCAGCAGCAACAGATAAAAGTAATCTAATAGAAGTAACTTTGGCAACAGGAGAAAAAATATCACCAAAATCAATTCCTGGCACTTGGGAATAACCTTTTGCTACCAACCGAGCTTTGTATTTCTCCACCTTGCCTTCTACATTCATCTTCTTCTTAAACACCCATTTCCTCCCGATGGGCTTCCTTCCAGCCGGCAACTCCACCAGATCCCATGCCTCATTTTTGTGCAAGGATGCCATTTCATCAACCATGGCCTCCTTCCAGAGTTTTCCATCCTCTGAATCTACTGCCTCCCTGACAGTTCTGGGATCATCATCAGTTATAGTTAAGGCAAAAACTGAACAAAAGCAGATGGACTATACCTTTCTGGTTGCCTTCTTTCCCGAGTTGATCTTCTCACAGCTGGAGTTTTTGGCTCTTCCTCTTCTAAGTCTTCTTCTGTTGTAGAGTCTGATTCATCCTCCTTTAGCTCAAACTCTATCTTCTCAAGTTCCTTTGGTAGGACTTCATGTGTAACAACATATTTCACCTCTCTAAACACCACATCTCGGCTGTACACAACCTTCCTTGTTTCTGGGTTCCAAAGCTTGTAACCCTTTAAACCATCCTTATACCCAATAAAGATGCACCTTTCAGATTTATTATCCAACTTGGTCCTTTTCTCCTTTGGAACATGTACATATGCATCACATACAAATACCCTTAGATGTGAAAGAGAAGGTTTCTTACCAGTCCATACCTCATGTGGGGTCTTATCCTCCAACACTGATGAAGGTGATCTGTTAACCAGATAGCATGCAGTCTCCACTGCCTCTGCCTAGAATTCTTGTCCTAACCCGGTACCATTGAGCATGCTTCTTGCCTTTTCCATCAGTGTTCTATTCATTCTTTCTGCAACTCCATTTTGCTAAGGTGTGTATGGAGTAGTCTTCTGCCGTGCTATACCACACTTCTTACAGAACTCTTCAAATTCCTTCTTGCAGAACTCCCCACCATTATTTGTCCTCAACGCCTTTATCTTCTTCTCTGTCTGGTTTTCCACCAGAGCCTTAAATTCTTTAAATTTGTCAAAGACTTCAGATTTCTTCCTCAAGAAATATATCCATGTGTTCCTTGAGAAGTCATCTATGAATGAAACATAGTACACAGACTTTCCCAGTGATGGAACTGACACAGGTCCAAACACATCACTGTGCACAAGTTCTAATATCTTGTTCGCCCTCTTAGCACCAGAAGGAAAACTCACCCAATTTTGCTTCCCATATACACAATGTTCACAGAAATCAAAATCCAGAGAGCAATTAGACATACCTTCTACCATACCATTTCTATGCAGTATCCGAAGGCCCTTCTCTTGATATGTCCAAGCCTTCCCTTTGATGCCATAGCACTGGTATTTTTCTCCGAACGGCTAGGCTTTTCGCTCACTTTCGGGGAACCTCGGCTGTTTACCCATCAATAACAGTGCTACCTTGTAGCTTGTACAGAGTTCCAGTCTGAACTCCCCGCATTAATACCAGTGCTCCCCGAACCATCTTGTAGGCATATTTCTCGAACACTGTTTTTACACCTGCATCATCCATCTTGCTTACAGAAATCAGATTTCTGGCCAATGCAGGAATATGCAGAACACCAGGAAGTGTTCTAATCCTTCCACCTTGTAGCTTCAGCTTTACCTTTCCACGTCCGACGATTCTGGCCTTCCTATCATCCCCTAGGAAGACATCACCACCATCATATTTCTCATACTCGCAGAACCACTCCCTATGGGGAGTGAAGTGAAAATATGCACCTGAGTCAATCAACCATGACTCATGATCTACATGTGTATTTGAAGAAGAAGCCAAATACACATCCCCACCTTCATCCGAGGTGGTTTTTTCCTCTGCAGAAGGAGCATCATCGGATCCCTTTCCTTTCTCAGGAGCTTTAGATCTGCAGTCCTTTTTGTAGTGCCCTTCCTTTCCGCATTTCCAGCACACCTTTACAAACTTTCCAGGAGATTTAGATCTCCCTCTAGATTTGGATCTCCCACTCGAAACCTTTTTCTTGTTTCTGTTCTGGGACCTTCCTCGTACAAATAAGGCATCTCCATTCTGACCCTCCATATTTCTCCGTCTCATTTCCTCCGACAGCAAGGCTGAGACAATGTCATCAAAATTCAAGGTAGTTGTATTGCTACCTATTGCAATAACCAGACTGTCCCACGAGTCTAGTAGAGAACACAACAAACTGATGCACTTATCTTCATCTGAGATTTTAATATCAACAGATGACAGCTGACTTACCACAGTATTGAAGGTGTTCAGATGCTCTGTCACCGAGTCTCCATCCTTCATCCTCAGGTTATACAACTTTTTCCGCAGGAACAACTTATTCACCAGAGACTTAGATTGGTACCAAGTCCCAAGTTTTTCCATGAATTCTTCGCCGTAGCTTCCCCAGATACATTCAACAATACTGAATCTGAGACACACAACCGTATTGTGCTCTTAGCCTTCCGATCCAGTTTCTTCCAGTCTTCATCTGACATTGCAGTTGGTTTAGTACCTAGATCTACCGCGATCCACTGATCTTTATCCACCAGCAGATCCTCCATCTTGAGCTTCCACAACTCAAAACTCTGACCATTAAATTTCTCGATCTCTATCTTTCCGCCGCTCGCCATATTCTTTCACTGCAAGAATCGATCCCGCAGATCTCCCACTGCACAGGGTCTACCACAGGCCCAAGCAAAAAACCCTCAACAACAAAGGCGTCCCCTTGAAGCCGAAACAGCTCTGATACCAAATGTAGGTTTTAACCCTGAACAGAAATTATCTACACACGAATCTTATAACAGAAAATAAACAATAGCGAGAGCATAAAACATAAAACGGATAAACACAGAGATTTTCCCCTGGATCCCAAATCGGGACGACCAGCTCGATTTTTCATTATATTCCTTTTAGTGTTACAACACATATATATACATGCGACACATCTCCACAAACCCAATCATTAAGCACAGATTCAAGACATAACTATAGTTCCTTAGGCCGGATATACAAAATACGGGGCGAAAACCATCGTACCCAAAAACCATGTGCAAAATCATTTTAAACATGGTGAATGCCCTTGTGTTGGGTCACAAAAATTTGTTGGACGGCTGCCCCAAACCCCATAGTCAAGGATTCACTCCCCCACCCAATGATGCCCCTCTTTACACAGCGCAACATAGAGTGCGTGGGGCTAGTAGTGAAAGAATAACACATACCTTATATTATACATCAACTGAAATAGCTCAATGGGACTAGAGAGTAAAAGCTTTGACAATAGCAATAAGTGCTTATAGCATCAGCTAAGAGAACAGAGGATACTAGTTCATGAGGTTAAAATGTTGTATAATTGTTGGCATAGGAAAACTGTAGAATTGTTAGAGTAAATCTCTGCAGGTACCATTAGTTGGTGATCATCGATAATCATTTCATTTCATCAAATACCCCGATGAATGGGCCTTACAAGCTATTTGCGTAGACAAACCCCACAGAAATTGTGTGATGGAAAAATATTCACACTATATTGAAGAAAACACCTACCAAATAAGGATGACATTTCAAATGGGGCAAGAAACAATAGAGAGATAGACATCGAAAAAGTTAAAATTCTAGGGAAACAGGAAAGCAACTAGGTAGCATGGTAGAAAGCACAACAAAGAAAATTATAAAAATGGAAAACCCTACAAATTAGCACCCATCCAAACATCACCACAAATTTTTCTTTAACTCTAAATCTCCAAATTCATCAAATTATATCTTGTATTCAAACCTGATCCTCTATGTTAGCCATTCTGGAGATAAGGCTCAGAACTTACTACATAACCATCACCTACATGTAGTGATCTTATTATGTGACCAGACAACCTACTTTCGTGAAGACACGGAAAGGTAAACACTCTCTGCCAAGATTTTCCATACAGCCCAGGTTGAGCAACCACATATACATCACCAGTTTTTTCTCTTCAGATTTGTAACTTAGAAGAGCTTTGTTTGACCACCTCCGGGTTGCTTCCAGAGTCACCCAGGCAAGCCCTCTCAACATCATCCTCTTTCTGTAGTACCTAATTAGTAATTTAATTAACCATAACAGTTTCTTGATCATGCAGGTATTTCAAATATATTTCCAATAAGCATAAAGCTTTCATGTTAAACAATCATGTCAAAAGACTTCATACTATGATGCAAAAAACACAAAGAAACCTCACCAACACTCAAAGGACAAACAAAGTCAAACCTCTACAAAGTATAAATAGATATCTGATAAACTTCATTCCACCACAAAAACATGCTTAACTAAAGAAAATTATAATTACTGTGCTTTCAAGACAAAGCTTTCAAGGGAAGTGATGTTATAAACATACCCCTACACCTCGTGAACAATCAATGTGTATAATTAGACCATCATAAGGCTCATTTTAAACATCATTATTATCATTTTATAAATCATTTTCATCAAATCAACAAGAAGGAAGCAACAATTGCACTCAGTTCCACTGAAGCAAAGTATATGGAAGTTTCATATACTTATTATGAAGCTATCTAGATTTTCAACTTGATTGTAGAGTCAACCAATCAGTTGTTGAAGCCCAATATTGTCTCTTGTGAGAATCAAAGTTACATCAAGCTCTATGAAAATCCAATGTGTCATGACCATTTCAAACACATTGATATTCAATACAATTTCCTAAGATTCCAAATTCATTAGGGAGTTGGTAGTGTTGGACCACATTCTGACAAAGTTGCATATGGTTAATAGTTTGAAAAAGCTCCTAACAAAGGGGAAGTTTGACAAGTTGGGGGAGAATCTTGGGTTATTGGAAAAAAAAATTCTCAAGAGTGTTAGATTACCTAGTTGGTCCGAGTTGGTCTCACCTCAGCCTTGAGAAGTTGAGCAGCACCAGGATTGCAGAGCTAGATTGTGGTACACCAGTCAGAAAGATTCTTAAATACAACTAGAAGCTTATAACGACACCTTCGAGGATAGACGAATTAGTTGTTGGGTCACACCCACCAAGTATGGCACACTAGTTGAGGAGATTAACACCATCATCTCAAGTGCATTCATGAGTGCACACTTATGGAATGAGGCACCTTCAGGAGAGGAGTTATATCTACTATGATAATGCACTACTCTAAAAGAAAAGCCTTGCATACAAGGAAAAGCTATGAGGGAGTTACTCATGCTCAAGGGAGATGCACCAAAAACGCTATCATTAATCTGTTTTCTAACATCACCTTCTCTTAACTTATGAATGAAAAGGATGGGCACAGTAGTTAGACATTTGTAGAAATAGATAATAAGAGTGAGTGTTAGCTTGTAGGTTGTAGTAGGAGCTTTTGTGAGATGACAACTTGCTGTGACATTCTTCTATTTGAGTAATAAAGACTTCTCTGCAATTATTGTTGGAGCCTACTCTTTTTATCCTAAATTCTCAGATTGCAGATTTGTGTAGAGTGGGCCTAATATATTTGTTGTTTTAATCCACTGTACATGCTGTGTTTGCAATCTTGAATTTAAATCCTTCAATTTCTGTTCATGCAAATCTGAAATTTTGATAGGCAGATACTAAAGTTCAGTCCTGCTGTTAGGATTTTTTAATTCTATGAGGGTATTCTCTTGTTTTCAATAGTATTTGCATATTTTTGCATCACAACTCATCTCTTCCATTTCATTCTACTATAATACAAAATCATTTCTTGTATAGTTTAGTTTATATCTGCTTTTTACTTAATTGATCTTTTATTTTATTTTATAGGAGCAGTACTTATTCTACTGTAATACAAAAATCATTTCTTGTATATTTTAGTTTATATATTCTTTTTACTTAATTGATCTTTTATTTTATTTTATAGGAGCAGTACTCAGCAATCTCAATTCACACCCCCTTTCTATTCACACTATTGTATATGTGTGGTCGTTGGACATTATCTCATCTTTATATTATCTTTGAGTGCAGACTTGTGTATCACAATTCGCATGTTAGAATTGACAATCATGAATCAACAGTTGTATTTTTGTGTTGTATGACCTTAAGTTGTTGTTTCTAGTTAGTCTTGCAACAAGTGTCTTCATAGACAACCCTGCAACCATAATTCTAGCTAAGGAAAATAAACTTGATGTGTCAAATGGTTGAAAATAATGACAAATTAGATCTCAAAGATGAAGATAGTTCAATACAGAGAATGTGACTCAAATTCTCCAAAACTATACTTGTAGCCAAGCATTATATCATTTTCAGGGAAAGCCAATAAACTCAATACAATTTTCTAGGGAAAACATAATGTAGATGCCAACACACATGGCCTTGGAAATTTTGAAGTCTATTATTTTCCGGGATAAAGCTAGGAAAAATAACCTTTTCCCAATTGTAAATAGTTCCTGTGCTATAAATGTCATGAATTAAAAAGACACATTGATAGGAAGTATGGAATTGGTTTTTTGACCTGTCATTTGAGTAAATAATAAATGCCCCAGCAATATTCTTATGGGGCTAAGCCAAATGTCTACGTAATACTTATTGGCAACCACTACTCTTGAAGCATTCACCCTTCAAAGGATTTATCATCACATGACTCCAATGGTTATTCTTGTTGAGCCTCTGCTCCCCTGAAATCTTCATGGGTATACACAAAACTATTAGATATTCTAATGTATATTAAGGATTCAGTGGAATATTGCAAGATCCAAAGATGGGCACAAGTTAGACAAGGAAACAATCTCAAATCCTAGAAATGACAAACAAGTAGAATGATAGTCAAAGGAATGACTCAGAAGAGAGATTGCAACAGTGGAGGCACAAGTCTTTAACATCTCTGGGACTATAGCAATATTAATGCCAATGGTATAGAACAATACCCTTTGAGGGCTCATTGGCTATAATATGTATGATGGTTGTCTTTGGATAAAGAAGAGAGAGAGAGAGAGAGACCAGGTTCTAATAATACGTATCACCAGTCTCTATTTAAAATGGATGCCTAGACACCAATACATATCAAGGTGAGATGAATGCTATAAAATTAAATCATTGGTTGCAACAATTAAAATTTAGAAGTTTAATTCATTGGGGTAGCATCGGATGTGCTAAAATGGCATTCCTCATGTTCCCATGAAACCATCTCCCCATTGGTTGGTAGGACACTAGCCCATGATAATTTTTTCTCATCTTAGATATTGTACAAGTGATTTGGAAAGAGGAGGTAAAAATGGTAATTTTCGGCAGTTTTAATTTCAAGACATTTTAGTGGGGCATTGGCTGGTAGACAGTGAGATTACATTGAAATGTGGCTTTGCTGCAACACTGCAGAATTATCTAGGAAAATTTGTGTACAAAAATTGAAACTAGAGGCAGTTCTAGCCCTCACAGAACTGAAACAGGGAGACTCTGTATGTGGTTGTAACTATTCTATATGTTTTTGGTGATGTGTTCTAGAGAAAGGTCATTCCTCTTAGCACTCTTGTATGGGTAACTATGTTTGTGATGAAAAGTGGACATATTACTCTCTTGAATTACACCAAAGAAACCAAGTGGAGGATTCTTGAAATTTGGCAGGTCATGATTGCAAAAAGAAAAATCATACATATATGGAGATTTGTTCTTCTTTTGAAAAATCATCTAGATGCAACAAATCTTGTTGCTTGAAGATTGGACATGAAGGTCTTCATAATTGTAAGTCACCTCAACATCTGTAGGATGAAGTGTTCTCTCCCAAGCTGCAAAAGTCCTTGTGTGATAACATTGAGATTGAGTATTGTGAAAAACACACTTATCTTGAGAGATATTGTCCTAAAAAAATGCATCATGGAGGGTGTGATGAACATCTGTGTGGTAATGAGAATGCTTGCTATAGGAAATGTGAATTCAATGCTTTTGTGAGATTTTCACTGAACTTGTGCAAAAGACATGCTCATTTTAGGACATAAGAGGTTCCATCGAGTGTGACCAAGTCTCTAAACGAAGTGGCATGCAGAAGGATGGTTACATTACCATGACACTTTTTGAAACATACCATGATGGTCTACATCTTCACACACTAAATCCAGATGCTGCACGTTATAGTAATGTAAGATGTAAGGCTTGTAAGGCTTGTAAGTATTTTTGTCAATGACCAATCAATCATTTTGGTTTACATCAAATGGTCTCATGGGAACATGAGGAATGGCATTTTTGCACCAGAACATGAAGAATTTTCGCTTGGATATTATCTTAGCTTCCAATCTCACCTTCTATTTATACACAATATAAGGGCTTCATTTGGGCGTCCACATTGGCTTGACAAGTTGTCACATGGCTTATTAACACCAAGCCAACCTAGACTCTTCTTATGCAAACCCAACCATATAATTCAAAAATTCACAACTCCTTCTAAGCCTACACGATCTCCATTGGCTCAGTCTTGTAAGCACTCATCCTTTTAGATCAAATACCACTCATACAAATCCCTCCAATCTTGGATATGCAACATCATGATCTGATGAAGACTCTAGCCTGCCAATATCTAGTCCATCACATGAATCCATCTCAATCAACCTCATCTCTTCCATGCCAAAGAAACCCTTGAGCTGTCCTAAGTTCTAACCATCCATGAAAAATCAACGAAAGTCCATGATCAACAATCTGCCCTACAACAAACTTTTGTTCACTAGGCTCTCCACCAATCCACTAGAACGCCCAGCCAATATTGCCTCCAAGCCAGTCAAGACCACATCTCCATGTCTTTAGCTAAACCTTCTGCTCCTTGATCTAGACACCCACAACTCCCTCTGAGTTGCTTTGCTGAGCACACTCTGATTCACTATCCCTGAAAGTAGCTCAGATACCCTCTGATACTATGTTGTTTTTCCATGGTCTTGGGTCTAGGATAGAGTCTTAAAATCTTTCACGCTACCAAACCAAGAATCACAATGATAGTACTTTGCACAAAATAATATAAATAGGAGTAAATCTACCAATGCACAAAATATAAACAACTTCTTACAATTTTTAACCCAAATTCGTTATATTAATCAACATATAATACAACAATCTAGGGCTCTCGTACCAGGGATAATGGTCCTCATACACCCATTGATACACAATACAAAATTGGTCTTGGTTTCAGTCCATCGACAACCAATCTGCCCTCAACAAGATACTCTGACCATGTCGTTGTCGCATTCTCTCTCAGCTCTTCTCGGCCATACCCTCGATCTGAAACTCTTGACTCTATCAATGCTCCAAGTCTATCTAGCCACTAAAGCTTGGCTGCCAATCTGCTCACTAGTTGTGCCTTAGTCCATCAAGGGCACAACACATCGAGAATCCTGTCGAATTTTTCACAACTCCGTTTGTGAACAATTCTCAATCTTCTCATTGCTGCTCCTCAGTTACTTAGGGACTTCAACCCATTATGGTATTCCTGTGCTGCACCGATGAAGGCCAACATAGGGCATGAAGGGCTACCACCTATCACTGCAAGTTGTCTATATCCCACAATGAACACGGGCTAGGAGGACTTCCCATCATTTGTTGTAGAAGTCCTTCTCCACACACGAGTCTAGGGCTACACAAAACTGCTCCTGGTTGATCAGACCCTTGACCTCTAGCAACCATCGAGGTCCATGAAGATGATGCACACCGGGCCCCAACATGGGTACTATCACACTATCCTCCAACAGACCATAAATGCACAGTCCACGTTCACACTTGGCCCACTCTCACACTGCCCTCCAGTAGACCACGAGTGACCAATAATTGTTGTAGCATCTACCTCTGGCTAGGGCATCCTCACACTTAGTAAACCCTCCTCTTGGCTACTAATATACTTCTCTAACAGCCCTGTCCTAGGACACCCCTTACTTCATTGCGAGATTGACTCCTAGTTGAGGTTTCTTAACACCCAAGAGAACCCCAGCACATAGCTTCCATAGGTTGCATATGAATTTGATCCAATCACCAATCATTACATTGGTTAGGGCTTCTAACCAACACATTAGCCCTCCCTTCTTTGCTTCCGTAGGCTATACTAAAATGATCCAACTGTCCAAACTAGGACCAAGAGTTTGTGTGTGAAGTCTCAT
>JAXQQM020092958.1:0-10260 GCA_034641835.2 Pinus albicaulis | reverse complement strand
AATTAATAATTTATGAAACGAAAGGTGGGTTTCTAAAATTCTAAGTGCTAGAAAGTTTAAATGTGGAGTGGGATGCAAACATGATATAGAAAAATGATATGTAAGAGATGTTTTTGGATTAATTTATCTTGTATATACAAATACATATTTTCCTCAAACCTATTGTTGAGGAGGTAAATCCCCTCTGCGGACAGAGGCGATCCCTACTAGCCTAGTAGGGGTCTAGCAACAATCATCAAATGCTACAGCGCAAGTTCCTAATTGCGGATAAATAGACCAAAGATGGAGGCCTACCTGGAGTCCAGTGCTATGATTCGTAGAAGAGACAGCATTCCTGTTCCTCAGCCTCGGCAGATCACGATCCCCACGATCTCCGTGAATGGACACCTGCACATGCAAGAAACAACAGGAATACAAGCATAAAATCCAGAATACGCAACTATATATCAGTCAGAAAGGATATAACTCATCATTAACATAAGCAAAAAATAGAGTGGAACCATAACCGGTAGTCATTCATTAATAAACAATCGAAAGAGAGTACAACCAATGTTCTGACGCTGCGGTCTCCTTCGAAAGGGTCCCCAGTCGTTCACATCTCGTAAAGCTCGCCAGGGAAAGGGCAAACCTCTCTAGAGTCTCTCGACGATAGTCTCCTTACTTGAGTCGGCCTTAAGGGAAGAAAGAGGGCTCTTACAGCACAAAGGCTCTTGGGAATTAGGAGATTCAAAGCTTAGGCACTTCAAGACTAGCTTGCAATGGTAATGAGAAACCTTTTATAGATGGGGAAGGAGGGAGTTGGGATCCTTATTATTGTGGGATTGGCCCTATCATGAAGGAAGGTTCCATGAAAGGTGGCAAACCACTTCCCTTCCATGGAACTCCCGCAGCCAAACCTCCCAAATCAAGATAGGCAATGGTTTCTGAGTTTGTTGAAACACAACTTCCACCATCTTTATTTAAAAAACACTCCTTAAATTGGCTGGCGAGACTGCTGCTCTGGGACAGAGCGCTAGTTGGCGCGGCCTATTTGTAGGATTTTCCCCATTCGCACGAGTGATGAACTGTCTGCCCGCACCAATGCAAAAGGAGATGTTTTCATGGTTTTTTGCAAGGAGATGTCTTTAGGGCAATTGAAGATCATGTTTAGAGGAATGCATTGATGATGATTTCAAGGCATGACAACTTTCACAGGTCACAAAATGGGTCCTCCATTGTGCGGGACGGGGAATGGTAGGGAAGGTGACAAATTACTGTGTAACAGATGCCCCCTAACTTATGAGGCCTGAGAGAGAGAGGGGTGAAATGCTTTACGAGAACATGTTCAACTGAAGTCCCACCGTCGGAAAACCTGCGTAGAAAAATACAACTGATATCTCAAGTACATGATGTATATGCGGTATGGGCACAGCCATCCGAAACAGAGTACACTATAATCCGGATCCAGGGTATGGGCGCAGCCATCCAGCGAGGATCAAATAAATAGACTCAGGTATGGTCGCAACCATCCAATCAGTGAGTCATGTACATAATGATAATAATCCACAATCGCAGCCTGGATTACAATAGACACAATCCAGGGTCTTGCGCTCCATCTCGACCCAAACGAAGTACAAGTTCAAGCATGCGAATATGTGAGCTGAATTCGAACATGCAAGAACATCGTCTAATTACCAGCCAATGATGAGAGCTGTTAACAGACGCGAGAGGAACCACCAATAATGACGATGGCCCTCAAGGTACTACAGGTACAATCTACGGCATGTGAATCAATGAGCTGAAGTTGAACACCCGCAGAATCACTCGATCGGAGGCCAATGATGAAAACCCCACGTCGAATGCGACGAACCTGCCATTGAGGCATGTAGGCTCCAAGGTACCATAAAGGAATCTCTAGATCAACTTCCTGGATAATGAGCTGAAGTCGACAGGAAGTGACCTTGATCGAAGGTGGGCCATAATGTTTCCCACATCATCGACACGAGACAAAGGAACATGATGTTTTTGTTGTGAATCGGGATCATATGAGAAGCAGAGGAAGGTTGATATTTGCAGAGGTCAACTTCTCTTGAACATATAAACGGCACGACAGTGGACTTGGCAGTATTTGACATCAACGGATCAGAGGTCATGGTGACGAGGCAATGAGCAGATGAGAGGTCAAAAAGGATTATCCAAACCCACGGAGGCAAAGTGAAGCAACGAGATGAGATGTCCCCAACCCGACACGAATGCAGACAAGTGCCATGTTCAAGAGCGACATACTGCCGATGATAACGACGATGGTTCCATTTTTCCCCCACCATTTCTGGCGAGTACCCCAATTATTTTTGATAACAAGCTTGAAGGGGATAGCATATGCTTGTAATATAAGTCCGCCCTTCGGGCGAATCCATCCTAGTGCATTTAACGAGTCCTAGGAAGGAGGAACTCGGAGAACGTCATTTCGACTGGATCTGATGTCGTCAGGTTTTAACGAGTCCGACAAAGGGAGAACTCGGCGTCTTTTCATGTTTAGAGAGTTTGAAAAGACAACAGAAAAGTAAACTCCACAGGTCCCTTTTCGTAAATAGTTCCTCAGATCCGAAAAGGTAGAAAACAATATCCAAGAAAACCTCCTAGTCGCGATAGGCTAGGGTATTCCTTTTTCGTAATCAATCCATCCCAGCCCGAAAAAGGGGTAAATGTATACTGGGTAGATGTCGATTCGTGTCCAATTTAATGAGATCGAAACGACAAGGGCCTCGGCAATCTTTTCGTGTTTAGAGAGTCAGAAAAGAGCTGAAAGATGACTCCAAAGTGACTTTTTCGTGTATTTACCGAGTCCGAAAAAGTATAAAATACAACTCGTTTCCATCGTTAAAGTCGCAAAAACCTGCTGCTGCACATACCAAGCAAGCGTAAAACCCATTTTCGACATAACATATTAAAATATTCGATAAAAATAACTTTTAAAACTCATCTTATGTCAAAAAGTTATAAAAATGCCAAAATGGTAAAAACAAAATTACATTTACTATTTACCTTGGTAAAAAGTAGCAGTGGTCCATTTTGGAGTGCAAACTTCTGACGGCGATTGCGACAGATCCGGTTGACCATTCAGATTCTCATCTATGACAGGTAAGTGGCACTTCTCTATACTTCATTTCAATCCATTTTTTAATAGTTTTCCCTTATGTATCAGCCCTCTGTGGCCACTCTTTGAATTTTTAGGGCTGCGCTCATTGGCGCGAGTATCGGGCACGGACCCGCGCTAATGGGCTTTTCCATGTAAAGGCCTCGCGCCACGTGGCACGACTGTTCACAAAATAGCCGCGCCAGTGGCCGAACCTAAATTTCCGCCTAAAAATTCGAGATTTTAACCAAATTGAATGAAATTTGAAGCCTACCAGAGATCTAATTAAGGGTTTATGACCATGTGGATGCAGGAAATCAAGCAAAATGGTGATTGAGTGGAAAGAAAGAGAGCATGGAGAAGAGGATGAACAGGCCATAGAAAGTGAGGCTTGCATGAATGCCCTCAGAAACTGTGGGCTAAAGAAGTTCTTCCTTACACCCTGTCTACGAGCTCAGCCCGAGCTCCTCCAGTATCTGATCAGTATTTGGGATGAATAGGAACAAGTGTTCAAGTTGCGAGACCAGGTATTGGAACTGGAGGTCTCCGATGTGTATTTCATAACTGGATTGTCTCGCAGAGGCCCGGTACCCATCCTGACTGGGAGCAGACCATCTGGCGAGAAGATGGAAGAAGTGATGGCACGAGTGTGCCAAGGAGCACAAATGGGATCAGGGAGAAAAAAGGTGGATATCCACACTATACCTGATCTGGCATTGAGAGTTGTCCTACATACCATCACGTGCGCTGCAGGGTCGCAGGCACCACACGAGGCCACAAAGGCCCAACTCCTGCTGGCCTCAGAATGCATGAGTCCCTTACTGTTTGACTGGGCAACAGCAGTAACAATAAACATGAAAAGACAGCTCACAAAATGCAAGCAAGCTAAACTGAAACAGTTCGGCTATGGTTCCATCCTGGTATCGTTCATTCTGGAACGCTTGCCAATCTTCCAGGGCCAAGGGGCCATAGTAGCATATCCGATACCACGAGAGCCAAGAATGGCTCGCTGGGCAGCACTAATGCCCAGAGCTGGAGGTGGCCAACAGATGTCCTGGAGGCCAAAGTTTTTTAGGTGGTTACGACGCCAGTTGATTGTAGTGGAGGACTGGCCATATGCAGGAATTGACTTTACCGGAGACCCATATCTCCCACTGCCAGAAGGAGATGACTGGGATGAGGAGTTGGGTAAGACCTCCTGTTTTGATTTTATGTTTTATGTTTTTTTTGTTAATACACATTCGTCCTAACACATTTTATATATGTATGCAGATGTGGGCCCTGAGAGACTAGCTGGGATGTCTCCAATCTCGCGGAGGACTCATCTCGCCCCTGATCCTCAGGGAGAGGGCACAGGAGGAGAGGAGTTGATCCAGAATCTCTAGGGTATTGCCCGAGGGATCCCGGACTATGCTCGGCTGGCGGATGTACCGATGGCGTACCAGCGTCATACAATGGGAGTTCCGAGTCGGGTCCACCGAATCCTAAGACGCTTAGTGCGTGCAGTTACATGTTATCATGAACACCATGCGGATTAGACTCTTAGGGCTTTTACCACACATATTTTTTGAGAGACATATCGTCTCCGGATGTATTTAAGACGATTATGTATATTTTTGATCTTATGTGACGCACACTGTGCAAACATTTCGACACACACACACACACACACACACACACATATATATATATATACATATGACTATTTTGGATGGATCTTTTACATGTGATGATGTTTTCTATATGTCATGCAAATGTCTAATACAAATGTAATCTAATGTATTAGTTACATAACAAACGACCCAATGCGGAATGTATTCACACAATGTATCTACTCACACATTTCATTTTTACGCAAGCTTAAAAGAACACATGAACACACACATATGCAAACTATGCTTGAAATGAGGAAGACGGGCATGCCCCCCAGCATGGTGTCTCAATTCGAGGTGCATGCCCCCCAAGCTTCAGTCCATTGAAAATGGAGTGAAGGTTCAAAACAAAAAGTCGAATTGAACATGCTCGTGTTTCATTATTTTAACGAGGTTGACACACTTAAAAGAACTCTCCTCAAACAGCTTGTTTCATTGTTTTTAGGAGCTCGACACAAGTGGAGGAACTATGCTCTGAGAACCTGGTTTCATTTTTTTAAGAGCTTGACACATGGAGGAAACCGTGATCTAACCGACTTACATCAAAATGAACAAGAAGGCGACGTTTCCAAGAGTTCCACTCCCGATGGAAGGGAAACATCCTGGAAGTCAGGACCTAATGCCCCCAGTACACTATGCACGATGGCGTTATCATTGAGTGCGGGTACAGGGTAGGTAGACACATAGTTGACCTGGGGTGGAACAGATACAACGGGTGAATAAAAACTAGGAGGGGGTGATGGCAGACCAGTTGCCACATTAGGACCAAAGAACGAAAGCTGATCAATGGTCACGATCCGTCCTTCATGCGAAAAACAGACCACACGAAAAAGGGAGGCGACGAGCGCTCCCATGGCATAGGTGTATTCGTGCCCCAGGAGCAGATTGAAATCCAAGGGGCCTGGAACAACCATCACGTCCATATGGACGGTTTTACCTCCCAAAGTAACCGATAACCTTGGAAGGATCCCCAACGGTTGACTTGTCCTTCTATTAAAAGTCAACAGATTCTGCGTAACAGGCGCAAGCGGTGGCGAACCGAAAGCTTGCCAGGTAGTTGAGGATAGAATACTAACAGAGGCACTTTCGTCTATAATGGTGCTGGGTACGACCAGACCAAGAGCCTGTACTGTGATCTCGAAAGGCACGTAAGACGGAAGGCGAAATCCTGCAAATCGACTCCAATCAAAGGAGGCGACCAGACTACTCGGAGGGGATACCATCGAACCGAGAAGGTGTTCCCCTGGTGTCACGGAAGAAGGAGCATCCTCCATAACCTCCATCTCGAAGGCGGGAGGGATATCCTCTGGAGCCTCCATCATGGGAGGCGGAGGAGGAGCTTCTTGAAGTACAGGGACAGGAGAATCTTTCTCCAAGTCTGAAGAATCTGAAGAAATCAGAAGGACATGGGGGGTGTGAGATCCACTCTCGACAGAAAAGACTTGGTGCACCGCGGACGGGGCCAGTTCAACCGATCCCACGACCAATGGTTGGTCGGGAGTGGATTCTTGAATATGAATTTTCGAGGGAGCGAGATCGACCAAGGATGACTCTTGACCAATCATGGAATCAGCTGGTGGAGGACTCAAAGAAAGCCGATTATAACCAGCTGGAAGGCATGGTGCAGAACCGGTTAAGTTTTCCAAAGCTCGTTTGGCTTCGTCCATATAGGGGCAAAGGTGAATGGCATGGTGCTCTTCACACAACTTACAGGGATTGGTAGTCTTACCCTGTTTCTTAGGAGCCTTACCAATAACAGCTAAAGATGTGCCCCCAACCTGACTCCCGGAAGCCAAAGGCAATGGCGGACGACCATTGGACCATACTTCGAGCACCTTGGGAATGGCAGGGCAGTCTCGAAGAAGATGGTCTCCTGTGCATAACATGCAAGGGAACTTAAATTTCCGCAGAGGGTTGGAAGGTTTATCAAGAGGAGATATTTCAGAAACAGTGGCTGCACTTTTAGCCTCTCGCTTATCATACTTCTTCTTCTTTGTATTCTTCTTCTTCTTCTTAACCACCTGGTTACTCGAATCCAGGCTTTCACCAGGTGAAGTATAAGATGAGGACGTAGAAACAGGCGAAGAAGGGGAGAGGTCCACCTTGGAATCAACATGATGTTGTTCAAGTGGGGAAACTGACTGAACGGTAGCGGAGATATTTGGGACCACAGAGGTTGAAAAAAACCAAACAGGCAACCCGACAGTTAACCCAGGAAGGGACAACTTTGCCATGTAAGGAGCACCAACATTCCCAAAAGGAGGAAAATGACCAGGATTCCCATCTGAGGGGATCCCTTGGTTGGTGAACTCCGGAAAAGTTGCCATCAATAACTCAAAACGAACACGGGCTGAAAAAGAGTCAAGACACACGATCAGATGGTCAACAAGCAGAATCTAAGAGGGCGTGTAATTGTGGGTGATTAATTTTTTACCACATTGAAAAATAAGAAACTTTACCGTTTCATGTTTTAAGAGTCGAGAAACGATAAAAGGTGACTCTATCTCTTTCAGATTTCACACAAGCGTGAAAGGAAAAGCGCTTGGCGATCTTTTCAAGTTTAGGGAGTCAGAAAAGACCAAATGACTACTCGGGAATACTAGGCAAAAAGGGTGTACCAAATAACCGTGAACTGCAATATACACCTTGGTTTCAATAATGAAACAGAAATCGACCAAGGACTTTCCGTACGTGCAGGCAATCTCCCCGAATGCTGTGTTCGGTGTATCACGGGTATAGGGCAGCAGACTCGGCTTCCTATGGATAAAGGATTGAAAACCTAGAGGGGTCTCCCTTTATATACACGACGGTACAGGGAGCACAAGTCCGTACTAGCGCTGTCTAAAGCCGAAAGGCGAATGACAACTGCTAGGTTTAAAGACGCTGGAACACGTCTCTAGCCTAGACCTCTAAATGTGTTTCGTTAGATTTCAATGCTGCCTTAGGTTAATTGAATAAATTTTATGGTTGATCTTCAATTATGTTTCAGTTTTCAGGCCCTACCGTATGTAATGTCTTAAAAGACTCCTAAATGCAAAGCTACATGCCACAGTACATCATTTTGTTCGATGAAAACTAGCTACATAAGAGTTGAGAGTTTTTACACAAACAAAATGATCGGAAGACAATCAATGATATCTCTAATGCAACTAATGAAATCGAAAACTTTTCATTCAAATCACTAATTACTAGTAAAATCGAAAAGACTTCAATTTGCACTAATCAACCAAAAGCAAAAGAGAATTTTTTTTTTGTAATTTTCAATGTTTGATAGCTAGAAGCACTAAACAAACCGAAAACAAACGGAACAACTTGAGAAATGATATTAAGAGAGAAAAACAAACAAATTTCACTCAATGACACAAGCAATCAGATCTCAAATCGACCAAAGTCTCTCAAAACCAAGAAAAAGACTTAAAGGCTCCAATGGACCGTGTGATCTAGGCCCAAAGCAAGACCAAATGAAAATTGAATGAAGAAACGAGTAATCACCCAAAAATCGCAACAAAACAGTGAAAAACTACTAAGAGAATGCGAAGGAGCAATCAGAGAGTTGACTGGATAAACGAAACACCAAAACTCCCAAGGAGGGCTCGATACACAAAGCCACTAGATGCCCTAGGGCTCAAAACGTGAAATCGATGGAGAAAAGCAAACAACCAAAGGACGAAGGAAAATTCCCAGTCAAACAGGACTCCAACACACTCAGGTAGTCGAAAAATCAAGAAGAAAAACACTGACCAGACCTAGAGAGCTCAAAACTGAGCAAACTCAAATACCCTACAAGAGTGGCGCGACTGTAAGGCTGCAACTGGCGCCAGCAAGCAATTGGCGCGGTCAATACAAAAGCAACATGCGCCAATTGGCGCGACTGTCGGGCTAAAAAGCACGCCAGTCGAGTTTCTCAGCCAAAAATAAAAAAAGAACTACTCCAGAAGAAGATCAATGTAAACTAAGCAAACCAAGAAGCAAAAAACAGCAAAAGAACCCAGCCCAGAAGGCTAACCAAGCAAGGAAAATCATAAAACAATCAAAACGAGACAATCCAAATGAGACAGTGAAAACTAGACGATCCCCAGTGGAGTCGCCAAATTGTTGAGGAGGTAAATCCCCTCTGTGGACAGAGGCGATCCCTACTAGCCCAGCAGGGGTCTAGCAACAATCATCAAATGCTACAGTGCAAGTTCCTAATTGTGGATAAATAGACCAAAGATGGAGGCCTACCTGGAGTCCAGTGCTATGATTCATAGAAGAGACAACATTCCCATTCCTTAGCCTCGGCAGATCACGATCCCCACGATCTCCGTGAATGGACACCTGCACATGCAAGAAAAAACACGAATACAAGCATAAAATCCAGAATACGCAACTATATATCAGTCAGAAAGGATATAACTCATCATTAACATAAGGGAAAAATAGAGTGGAACCATAACTGGTAGTCATTCATTAATAAACAATCGAAAGAGAGTACAGCCAATGTTCTGACGCTGCGGTCTCCTTCGGAAGGGTCCCCAGTCGTTCACGTCTCGCAAAGCTCGCCAAGGAAAGGTCAAACCTCTCTAGAGTCTCTCGACGATAGTCTCCTTACTTGAGTCGGCCTTAAGGGAAGAAAGAGGGCTCTTACAGCACAAAGGCTCTTGGGAATTAGGAGATTCAAAGCTTAGGCACTTCAAGACTAGCTTGCAATGGTAATGAGCAAGCTTTTATAGATGGGGAAGGAGGGAGTTGGGATCCCTATTATTGTGGGATTGGACCTACCATGAAGGAAGGTTCCATGAAAGGTGGCAAACCACTTCCCTTCCATGGAACTCCCGCAGCCAAACCTCCCAACTCAAGATAGGCAATGGTTTCTGAGTTTGTTGAAACACAACTTCCGCCATCTTTATTTAAAAAACACTCCTTAAATTGGCTGGTGCGACTGCTGCTCTGGGATAGAGCGCCAGTTGGCACGGCCTATTTGTAGGATTTTCCCCATTGGCGCGAGTGATGAACTGTCTGCCCGCGCCAATGCAAAAGGAGATGTTTTCATGGTTTTTTGCAAGGAGATGTCTTTAGGGAAATTGAAGCTCATGTTTAGAGGAATGCATTGATGATGATTTCAAGGCATGAAAATGTTCACAAGTCACAAAATGGGTCCTCCATTGTGCGGGACGGGGAATGGTAGGGATGGTGACAAATTACTGTGTAACACCTATTTAACCATCAAGAATATGAGTTGACTCAATAATTGAAGGTTGAATGGTTATGGAATGTAATTCCAATTATGATCATCCATCCATTTTCACTGTAAAATATCATGAAACGCTTATGAGAAATCAAGTTAAAGGTGCATCTTGGAGAGTGGGAATCAAATTAAAACATGCATGACAAAAAGTCCCCAAACCCTAATGTAGTCATAAGAACACGAAACAACATGAATCCAAACAAAGAAATGCAAGATACATCATGAGAGTATAAGGTCCCATAAGATTCGATGGAAGCTAAGACATT
>JAXQQM020066849.1:0-67731 GCA_034641835.2 Pinus albicaulis | reverse complement strand
GTGGCCCTTAGGCTGTCACTTGGCACCACCTCATTCGTCAGAGTATATACCCTTTGACCAGTCAACCTGCCACATCAGCATGCCCAGTCAGTTGTACGGACTACTCACTAGGCTGTCCCTGCACTTTTTTTTCAAAAATTTTGCATGTTTGACAAAGTTGACAAAACACATTTCTGGGAGCATACGGTGTTAGTTTTCCGCGAAACGAGTTGTGTCGTATTCATAATGAAGAGATCTACATGTTCGTTCAGGTTCCACACCATTCTGACAACTTTAAGTTTTTAGCATAATTTTGAGCACCTGATCACACCTCCCCACTGCAAGCTTTTGGACTCCAAAATATCTTTGATTAATAAACAATTGGATGAGGGTATAACCCCCTCACCCTTCTAGTCCCAATCCACTGGAATTTTCTTGATCTCATCAACTTGAGCTTTTCTTGAAAATTGATCTTTTTCCTTGATTTTGGAAACACTATCTTGTTGTTGGAGATACCATCTTGCTGCAATTTCCCATAATTTACAGAACATCAAACTATCCTTGAAGAAACATAAAATTTTCCACCTCGAATGTCTTAAAGGAAACTTAAACCACTGAAATCCTTCTCACCTCGAACACTGTCGACATGACGATTTTTAGCTTGTCTTGCCTTGTACTTGCGTTGAATTTTGACCAAGTGTTTTCGCCATTGCCATGTACCATTTTGAAACCTAAAAAAAGTACTTGTGGAACCTATGCTTTCTTTTTCATCTTGATTTGGCACTTGTTCTTTTATTTTTGCACCATTCAACACCGACATATTTTTCCCATCACTGTTCAACAATGATGTGGACTGCTACAAATCTTTCATATCTTGTTTACCTCTTTTCAAAGGCAACATGTTAGAGCCCTGAAACATCTTATTACAACCATTAGCAACTTCAATGAAATCATATTGTTTATTTGATGCATCTTCTTGAAATGTTTCATTCAAAACATCATTGTGCTTGAACATTAACAAAGCATACTTTGGAGTTGCATTCACTATTATCTTCATTTGTCATGCATGCATAAGAGACAAACTCATCTTCTTCTCATGCGCTCTAACTATGTACTCAATTCTATTCTTGAACAAGTGGTACTTATACTCATGGTGATGAAATACTTCCCTCATATAATAAAGATAAGGACTTCCCAAAACAATACCTGAAATCTCAAGTGGAACTGCATCAAGTTCAACTTCGTCAAGAAAGTTTGAATTGATTGCAAACCTTAGGATGCACTTCCTTGTTACCTGCAAGTTTTCATTTTTTCATATCTAGCCTAAAGGATAAGGTATTGGATGTGCAACAATTCCTAGATTTAACCTCTCAACAAAGTCTTCAGAAATCAAATTGGCTTGAGAACCATTATCAAATAGTGTGTCTATTTTGGTATGCTTTGAAACAACTCTAATATGAAAGAGTTCAATTCTTGTATCATCGTCTTGTGTTACATTAGAACAAATTGAAGAACTAGTGCTTGATATGTTCTTACCTTTCAAACCCATTGATGTAATCTTTGTTTCATCTCCTGAATCTGAACCTAAGTCATATTTAATGATTGCAGTTTTTTTCTCCTTCTCTTTGGTTTTAAGTTTGTCGGGCTTCAACTCTGGATGGAGTTTCCAACAATGGTCTTCATCATGGAAAATTTTCAAACAATGTTTTCATGTGAGTTTATCTTTCTCTAATTTAAAAGAACCATTTTTCTTTCCCTTTCCATAAGCTTACCTTTATGTTTCCTTCATACTCAAAGGAACTATCACTTTTCTCATTTGTACTATGTTTCCCTCTTGATTCTAGATGTGTGGCTTGAACCCAAACCTCATCTAAGTTTTTTGGATTGAAAATGAGAACAATATGTCTAAGATAGTTGTGAAAACCCAAAATATACTTTAACAAAGTGTCTTGAGAAGATAAATTGGCACCCAAAACTAGTGCTCTTCTCCTAAAATCTTGAGTATAATTTTGGACACTTTGTCCCTTTAGTTGTTTAAAATTCTGCCATTCCATAATAGATTTATGTGTATAAGCTAGAGGGTAAAATTGTCTTTTAATTGCAACAATAAAATTATACCAAGAGATTGAAATCTTACCATGGTTTTTCACCTATTCTTGTGTCTTGGCTTCCCACTATACTAGTGCTACACCCTCCAGTATCAAAGAAGCTAGTTGAAAATTTGTGTCATCATCTTTAAGGTTTTAAATCCAACAATGGACCTCCAATTGTTGAACTCAATTTTCAAGCTTCTATGCATTCACTTCACCATTATACATAGGTAGCTCAAATTTAATATCAAGTTTTAACAGGATTGTTTTACCAATTCCTTTTGAGGTATGTTTATGAGTATGAGTAAGGGTTGTAGTAGTGGAAGAGGATGAAGATTAAGGTGAAGATGGTGGTGAGGATGATGGTGGAGTAGATGGTGGATTATCACCACTTCCATTGCCTCCTCCTCCTGGATAACCGTCTCCTCTTAGAGACTTGGAGCTTTCACCCTATAACCTTGTATTCCTCTCTTCATAGAGGACTCTCACCATTTCTGTCATGTCAAAGAAATAATTCCTAAATTCTTCTCATCCCCTATCATGTTATCATTTCCTCCTTCATGAGACATTCTTACTAAAGTCTCAATTACAACAGGAGGTGAATCTTGTGGTGGAGATTGTGGCAACTGTGCCCTCCTTCTCCTTTCTCCAACTTAAGAACCCACACCCACAAGCTTGCCTTCTCCTCTTTTGAGTTTCAACCTTGTAAACATTTAAACACTTGCAAAACAATTAAATCCTCCTTGCACATGTAAAACTAGTGCTCTGATACCAACTTGATCTGAATGGGGAAGTTGGTGTTTGTTGTGCTAAATTCCAATTCATAATATAAAAAAAGTGCTTGAGGATTTTGAGGTAAATTGCAAGTTAACCAATGAGTTTTTATGTGAATTTATTAAGAAAATTAACATAATCAAAACACTGAATAACAACATATAATAGACATGAACATCACCATAAATAATAACACAACATCACATGATGAAGGAGTTCACCCCACCTAGGCTACGTCTCCTTGGTCGAGCTTCTAATAGCTTGTCCCTCTTCTATTATGCTCAAAATTGTGATTGAATACATTTTAAATGCTCAGATAACCCTGAAACCTACTCCAATGGCTCTAGAACTCCCAAAAATTCATGTCTAGCCTCTTTCTGCTACGAATTTGGTAAAAAAACTGAGTAAGTTATGGCTTCTCCAAGTTTTGGCACTAACCACACCCCAAATTCCACCAAATCCGACACCATCTTACAATTTCGCCCCTTTTTTTTGGCTAACTGGGCGACAATTTCCTGGAATTCCGGGCGAAATTGTCGGATAGTTAAAATGCCCAATGACGCCTTAAATCTGGAAATCCAACTACATAGTTTTGGCGCATAAATATTTTTTTTTAATAAATGCGTCGGGCGGTTTACTAACCGTCATAGAGGTGGTCACGTTGGCAGTTAGGTCGACATTTACATCCAGCGGTCATATCAATGGCTTACATCCTAACGGTCACATCGGTAATGATCACATGGCTTGAGTAGTGGTTTTCCCTGATGGTTCTGGGTGGCAGTTAGGCAGCAGTCACGACAGCGGTGGCGACTAGGAGTCCAGTCACAAGGCTGGAGTGGTGGTGGTTTATGTTATGGTTACAATGGGGCAGCTAGGGCCTAGCCCCCGGCCCCCCTGCCTACAGTCCCGTGGCTCTGGGGTGGCTAGGGGCTAGGCCTTAGCCCCAACCTCAGCCGAAATAAACTTAAACATGAGTTTTCGTCCTTTGTATTAATAAGGAACAACGTGTGGTGTAGTGGTAAAGGCCCGTGTTAGTTGCTTGGAGGTCGCGGTTTCGACCCCCGCCCACTCTGCTTAGACCTCGACCAAAATTTTGGTGGCCCTCGAGCTGCCACATGGCGAGTCTCGACCATGCCACGTGGCAGCCTATTATTAGCCACCTATAACCCAATCAAAATATGCCACAACCAACCACTAACATCGTGCCACTTGGAAGCACCTCATTTTTTGAAGTATATACCCTTTGACCAGTCAACCTGCCACATGGGCATACCCAGTCAGCAGTACAGACTGCTTACTGGATTGTCCCTGCACTATTTTTAGAAAATTTTTCATGTTTGACAAAGTGGACACAATGCGTTTCTGGGAGCATACGGTGTCGATTTTCCACGAAATAAGTTGCGCGGGATTTATAACAACAATATCTACGTGGTTGTTCAGGTTCCACACCATTCTGAAAACTTTCATTTTTTAGCATAATTTTGAGCACCTTATCACCAAATCTCTCTTCAGCCAATCACCCCCATGCCATATTCCAAGCATGAATGTGGGACTCAAACCAAAAGAACCAATCGGGGCATCCTGAGGCTAAACCACCTCACCCTCATCAAATATAATTCAGGCTTTACCGTGATCCACACGCGATCACTAGGCCAACACAAGCATGCATATCACTTGATTCCCTGGCCAAATCCACAGTTCAAATCAGGGGTCACTAGGCCCTAAACCGAGACATACTCTCTAGGCTTTACCGTATATCCCAAACCCGAGATTCCTAGGCCTTAATGGAGAGAAAACCACCTCCCAGGATTTACCACAATCCAAACCCTAATTACTAGGCCATAAATCAAGGCAACACATGAACCAGTTCCATAATCATTCGAAGATCGACAGTCCAGCTAAACCAAACATGAGAATTCCACAACACCATGGCTATCTGGAAATGGAAAGGCTAGGCTGAATACACTGTCACACATGGAAAAAACCCAAGCCAAGATAGTAAAGAACCACATGCAATACCATGCATTCCAAATATAGCAAGGAAATCATATATGAAAATCAATACCTACAGAGAATCCTATTATAGATGCTTGATTCTTTCTCCCCCTTGCTTTCTTCCTCTTTCTTCTAGCTTTCTTTGCCTTTCTTGATCTAATGCCAAAGTGCTCTAAGAAAACTCTAAGTGTCCAAGAGTGAGAGAGATAGAGAACATGATGAGAGTCATAAGTGTGAGCAAAAGCTTGAGCCAAAAGCTTTCCAACTGATCCTCATAAGCCTTTTTATTAATGAGGCCTCTATTTTCTTAATTTTCCATTATTTTTCTTACTTTCCTCCTCACATGCAACTTGTGGGTGCCAAAAATGCCAATTTTCCATTCCAAAGCCTTTGCCTTTGCCAATTTTCTTTAGCCATAATAATTGAAATAAACACCCACTAGGATGTTTTGCCCAATTAAGACATTTTCTTCAACCGGAAAATAAAGAAGGATATAATGCCTACATTTGATCAGCCATCTCCCATGTAGCTTCATCGGGCCCTATGTGCTTCTACTGCACTTTAACCTGCTTTATTTCTCGGTTTCAAAACATGAGTTGCTTTCGCTACAATATGCATTGTGGTTCTAGCTGGAACTCTCCCTCTGGTTCCATTTGCAACATAGACCAATCAATCACATGATTAATATCATGCACATATCTCTTAAGTAATGAAACATGGAAAACATCATGGGCTTTCATTGTTGGCGGCAATGCAAGTCTATAGGCCACTGGTCCAATCCTCTCAAGGATCTCAAAAGGTCCACAATACTGAGGTGCCAACTTGGCACATGACCTAATCCTCAAGGAGATCCTATTAGCCTTGATGTGCAAGTACACATGCTCCCAAACCTGAAACTCCTTGAGTGCTCTATGATGATCTGCATAACTCTTCTGCCTATCTTATGTTGCCTTTAAATTCATTTTAATAATCTACAACTCCTATTATATAGCCAACATATCTGGTCCAATAAACACCCTGTTCATTAGATCACTCCAACTGATAGGAGTGTTACAACTCCGCCCGTAGAGATCCTCAAATGGACTTATCTTCAAGGATTCATGATACCCTCTATTATAAGAAAACTCCACTAGTGGAAGATACTCCTCCCACTTCCTCTGTTGATGCATGACATGCATCCTCAACATATCCTCAAGAATCTTGTTAACCCTCTTTGTCTATCCATCTATCTACGGATTATAATTTGTGTTGAAAGCCAACTTTGTCCCTAAGCTTGCAAATAACTCCTTTCAAAACCTAGAAGTGAACTTGGCATCTCCGTCTGATATAATTTTCTTGGGAATTCCATGAAACCTCACTATCTCCATGATGAATATCTCAACCACTTCACTAGCTGAATTAGTAGAATTTTCAATAGTTAAGTGAGCTACCTTGCTCAACCTGTCAACCACAACCATGATTGAATAATGTTGTATCAGTGTCCTTAACAATCTTATAATGAAGTCCATGGAAATGACCTCCCATTTCCATTATAGAATTAGAATAGGATACGATAAACCAGCTGGATTCTTACATTTAGCTTTCACTTGGTGAAATTCCAAGCACTTTGCAAGAAACTCAACCACCTCTTTCTTCAAATTCAACTAATAATAGAACTTATTAACTATTTTCAAGGTCTTCTGGTATCCCGGGTGGCCTGAATATTCCTTGACATAAAACTCTCTCAAAATAAGCTTCTTCAACTCAATGTTATCCAACACATAGATCTTGCTCCTAAATCTGACCAAGCCATCTATTGTGAGATGATACTCCTCATACCTATCACTGTCACCCTGTTGTTGCAATCTCTACTTCAGTTGTTGATACTTCTCATCATGTTTCCCTTCATGTAATATTTTCTCCTGTAAATCTATCCCATAGGAACTCACAACTAAAATATGATTCACTTGTACTCTTCTACTGAGAGCATCCACAACCTTGTTCTCTTTGTCTTTGATGTACTTGATCTCAAAATCAAATTATCTGAGAGTAGTCAACCATCTAACTTTCCTTACATTCAAAGTAGGTTGGTCAAACAAGTACCTCAATCCACTGTCATCACTCATCAAGACAAACCTCCTACCAAGAAGACAATGTATTCACATCTTCAATGTGTGAATGATATTTTCCAACTCAATATCATGAGTCACATAGTTATTCTCATGTTCATTCACCTTCCTTAATTCATAGAAAACCATCTGCCCTTCCTGCATCAGGACTCCACCAAGTCCTTTCTTGCAAGCATCTATACAAACCATAAACTCCTTATCGGGGTCTGTAATATTCAAGACCAGAGCATTTGTAAGCAAGTGATTCAATTTATCAAATATAGTTTCACACTCTTTAGTCCATTCAAACTTCTTTCCCTTCCTCTGCAAGGATGTGATAGGATAACCAATCTTTGAGAAGTTTATGACGAACCTCCTTTAGTAACCTGCTAGTCCCATGACTGATCTGATTTCATCCACATTCCTTGAAGTTGGCCACTCCATGATAACTTTAATATTTCCTAGATCCACTACTATCCCTTCCTTGGAAACAACATTTCCCAAGTAATGAATCCGAGACTGAAAGAAACTGCACTTGCTAAGCTTGACATACAATTTATGTTCTCTCAACAATTTGAACATTGTTGCAAGGTGTTTTGGATGTTCTTCATCATTCTTTGAATATATCAATATATCATAAACAAATATTATCAGAAACTTATCCATATAAGTGTGCATCACATTGTTCATCAAACACATGAAGGTGGCTAGAGTATTGGTGAGACCAAAAGGAACCACCAGAAACTCGTAGTGCCCATACCTTGTACGGAATGCAGTCTTGTATATTTATTCTTTGATGCACACGTGATGATATATTGATATCAGATCAATCTTCAAAAATATTTCTTCTCCCTTCAGCTGATCAAACAAATCATCAATTTGCAGTAATGGATACATGTTCTTAATAATCACCTTGCTCAATTGCATGTAATCAATGCACAATCTGAGAGTACCATCCGTCTTCATTACAAACAACATTTGTGCACCCCAAGGAGACACACTTGTCCTTATGTATCCCTTGTCAATCATCTCTTTAAGGTGAAACTTAGTTCCACCAACTCCCAAGTACTCATCCTATATGATGCCTTATATGTTGGTGCTGCTCCTGGTACCAACTCAATAGAGAAATCCACCTCTTTATAAGGAACCAACTCTGGAATCTCTACAAGAAACACATCTTGAAATTATTGCAATATAGATGATCTATATTGGATCATTATATTGTTTTCCATCCATATCAATGCATTTAGAGTGGAAAAAGTGGAGGAATCAACTCATGGGACCGTTTTTTACGGCGGGACCCAGTTTAGCGAAACAGGGTCTAAAACCTTCCGGGAGCGTTTTGAGGCATCATACAATATTTTTTGGGGGTAAAACTTTGTTGCTATAATGTAGCACATTTTCAGGTTGTTCTACACATAGAGATCTTTCCAACGACACAAGAAGTGTGTCAATTAGAGTATGTATGAAAAATTTATGCCACTTTGAAGTTGACCTTCTTCTTTTCACGCCTATAATTCAGGAGGATGCCAAGTTGCTCCCATTATTCATGGAAAAGGGGCTAGCCACGTTATTATGATGTAAAATACTCTATAAGAGTCTAGATTATAACTCCAGTTAAGAGTTGATGTAGTTAAACTTAACCACTAGTAGGCTATCAGACTATGTTATAACCAGACCACTAGGAAGAAGAGGCATTCCATTCTTTCGAGAGCATTTTGTTCCATAACTAAGAAAATATAGCCAAGAGGGATAGGAGGTAGAGCACACAAGGAGGATTTGTGCACTCTAGAATATCATGGGCCGCAAGCCTTACTTCTTAGTACCTGCAACCATATTTCCAGACAAAGAAAGAGAGTGAAGTGGCCTCACCTTCCAGATGGGTTTTCTCCTGAAAGGGTTTCCCATAGCATATTTTGTGTCTTATGTGTGTATGCGAGAGCTTATTTTGTTGTTCTTTATTTTTTTTGCATAATTTCCGTTCACATGCATGCACCCATTACAATTAAATCTACAAATCTTGAAGTTTAATAAAATTTTAATAGTATAGAATTTCAAATTTTTAATATAATATTATCAGATCTGTTGTGGAAAATTGTCCAGTGTAATATCCACGGAAATTTATGGATTAACAAGACACTTCCTCAGGACTTCATCTGTTGAGATTGCAACAAGATGACGAGCTTAGTAGAAAGAAGTCGCCTTCACTAAGTGGGCCCGCGGGCTATTTTTGGTGCAAAGTCTATTTTTACACATATGGATCATGTTCTATGAGTTGCAGGATGATATTTGTGGATGGTTGGTCAAGTTGGAAAAATAGATGGACTTCTATTTTTAGACATATTGGGCGGAATCTATTTTTAGATTTCCAGTCTAAAAATATATATGTCGAATATTATTAGCTCTTAATAATATTTGGACTATAAACATTATCTTATTCTCTTGGAGCACTTAAGTTAAGTGCACAGATGAGGCACAGGAGATGATAGAAGGAATTACGCTATTCCTTTAGTCTTTTCATTACCTTTCTAGTCACACTTGAATTCAGGCTTGTGCTTTGACTACTCATAACAACGCTTAAGCTTTTTCATGGCTTCCTCTAATGACCGAGGCTCATCAAAATCAATCTACTCTTTAAATGCTATTGAAAATCCATTGATGAACCTTTGAATATTTGCTTTCTCATCCTTGATGTAGGGAACATATCTAAGCAGCTCTAGGAATATGGTTGTATACTCTTCATCTGTCATGGAACCCATATTGAGCTCATAGAAATCCTTGAAATTTCCATTATAATATATCTCGGACATGAACTTTCTTCTAAAGAGTATTTCAAACTCATTCCAAATTAGCTCTTATTCTCTGATTCCTTTGAAGTTCTTAATATCTTCTCATTAGATATATGCTTTTCCCTTGAGACTAAAGGTGTCTATTTTGGATTTCATGTTCTCTAAGTAATTGTGCAATCTGAAGAAATTCTTCATCCCAAGCAGCAATGTTTCTGCATCTTTAATTTCTTCATTTCTCCATAAAAGTAGGAGGCTTTGATTTCTTGAATTATTCAGGAAAGTATCCCTTCTTACTCCTCCTAAGGATGTTGGAGGTGATGATGATGATGTCTCTCAGATCTAGAGCTAGAATAAAATTCGTGAGTGCTAGCCCTCCTCTCAGGTGTATCCAAGGATCTTCCACCCTTTACTATATCATCTTTGTCCATCTTATAGCCTTTCCAAGACTTGCTTCCATATGCACCATTAGTATTTTCCTCTTGTCTATCCTCATGACTGGTTCCCATTTGGCCCCGCTTCTACAAATTTGAAAGGCTATGAAGGATAACTGCATTAACCTCGGCTTGCTTTTCTTTAGCTCTGGAAAGCCTTTCTTATTCCTCAATAAACTGAACATTATCTTCCTTGCAACTTGCGATTTTTGTCTTCAAAATTCTCAAGGTATCCGCCAAAATAGGAGAATATCCCTCTCCATGTTGCTCAACTAATCTCTCCCATCCTATCAATATCTCTTTCACCCTGTACGAAGAGTCATATGAACTGTACTCAACTATTTTTCTCTTCATCTCTTGGCCTTTATTTCTTGCAATATGCTATTGTTAACTAAATAAAAACATAATCAAAATCATACCTCAATGTATCTCAGGAGAGGTTATTGCATCTGCACAAGCCAATATAGATTAGCACGATACAACATCAAAATCATACCAACTCATACATGGATATCATAACCATAACAATAACTAGCCAATCATGCATGCATGATAAACACATAGACAATTAACATGCATACATAACAAATTTCATTTACCCCAAGGTCTAGTGCTGCAACCTCACTCTGATATCACCCTGTAACCACCCCATCTGACATTTACTCGCTTCTACAAGCTCTCCAATTAAACATGATCTGAGAGTTACTAAGACATGACCGAACATCCAAGTTCTAGTTATGGATCAATTGGGGTCTACTAACTAGAAACATACTGCAACCTCCCATGAACACCACATCACCTAGGTTCCAGACAACATTTGTTGATGAGCTTGCCCTCAATTGGAAATTTCTGTTTTTATAACCCTACATCCTAGCCGCATGCATGGAAAGTTGTGCATGCGGTTGGAGCCGAAATTTACCAGTTCAAAGGATGTGGCTAGCAACCTTGTTCTTGATTTTTAGGGCTAGCTACAAACCAACTACCCATAACAACCCATAACTCTCTAGAACTCAATCTAAGATGATGATAATTACTAAGGCTAGATCTTGCTCAAAAATTTCCAAACACATAAGAAAAATTTCATCAAACACATGGTAAACATAGTAGCTACTGGTCATGAATGCATATTTGTTCACTGCCTCATTAATTTCATCAGAGTATCCTCAAGAAGGCTCGTTTCCCCCTCAATTTGGATGCAATGACACTTGTTGCTCCATGCATTCATATAACCATTCATGAAATTATTGAATCATAAGCAAGATCCATAACACAAACACACCATTTAACCATGATTGTAACCATCATATAACCATAATGAATCCATGACAAACTAATCATGAATCAACACAATAACTAATGCATGAAAAATTGATCACAATAAGAAAATAACTCATATTAACATATTTATATGCCAACCAAGTCGGGGACTTTCACGTACCACCCGACCATAGATTGTGCCAAACCAAATCTCTCTTTCAACTAATCACCACCGTGCCATATTCCAAGCATGAATGTTGGATCACATGGGATAAAACAAAACATAACCAACCAGGGCTTCCATAGGCTAAACCACCTCAACCATCAACCACAATGATTTCACCTAAATTGGTCTAGAAATCACCAAAACCAAACAAGCTTGGATGCCTCCGACTTTCTTCACCATACCCATGTTGGAAAATCCATAGGTTAGGAATTTTAAACAATTTTCCTGATTATGACATTATATTGTGATGTTTTTCGTTATTAGTATTATATTTATTACTTGTCTTTTCTTATCATCGAGATCAATGCCAAACAACAAAAGAAGAAAGCACAAGATATAGGCACGCTGCCAAGGTAAAACCCCCCTCGAGGGGAAATAAAATTCTTCCTTAAGATGAGACGACCAAGACCCTAGACTATAGACTCCCTCCATCAAGTCATCCTTGCTAGCACCGAGGTGTCATTACTACTGAGATCTCATTACTATCATTTAACTGAGGTCTCCTCATTGTAGCATCACTGATACCTTATGACACCAAGACCAAAACTATTACTATAATGGCATCGAACATGCGATATCACCAAATTGCTATGACTGAGAAGTATCCTTGTTGTGATGACATCGAACCATGAAAGAACACCCAACCATACATAATGATATTGAACCAAATTGAGATACATCACCGGAATTTTGTCTGTTCTCTTTACTAAATCCGCAATAGGTATGTTGAGAATATTATCAAATTGTATTTACCTAAAACACACCTTCTACAATTAGCCCAAGATCTCTATCCTTTTGCAATGGCACCGAACCTGAGTTATGATCTGAGCTTCATTTTAGAGATATATCCAAACTTCTATTTCGACCATGTCCTCTAAAATCACCTAAACTACCTCTCTGAAATAGTGCGATATTTTGTACTTATGATCCGAGAAAACTGTGTTAGAGAATGTGAAGTTCTAGCCTTGTATTTATAGTAGTTCATCCAACATATATGAGCCGACATGAGACCTTGAAGAGCCATGTATTTGTATTGAGCCAACATGTGGATATTTTAGGAAACTGACTTGAAGACCATATATTTGAGGTTGACTTGACAGGAGGATGACATGATGATGATCTTATTGAAGTCAATAGAAGGAGACTTGATGGAGGATTCTTTGACAAATAAATAAATTGACATTGACCCATATAAATAATCTTAAAGCCTACAATGAAGGCTTAACCTATACATTTGACTGAAGCATGAAACCCATGTTGAAGCTTGCAACAAGAAACAGTGAAAGTGGCATCCAGAAACATCATTCCTTGATCTTAGTGAAAAATAATCACCTAAACTACGTGGGGCCCACACAGGATATTTTTAGGTGTATGTCTATTTTTAGAATGGTGAGAATATTCTAAAATTAGCAAGATGCTGATTCTAGATGGTTGAGCAAATTATATCTTTGGATGAATTTCTATTTTTAGAATATGGGTGAAGTCTATTTGTAGATTGCTAATCTAAAAATAGAATGCATGTTGATTATTATTAGCCCTTAATAATAATCAGACAATAAATAGTAACTTATTCACTTGAAGCACTTTATTTCAGTTAACTGACGTGGAAAACTAGTTGATTGAAGGAATTACGAATTCCAAGGTTGGTTGGTGACTCATGCATGGAGAAATTCGTTATAACTAATAGTGGCAAGTTGTAACAGAGTTGGAAGAGTAGTTGTGTGAGTTGTTATTTATTTAAACTCAGTTTAGTGAGTTAAACTCAGTTGTGCTAGTTGTAACTGAACATACACTAGTGAAATATGAGTGAATTAATTATTTAATTAATTCACAAGTAGTGTCTTACTTGCAACTGAACAAATACAACAGTTAACTACTTGCATGTCAGATCCAGTGGAGACCTAGTGGAGAGATAGGTGAAAGGGTGAGATGGACTATCTGTTGTGACTATAGTGATGCATTCAATGCATCTACACACACATTGGAGATGCTTATGAGGATTACGCAGTCAAGGAAAGGTAAGGTTGAATTCTGTTGGGGTTCCCATGTTTTGGCAAGGTTGTCAATACCAAAAGATGAGACAACATCAAACCACTTTTAGACCCTAGGATCTAGCCCTCCTAGGTCCAGAGAGGGATCTCTCTATGATTGTCAAAGGTAAATGTCTTTAAGGCTCAAAGGTTAAGATATTAGGCTAGTTATAAGGCTCAGAGTTTGTTTGTTTGATTGTGAGTTTGGTTGTTGGGAATCAGGAAGGAAGGGTTCAATACAAAACAAGGATGAGCAAAGAGGATTCTAGGTAAGGGAGAGATATATCAGAGGACATCAAGACCATTGGGTAAATGGAGTCAAGAAAGGGTTTACTCGCTGGTCAACATGCAGGATTTCAGTTGGGCTATTCATCTAAAGCATTGGATCCTAAAATGATTGGTGGAATGGAACAATAAGGAAGAAGGTGGAAGAAGGAGAGGATACCAATTTCTGTCTATAGATCAAGTCAGAGGTCATTTAACTCTAGGCCTGCTTGGACATACTCAGAGGCAACTCTCAAAGGAGGGCAAAAGAGAAACTTGAGGGAACTTAGAAATGTTTAACCGAAGTGAAAAAGATCCTAGTGAGGCCAGAGACAAAGTCCTAATCTCCCAATGTTCTCAATTCATCCAATTAAATTCTAACAAGAACATCTAAGAAACAGATTCATCAATTCATACATCAGCTAGCAGGCAATGACATCCACTACACTGGTTAAATTAACTAAAACTAATTCTTAGATAACACATTTAGCAGAAAACATTAAGGTAAGGAGAGCAGAAACATAGGGTGCCTAACAAGGGCAAATCCTATGCCAGATTTCTGATGCAAGCCAGAAGAAATTGAAATGGAATGAAATAAAACACAGAGACAGAAAAACATCACCGCAACTTTAGATCAGGATCCAAAGGAATGTGCTTGTCATATTAAGTGCAACACCAGTAAAGTACAACATTACTTACAACTTGATATTCAGCCTGATAACCTTCCTCAGCCTATCTTACAATCTTACACAGAGAACTTGTCTCAAGAGAAATAGCTTGCATTCTACTGATATCCAATCAACAACCTTTACAATGAATTTCTTCATGAGTTTTATAGCAGAAAGATGAGCCGAGGAGGTAGGTGGAAACTAAATGCAGCATTAACACTCAGAAGAGGAAGAGGGCCGAAGCCCATTCTGTTTAAACCCTGTGCATTTATCTCTGGCACTTTTGGGAAGAAAAAGTGATCTTCTTCAGTCTTCTGATTACTCTGATGCACTCTAGCTTGCAGTACTCTATAGTACTTTTGGAGAATGAACAAAGGGCAAGTAAATGATGGTGAGGTCTGCCATACTTGTGAAACAAATGTTCTGGTAGATTCGGACTGTGGGCAAGGCGGAAATTTCTTCAGGAACACGGTAAATTAAAGAACAATATGGGCACTTTGTCCTTAGAACAATCTGCTGATGTGAAAACCTGATAGTTTTGATTTCTGTGCGCCGGGCCTTCCATGTGATCCATGATGTCTTTGGCACAGTACCTTGCCTCTAAATCCTTGAAAAGGCTCAAAATATTCTATTACGTGCCTTGAACTCTCTGCTGCTCCACTGATACTCTTTGCCACTTCCACGCTTTTCCTCTGACTTTCTGGGCCTTTCTCCATGATTTCGCTTCTGAAAATGGCCCCTTTCCTGTGCTTTCTGTAACTGTATCAGAGACTGTAGGTCATGGTGGTTTTCCGCCGCTTGTACCCTGCAAAACACGAAACTTAGTTATGAAATCCAATGCACGGGAGGGAGGATGGATACGGAGGGCGGAGGAAATGATAGCACAGCAGTGGTGGTTTAAAATGGAAAAATGGTGAATAATACAATGAAATGGTGAAAACGAATAATAGGGTTTTTGGTGAAGAAACGAGCATGGACTGTTCGATCATGGTCTGGAGGTGTAGATCGACGGCGGAGATTAATCCGTGGAATGGCGTATGAAGTTGGGCGGAATGAATGTGAAACATTAGATTTTAATGTAAAATACGAAACTTTGGACTTAGGTGGAAATGCAAAGGAAATGAACGAAATGCGATGAAAACGATCATAGGTGGTGGGACCCGGCATGGGTGGAGGGCGATTCATTCTGAGCCGTTAGATCTCGGGATTAAACGGACGGTTGAGATCACGTCGGAGGATCGCAATCGGGGGGGGGGGGGGGAGTATGGGTGACACATTACAAAGGTTCCGATTGCGATTGGGAGTGGGGACGGGATTGAGCGCTAACCGTTGATCTCGGGACCTGATCGACGGCTCACATTTAATTGACGGGAGAATGGAGGGGGCGATGGAAGGGGAGTGGGATGAATCTGAACCGTTGGATCTGGGAGGGATGGATGGCTCGGATTGGATCGGGGAAACGCAATCGCAAGGCATAGAAAGGGGGATGCGATTGGAAAATGCGATTGCGATTAGAGCGGGGGATGCGATTGAACGCTGGCTGTCGGATCCCGGTGACAGATCAACGGCGGAGATTAATTGGCGAATCGCAATCGCAAAGGGCAGTGGGTGGTGCGTTCTAAACTTGCGATTGCGATTGGTGCGGGGAAGTGCGGGCCGTTGGATCGACGGGAGGAGATGGACGGCTGTGATTTGGTCGGGAGATCGCAATCGCAAAGAACGGAGGGGTGGCACATTACAAAGTTGCGATTGCGACCAGAGCGGGAGTGTGATTAGCGCTCAACCGTTGGATCGGAATAACAGATCGACGGTGTAGAAAACATCGCGGGTCTCATAGACCAAAAGCAATCGCATCGGAGTTTTTAAGGCTTACAAAGGAATTTAACGCTCTGCTTCGGTCTTCCGATGCGATTAGCACCCAGGCCATAAGCGCTCGGTCCTGGGCATCGAGCGTATGGGGAAAAGGTTTGTGGGGTTGGCGGAAAAGGGGCTAGGACCTGTTATAAGTTGGAAAGTGGGTTTTTAGGCCCTTTTTAATGAATTTTAAGGGTTAGGAAGGGGAACGATAGAGGGAAAAAATGGGAATTTGGCCAAACAAAGGGTAGGGGTAGAATTTAAAGGGGATTTTGGGGAGATTTAAGAGGAATAAGGGGAAAATTTTGGGATGGAAAGGGGACTTTGCAAATGGGAAAAAAGGGTAAAATGGAGGGTTGTGCAGAGATACAAGGGGCAAATAAAGGCCTTTTGGAGAATAATTCTTCATCAGTAAGGCTTATTGACTCAATAACAACAGAGGGAAATAGTCAAAGGGCAGGGAGCACGAAAAGGTTTCAAGGATGATGTGTTTTCAAGGGAAATGCATTCCTTGGAGGCTCATAGAAGAAACTAGCCCCTTGCTTGCTTGTCAAGGAATTCATAGGGGGCTAACAATGGCTCCACATGGGGATGGCTTCTTCTTGAAGGAGTCAAGAATTTAGAAAATGGTCTTTGGTGTAGGCCAGATGCCTGCTGCTTGAGCCACCTTCTTCTTTGATTTTCAGCTGCCACAAATATGATAGATCAGCAGAAACATTCCCAAACAATCTACCTACCCATCCTACATTCCTAGCATTTTTTCGTCTAGGGTGCATTTGGACTAGCAGACCCTTTACATCATTTAATTTTATGACAGAAAATAAACCTATTCTAAATCTACCCTTATTGCTCCATGAAACCATATTAGACTGTTGGTCTCACATGTTTCTCTACCTAATCTAATATCTGCCGGGATTAAACTGTCCAGCAGATTTCTTCTCTACATTCTACAACAAAAATTTAAAAACAGTCAAACTAGGATTAGGCAGTCTATTTTGCTGTTGATCCAAGGCATAAAGACAGTTGCACATGGACAGAAATTTGCAGAAAACTGAAAACAAAACTGTGAAGGCTTGAAATCTGAAGCTTGAAGTATCCTTCTTTCTTTTTGTGACTCAAGTTTTGAGCTTGTTAGAGTCACTTTCTCTCTTCATTTCAACTCTGGTTTTGGGCTTGTTAGAGTTGATTCTTCTTTCTTCTTTGCTGGTCCAGGTTTTGAGCATGTTTGGACCAGATGTCTTTGCTTTCCTTGGCTTAGGTTTTGATCATATTAGAGCCAATATTTTGCACTTCATAGGTTCATGTTTTGAGCATGTCTGAACCTCTCCTTTTTCTCTGTTTTTTGAAACATTTTTCTCTTTTCTTGAAACAAAACACTGCAATGGTATGTACAATGGAAATGGAAACTGGAAATTAGAAATCGACAGAAGTAGTGCTTGAGCATCCTGCCATTGACAGGACCCCCAAACAGCTCTGTACCATCTAATTCTTGTAGGAAGAAGGCATTTGGCCCCACAGTGGCCTGGATGATGTATGGACCTTGCCACAAACTGTCAAACTTGCCGTGATTTCCTTTGTCCTCTCTCCTTAAGTCCCACTTCAGAACTTTATCTCCAATTTTGAAATCAACAGATTTGGTTCTTTTGTCAAACAACTTCTTTATATTTTCCTTAACTTTCACTGCTCTGTTGTAAACCTCTTCCCTTGTTTGCTGGAGATGAATTGTCTGGTTTATCCTTCTCACCATACTGTCTTCTTCTGTTTGAATCTCTTGAACCAGCTTAATCACTGGTACCCCAAGATTGGTAGGAAACACTGCTTCTGTCCCATAGACAAGCTGATATGGTGACATGCCAATGGACTTCTTCGTTGTAAGCCTGTCAGCCCACAAGGCATGCACTAACTTGTTATGCCACGACTTTTTGTTCTCTTCCAGCAGCTTTTTGATGATGATCACCAGGCTCTTTTTCGATGATTCAACTAAGCCATTACCTTGTGGGTAATAAGAAGTTGAATGACCAAGTACTATTTGATACCTGTGAAAAAAATCAACCATTTTCTTGGATCCAAAAGCAGCAGAATTATCAGTGATTATTTTTCTTGGGCAGCCAAACCGAGAGAGGATATGACCTTCTAGGAACCTAATGATGATTGAATATGTGGCATTCCTAGTAGGTATGGCCTCTATCCACTTAGTGAAGTAGTATGTGGCTGTTAAGATCTATTTGTGTTGTGCAGAAGAAGCTAGGTGGATTTCTCCTATGAAATCTAGGCCCCATTGTATAAAGGGACCTTCAACAGTGATGGGTTGTAGAGGTAAGGGGAGGAGCTTTCTTTTGCCTTGAAAAATCTGGCATTTGTGGCAGGCAATTATCATCTTATGGATGTCGTTGAAGAGTGTGGGCCGGTAGTAACCAGCCCTGAGTATTTTATTTGCAGTGGCCTTCCAGCTCAGGTGGCCTCCACACTCTCCTGCATGGAATTCTTGTTTAATCCTCTCTGCCTCATTTTCAGGAAAACATTTAGGCAATAGGCCATTTGGATTTTTCCAGTATAAGCCTTCATTCTTTATGCAATAGCTTCTGGTTTTTAGCTTCAAAAATCTGGCCTTGGTCTTTGATAGTTCAGGAGGGGCATTGAGGTGTGTAAGAACATATAGAATGTTAGAATACCAAGGAGAGCTCTGAAACTTCTCTTCCACAGTGGGATCAGGCAATCCTTGCTGCTCATCCAAGGTATCTACCATGTTAATGTCAAGGGCTTGTAGATTTGATTCATCCATTAGTTGGGCTAAGCCCTGACCTTTGATCAGTTTGGTGGGTTTTATCTCAAGGTCGTATTCTAAAATCACAGCAATCCATTTGCCCCTCTTCCCATATGGGTCTTGGGACAATATATCTTTGACTACTATGTTAGGCACATAAGATATGGTGTGGGAATGCAATATGTACACCCTGAAATATTTCAAGGTCTTAATCAGAGCATAGGCCTACTTTTCCATTATGTTATATTTCAAGGGTGCATCCCTCAGTGCTTTGCTGAAGAAGGAAATGGGGTGTTCCATACCCTCTGGATTTTTCTACAGAAGGACTGCAGCTACTGTATGCTCAGAGGCAAATGAAAAAATCAGGAAATCCTTTGAGAAATATGGACTGATTAGGACAGGAGCCTAGGTGAGTGAAAGTTTAATTGATTCAAAAGATTGTTTAGCTCCGAAAGTCCATTTAACTCCTACACCTTTCTTCAGCATGTTAGTCATATTCCTAAGGTGTTCAGCTAAGTTGGGAATAAATATCCTGAGGAAGTTGATTTTCCCAATGAAGGACTATAACTCTTTTATGTTTCTTGGGTGTGTGATTTGTAGTATTCCCTCAACTCTTTGTGGGTCTATCCTAATTCCCTTTTCAGATATAATGTGGCCAAGAAGTTTTCCTTCTTGCAGCCCAAATAAAGTCTTTTTGGGATTCAATGACAGACCAAACCTTCTACATTTTTCAAACACCTTTCTTAGATGTTTTAGGTGTTCTTCTTCAGTCTTGGAATAGACTGTTATGTCATCCAGGTAGATGACAATGAAGTGTCCTATTTCATTTGAAAAAGCTATGTCCATTGCTCTTTGGAAGGTTGCACCAGCTTTCATCAGTCCAAAGGGCATTTTTACATACATAAAGGTGCCCCATGGAGTGGTAAAAGCTGTCTTTAGCTGATCTTCTGGGAGTACTAAAACTTGGTTGTATCCTGAAAAACCATCTAACAAAGAAATCCTTTTTGAGCCTACTACCCGCTGTAGAATGTGTTCCATTTTTGGCAAAGGGTAATTTTCTTTGAGTGAGGCTCTATTAAGATTCCTGAAATCAATACACAGCCTGATCTCCCCTGTCTTCTTTCTCACAGCCACTAGGTTTGAGACCCAATCAGAAAACCTCACAGGAACTATTATGCCTGCCTCATACATTTTTTTAATCTCTTTTTCAACTGCAGGCAATTGCTTTGGGTTTATTCTGCGAAGTTTTTGTCTAAAGGGCTTCTGATTTTCTTTCAAAGGTATTTTTTGCTGTATAATGTTCGTGTCATAAGCCTTTAAGTCTTCGTAGCTCCAAGCAAACACGTCAATAAATTATTTGAAAAGGTCAATGTATTTCTTTTTCATGTTTGCCGGTAAATACTTAGCCAATTTAATCATTTTGGGCTTATCTTCTGTGCCTATGTTGCATTCTTCAACGTCAGAGTCCGCGTGTTCTATGGTAGGATTTTTGGCTACATCATCAAAGTAAAAAAGGTCCTCTAAAGGCGCCAGACCTCGAGGTGTGTTCTTATCTTTGGCCTGCAACACCTTAACTTCTTCATTTTCCTCGTTTTCACAGTTTTCGTTTAGGTTTCCAATTTGTTCGTTCAAAGTTTTTATTTCTATGTTACGGGGTGTTTCTTCCTCGTCTGAGGGTTCCTCACTTCGGCAGCTATCACTAGACATAGAGTCCGAATCATAAAATTCAAACTCGTTCCTGCCTATCAGGAAATCTTCAATCTGGTTATCGCCCTCGAAAACCTGCCAATATTTTTCATTATCCGGCACTGCAGGTTTGAATCTGGTCTGTATTATGATTTGTTGGTCGCTTGGAGTCTTAGGGTATGAACTGGCTAGGCAAGCTAATCCATTTGCAATGACGTTCTGATTTCTAGGAACAAACACTAATTCGTATTCAAAAAATGTTTTCAATATATCCACGGCATCGTTCCTATATGCTCTCAACCTAGGGTGTTTCGCTGTGTATTCACCGTTCACCTATTTTATCACCAACTCCGAGTCTCCCTGCACGGCTATTCTACGGGCTCCTATTTTCTTCAACAGATTCAAACCCATGATAAGGGCCTCATACTCTGCAATATTATTTGTACATTTGAAATGTAGGTTGCAGGCATGGCTCTCCGCATAGTCACTCTCTGTGTTATGTAGCCATACCCCAGCTCCGGCAGTTCTTCTTGTGCAGGACCCATCGAAACTCATCTCCTAGAGGGGTTCACTCTCGGTTTTGTTGTCATTTATTTCCCCATGGCTAGATTCGCCGTTACATTGTGTTATAGGGTCTGCACTAGACTGTGGGCTGTTTAGTTCTTCGTGTGGTGTATGAGTTTATGAGGGATGAATAGTTAGCTGTTTACCTTCTGTTTTTTACTCACTCTGAATTTCCGTTTCAGTGCACTGTCTAGGGTTTCCTTCTTCGTTTTCCTCTAAATCTAGAGTGGCCATTATGTTAAAATCTATGGTCTCAACTCCTCTGTTTGTATCTATGCCTTCTGGTGCTGGGTCCCCCAAAGATTCATCGTTGTAGAAGATAAAGGAGTCCAAGTCTGTGTGTACAGAGTACAGAGGAGAATTTTTAGGCTTTTCAGGGCTACTAACCAGGAACTTCATTTGTGCCTCCCTGTACAGTTTTCTAGGTTGGCTAAAAATAGGGATTGTGGCGTATGCCCCATCCATCTGCATTGTACCCTACAGCTTGGCTCCCCAGGACCTTGACAATAACATGCCATACTTGGGTGGCACATCTGCCATGACAACATCCATGACCATGCACTTGGCTGGAATCTGGGTAAGGCTCACACATAAATCTTTGATCAGGCCGAGACATTTTACCCTGCTAGAGTCAAATGAATATAAGTCTTTGTAGGGTCAGGTTATCTCTAGGCCTAACCATTCCATAACCACCTTATCCATCAAGTTGTGTGAGGCACCAGAGTCATGCATTGCATTATTAAGGATCTTATCGTGAATATTGAGACTGATATAAAAAGGAGGTATTACTCCTTCCTGAAATTTTCCTTCAATCTTTGGACCAAACAAAAGGGCTGGTTGATCATCACTCAGATTTATAGTATCACTGTTCTCACCTAGATTCAAAGCTTTCAAAATTTGGCCTTTATATACATCCTGAGTGGCCAACTCAGAGAATGGGACAGAGATTTTAATTCTTGCAATCTCACTCTCTAAATTGAAAGTGGACTGACTCTTTGGAATGCTCAACTCTGTTTTGTTAGCCACTACCTTAGTGGCTGAATCAGTGGGCTGGTTCTCACTATGTATAGTGTTTGGAATTGTTTTATCAGGAGCACTAATTGCAATGCTAGTGCTGCTAGTTGGTTGACCCTGTTTATCAGTGTTTTGGTTGTCCTTTTCCTTTTTCTTCTTATAAATCTCAGCTGCTGATTTGTTACTTTCAGCAGTCACTTTAGAAGTTTTCTCAGGCCTTTTATTGATAATGACCTCAGAAGCCTTGGGTTTGGAATTGTCTAGGCTCTTTTTGCTCCTAAGTTCATACTGTCTGACCTGCATGATGGCATCTTCAAACCCAAGTCTGTAATCATCAGATTATGATCTTTCCTCATCCCAATATGAGGGTGAGGGCCGATCTTCTTCTGTGTAACAGTTATGGATTGAATCCTCTGTTTCAAACATGTTTATTGTGTTTCCCTCAGACTCTTCTGTGATTCCCTCATCCTCGTCAAGAAAGTTCTCTTGGAATGGAGGGACAACGTGCTGATATGATTCTCTTTGTCTGTTGGGAGTGGCATTGTTTCTTCTAGAGTAGTGGTTCTGGTTCTGGTTGTGATTTTGGTTTCTGTTTTGATTGCTGACTATGAAAACCATTTTTTCCATCATTTTTTGTAGCTTTTCCATGTTTTTGGATAAACAGTCATACTTGGGATCAGATGTGGAAGCTACAACATCATCTCTATATTTTACCCTCTTCTCAGCTCTCAATCTTACTCTTTTCTCAATCAGATTAGCCTCTACACTCACTGCTCCTTTTTGCATGTCTTCCAACGTGTTGTAATCTCTCTCCATAAGCTGGTAGGCCATGTCAGCATCAAAGCCCTCAGGGTATTTTGCCAGAGCCATGCCCTGGGGAGGTTTCATGTGTGGAGGAAGGGCGTTATAAACGCTGTTGAACCTTGTAGTGTAGTCATGGACACTCTCTCCTGCGTTTCTTTTAAGGTTCATATATTCTGCTAGGATTTGGAGAGGGTTGGCCTTAACCTCCCATTTGTTTACGAAAGTCTGATATAAAGCAGGAAGGTCTCGGATACTATTAGGAGGTAGGCTCTTGAACCATTTATTCGCATCACCTCCTAGGCTTTGGGAAAAGATTCTCATTTTGACTGTATCATCATCTATTTCCATGTAGTCAAAAGAATTTTCCATCTTATCTACATGTTGTTGGGCTGTGATGGATTATTTGGCAGTGAAATGTGGGATCTTTTTGATAATCATTTGGTAAGGGCACTAGAGGCTAAGGTAACATCAAAGGTGCATACCAGGCTGCCATGATGATATTTTGATGAGGTAAAGGGTTAACTTGAGCAGCTGGTATATGGATGATAGGGATACTAGGACCAGCAGAGGTTTTTTGAGCAGATTTAGGGTGGGAGAGCCTCAAGTTTTGAATGAAGTGAATATCAGGAGGTGTAGATGGAGGGGTTTCTCCATTCCTAATGCGTTTACCACTTTGAGGTGGTGAGTCAGGGAGCTCAAGGTCTGGCTAGTCTAGGACACTGAGTTACCTAGTTCTTGGTAAACTGTTTTGAGTGTCTAGGTCAAAAAATGGGTCAGATAGAGCTGTAAAGTCTTATGGTGTAGAGTTAGCTCTATGGATGCCGCTGGAAATAGTTGGTATTTTAGGTGTAGGAGACCTCTTGAGGATGCTCTCAGGGTTGTAAACTATTTCAGGTTGGTTTGGGTTAGCATAAGCTCTTGTGTTAATGGTTCTAGAAGCCAGAATGTTGTTTTCCAACCAAGCATCTTAACCTTACTTGTTCCTTCTATTGTGGTTGATGTTGCTTTTAGAGGCTGGTCTTCCAGTGGAGTCTTTGGTGAAACCAAGATAATCAGTAGGCCTACTGATCACCAGTGGAGTCTTTTAATCGCTTAGGAACTATGGAGTCGCCAAGTGGAGGGTGTTAGGATGTTTCTGGAGGTTACACTGTCCACGACAGTGCCTATGAGATGTCTCTCTTCAAAGATATCTCGAAAACACAACAAAATCAAACCAGAGATTGACTGGGAGGGCTTTTACCAGATATGTCACCTCTGAAAGAGTGTGAGATCTGGAGGCTACTTGGCCCTTTCCAGACTCTGTCTAAGAGTGTGGGAGAAACACGCAAATGGTGTAGAAGTTGGAATGCAAATGGAAGTGTTTCACTACCAACCCGACTAGAGTTTCTAGGTTTTATGAGGCTCTTGTGATGTAGTACAGTGGAAAATACTTAGAAGTTCCCCAGTGGAGTCGCCATTATGTTGGTGATGATACTGGGAGACAGATTAATGTTTAGCAGCTATAGGCTCTCAAATTTTCCCGAGCAGAGTCGCCATTATGTTGGGGTTCCCATGTTTTGGCAAGGTTGGCAATACCAAAAGATGAGACAAAATCAAACCACTTTTAGACCCTAGGATCTAGCCCTCCTAGGTCCAGAGAGGGATCTCTCTATGATTGTCAAAGGTAAATGTCTTTAAGGCTCAAAGGTTAAGATATTAGGCTAGTTATAAGGCTCAGAGTTTGTTTGTTTGATTGTGAGTTTGGTTGTTGGGAATCAGGAAGGAAGGGTTCAATACAAAACAAGGATGAGCAAAGAGGATTCTAGGTAAGGGAGAGATATATCAGAGGACATCAAGACCATTGGGTAAATGGAGTCAAGAAAGGGTTTACTTGCTGTTCAACATGCAGGCTTTCATTTGGGCTAGTCATCTAAAGCATTGGATCCTAAAATGATTGGTGGAATGGAACAATAAGGAAGAAGGTGGAAGAAGGAGAGGATACCAATTTTTGGCTATAGATCAAGTTAGAGGTCATTTAACTCCAGGCCTGCTTGGACATACTCAGAGGCAACTCTCAAAGGAGGGAAAAAGAGCAACTTGAGGAAATTAGAAAGGTTTAACCGAAGTGAAAAAGATCCTAGTGAGGCCAGAGAAAAAGTCTTAATCTCCCAGTGTTCTCAATTCATCCAATTAAATTCTAACAAGAACATCTAAGAAACAGATTCATCAATTCATACATCAGCTAGCAGGCAATGACATCCACTACACTGGTTAAATTAACTGAAACTAATTCTTAGATAACACATTTAGCAGAAAACATTAAGGCAAGGAGAGCAGAAACATAGGGTGCCTAACAAGGGCAAATCCTATGCCATATTTCTGATGCAAGCCAGAAGAAATGAAATGGAATGAAATAAAACACAGAGACAGAAAAACATCACCGCAACTTTAGATCAGGATCCAAAGGAATGTGCTTGTCATATTAAGTGCAACACCAGTCAAGTACAACATTACTTACAACTTGATATTCAGCCTGATAAACCTTCCTCAGCCTATCTTACAATCTTACATAGAGAACTTGTCTCAAGAGAAACAACTTGCATTCTACTGATATCCAATCAACAACCTTTACAATGAATTTCTTCATGAGTTTTATAGCAGAAAGATGAGCCGAGGAGGTAGGTGGAAACTAAATGCAGCATTAACACTCAGAAGAGGAAGAGGGCCGAAGTCCATTCTGTTTAAACCCTGTGCATTTATCTCTGGCACTTTTGGGATGAAAAAGTGATCTTCTTCAGTCTTCCAATTACTCTGATGCACTCTGGCTTGCAGTACTCTATAGTACTTTTGGAGAATGAACAAAGGGCAAGTAAATGACGGTGAGGTCTGCCATACTTGTGAAACAAATGTTCTGGTAGATTCAGACTGTGGGCAGGGCGGAAATTTCTTCAGGAACACGGTAAATTAAAGAACAATATGGGCGCTTTGTCCCTTAGAACAATCTGCTAATGTGAAAACCTGATAGTTTTGATTTCTATGCGCCGGGCCTTCCGTGTGATCCATGATGTCTTTGGTACAGTACCTTGCCTCTAAATCCCTGAAAAAGGCTCAAAATCTTCTATTATGTGCCTTGAACTCTCTGCTACTCCACTGATACTCTTTGCCGCTTCCACGCTTTGCCTCTGACTTTCTGGGCCTTTCTCCATGATTTTTCTTCTGAAAATGGTCCCTTTCCTGTGCTTTCTGTAACTATATTAGAGACTGTAGGTCATGGTGGTTTTCCGCCGCTTGTACCCTACAAAACACGAAACTTAGTTATGAAATCCAATGCACGGGAGGGAGGATGGATACGGAGGGCGAAGGAAATGATAGCGCAGCGGTGGTGGTTTAAAATGGAAAAATGGTGAATAATACAGTGAAATGGTGAAAACAACGAATAATAGGGTTTTTGGTGAAGAAACGAGCGTGGACTGTTCGATCATGGTCTGGAGGCGTAGATCGACGGCGGAGATTAATCCGTGGAATGGCGTATGAAGTTGGGTGGAACGAATGTGAAACATTAGATTTTAATGTAAAATATGAAACTTTGGACGTAGGTGGAAATGCAAAGGAAATGAACGAAATGCGATGAAAACGATCATAGGTGGTGGGACCCAGCATGGGTGGAGGGCGATTTATTCTTAGCCGTTAGATCTCGGGATTAAACGGATGGTTGAGATCACGTTGGAGGATCGCAATTGGGGGGGGGGATCAGGGGTGACACATTACAAAGGTTCTGATTGCGATTGGGAGTGGGGACGCGATTGAGCACTAACCGTTGATCTCGGGACCTGAACGACGGCTCACATTTAATCGGCGGGAGAATTGAGGGGGCGATGGAAGGGGAGTGGGATGAATCTGAACCGTTGGATCTGGGAGGGATGGACGACTCGGATTGGATCGGGGAAACGCAATCACAAGGCACAGAAAGGGGGATGCGATTGGAAAATGGGACTGCGATCGGAGCGGGGGATGCGATTGAACGCTGGCCATCGAATCCCGGTGACAGATCAACGACAGAGATTAATTGGCGGATTGCAATCACAAAGGGCAGTGGGTGGTGCGTTCTAAACTTGTGATTGCGATTGGTGCAGGGAAGCGCGGGCCGTTGGATCGACGTGAGGAGATGGACGGTTGTGATTTGGTCAGGAGATCGCAATCGCAAAGAATGGAGGGGTGGCACATTACAAAGTTGCGATTGCGACCAGAGCGGGAGTGCGATTAGCGCTCAACTGTTGGATCGGAATAACAGATCGACGGTGTAGAAAACATTGTGGGTCTCATAGACCAAAAGCAATCGCATCGGAGTTTTTAAGGATTACAAAGGAATTTAACGCTCCACTCTGGTCTTCCGATGCGATTAGCGCCCATGCCATAAGCGCTCGGTCCTGGGCATCGAGCGTATGGGGAAAAGGTTTGCAGGGCTGGAAGAAAAGGGGCTATGCCCTATTATAAGTTGGAAAGTGGGTTTTCGGGCCCTTTTTAATGAATTTTAAGGGTTAGGAAGGGGAATGATAGAGGGAAAAAATGGGAATTTAGCCAAACAAAGGGTAGGGGTAGAATTTAAAGGGGATTTTGGGGAGATTTAAGAGGACTAAGGGGGAAATTTTGGGATGGAAAGGGGACTTTGCAAATGGGAAAAAAGGGGTAAAATGGAGGGTTGTGCAGAGATACAAGGGGCAAATAAAGGCCTTTTGGAGCATAATTCTTCATCAGTAAGGCTTATTGACTCAAGAACAGTAGAGGGAAACAGTCAAAGGGAAGGGAACATGAAAAGGTTTCAAGGATGATGTGTTTTCAAGGGAAATTCATTCCTTGGAGGCTCATAGAACAAACTAGCCCCTTGCTTGCTTGTCAAGGAATTCATAGGGGGCTAACAAATTAATTCAGGGGTCTTCTTCAGCAAGGATTGTGCAGTGGAGGCAGGATGTCAAGAGGAAAGAAATTGGTGCATAGATATGAAAATTTCTACATGATAGTGTGTGACGATTGTAGATTGTACTGAGAGCTCTATGAGTTGAGCTTTGTATGAGATTCTTACATGTTCCATTGATATACATAATATATGATAGTTGGGGTTTTTATCTTTAAGCTTTCCGGGTAAAACATCTGTGTTATGTGCGATTGATTTGCTTCATATGTGTTTCGCAATTGGCGATTTAATTTCCGCAAATAATTTAGTGGAAGGATTTCGTATTTAACATAAGATTAATTTTTTAGATCAGGGGAGTCCGCTAATATACATGCATCTTGTATAATTTCTACAACCCATGCTTTAACAAGTCAAATAAAAATAAGAATACTTTTTTTTTCACTTTATTTTTACAAATGCATTACATTTTGACTTCAAGTACAATAATGAAGACCGAACCTAGTTACATTTTCCAACACTCCCTCTTAACTAGGGAGGTATTCATATTTACATAAAAATAGGTACATGGAAGATGTCACTTAATCTATGAAGAATTTTAGGCATTGCAGTGCCATGGAATAGATTCCTGACTAGGGAAATATATCCATTGGTCTCTCAACAATTTAGGCACCGCAATGCCACAGAATAGATTCTTGACTAGGGAAATATATCTGGGTGGGACTAAGATGGACTCAAGCTTTCAGCCACTCTAGGTACCACCATGCTTACTTTCTAACCACCAACCCAAATATCCAGGTGTGTATCAAAAAACAAAGCTATTTAATCAACACAACTTTTCCAACTTCGGGATCTAGACATCAACACAAAGTGTTGGCCAGATGTTCTTTCGGGAAATGCTTCACTCACAAAGGCTCATCACCCCTTGATACATTACATTAAGGATGACCTATCTCTCCCGATCAAACTGATCGGTAACCAACATGCCATTGAATCCTTCGAGATATTTTACTATACAAACACAACCGCAATCAATAATATACTTTCACATGTACATACACAAATACAAACCGTCGAGGTTGTTCTAGATGTTTCTTCTCAAATTATCGCAGTAGGACTATCAATCGAATCTTTGTTAGAAGATTCCTTCATCATACATTTTCCTTCTCCTACTTATCATGTAGCAACATATCCTCCAAAATTCATTCTTCAATCAAAACCAAGTTATGCCCTCCCTCTCAACCAAGAATCATCTCTTCATTCGAACTCCCTCTTAATATTAGGGAGATTTTTTTTTAATGCAGGCTTCCTCAGGGAAATCAACTTCTTCTTTTCGTCATCAGACAATATTTCACAGATTCCAACCATTTCATCAAAGTTATCATCATCTTAATCATGCTTATCACATCAACGATCATCTTCACCATATTGAAGATTGTGTACCTGCACGATTTAGGTAGCAAGTACAACCAAATCTATAGAAGCATGAAGTTAGCCATATCAGATTCATGGAAGCATTTCAACTTTATACATATCAAATACCAAATCAAGAAACATATACTCTTCAAGATTTTTCTAGGGACTTTTTCATAAACCCTAGACTACTTCATAACATATTTCATTCTATCTAGGGTTTCAATGTTTCTTTCAAAGGTGTAACACACCCTACTATAACATATAATGAACACTAGAACCAATATAGATCTATAAGACATCTAACAAATTTCAGAATTCATATGTTAGACTTTCAAAAAGAGGCAATCAAGGTAAATCACAACTCAGTCATGACCAACTTCAGCTGCAAACCCTAGATTTTCAATCAACCGACAAAACTCATATTTCAACAATCTTACACAAATATCAAATCGTCATATTGCCATCATACATAAGATATTTTTACTTCTACTAAGGTTCAACTCCAAAACCCTAGAATTTTACAAATATTATCATCCTAGAAAGACAAACTTTGATTAGGGCTTAGTTCCAAACCCTAGGATTCATGACCATTGACAAATGGGTTAACTCATACATCTAGGATTTCATGAGCATGCATAGGTATTTCATATCATGTGTTAGTCAAACCCAAACTCACAAAGATCAATAAGAGTTAGACAATAGAGTAGACTAGGGTTAGACACACATACCAAGGAAATAATTTCTAATACATTATAAGGGTCTTTCTTGCATATTCCACCAAACCCGTATGAGTTAGGGTTTCAATGTAGAAACACATCAAATCCAACATTACCAAAACTGCAAACGTTTGAGATTTTAGACGAACATCATTAAATCCTAACAAGTTAGGTTTTCATGATCATACTAAAATCCCAAACATGAAATTATCAATAAAACTTCAAATATCAATTCACAATAACCCTAAGCAGTTTAGTGTTTCAGTCATTCATATTAGCATACCCTTCCGTTAGGGTTTTCTGGAACCTGTCTAGGGTTATATAAAATCAATTAAGAATGTAGAGGGGTAGATTTATTGAGAGACGAATATCCCTAAACAAGAATCTATATGATTCAATACATCTGGACATAATGATGTTAGTAACAGTAATATATGAATAAACATTTATTATAGGGAATCAATATTTTGTAATTCAAAACATACCTTTGTGTCTTGACAAACCTTATAAGGACTCCTTGAAGTTGCATAATATTTTGTACTTGTGACAAATACTTCTAGACATAATATGAGATACCTAGAATATGACATTAGCTCTTAACTTATAATGGAGGATGGAATCCCTTATATGATAATCAAGTTTATACTAAGATTTACTTGACATCCTAGATTGATTTATAAATCTTAGAAGGTAAGGTTTAATGTTATTTTATTTAGGCTAGAATTACATGGACCATGAAAGCTTATAAATTATTCGTACCTTGAGCTTTCATACCTTAAAATTCTATAATTGAGAGATCAATGATTGATAGGACTTGATGCTCTCCTTGGAAAATGTAAACACATTGTTAGAAGACTAAAGTGCAATGGTCATAATAATTACTTGTGTTACAAGTTATTCTCAATATTGTTGAAGGCTTGGAAGAAAACAGTTGATCACTCTAAACTAGGTCACTGTGATACTGAAGTTGGCGTGATAGCTTTCGAATTGAGGTTCCTGAATGACACTCAACTAAAATGGACCTCAGACTGTGAGATGTAGTGGAACCGAGTCATGTATAGGCTTCATGATTGAACTAGCACTGAGATTGTATAGCACCAAAATATTCTATCTGTTAGTAGCACTGAGACCTCCTCATTATCAAATCCATGATAAAATCGAATTGAGGTGACTATGGTGCCACCAAATCTGAAATGGTGTTGAACTGTGGTTCCTGTGGTGTGGCTTCATCACTGAGATTGCACCGATTTTGGGGTTTTTGTAGCACTGAATAACACCAAAATTGTAGAGGCATCGAATTGTAGTATTAACACCGACACCTATATTATTGAGACTTACTTACTGTTGGGAGCACTAATCATATCACCGAAGTCATTTCTTTACTAGAAGCACACAAGGAATCTATCATCACTGAAAGATATGAACTATGGAGATTATTTTGACATCCTATCTGAGCTCTTATTATTTTTGATATACCCTTATTATTAGATTTAACCATTTACATTAACCCTTCTTACTGTTGTGGTACTTTTTATCACTCAAATTGAACCTCAAGGTTGAGAGAGGCAATCCCGAGGTAACCTCAAACCAAGCTTAGCCAAGTAGCTAGTCCCAGTAGGCCAGGAGAGGGCTCTCTCCATATAGATCACAGTCAAAATGATTGAGGAAAGAAGATTTTAGGCTAGGTATAGTAGCTCAGGGTTTTGATTTTGATTGTGTGGGGTTTTCTGGATCAGGAGGAGTTAACAACTAGGGTAAGGAAATTAGGTCAAAATTTGCAGGGGTTCCAAGGGGCAAGGTAGGTAGAAGGTTTAGACATTAAAAGGTGATTATGGTGAGGTGAAGAGACTGGTGAGGAGCTAGGAAAAGCATCTGGAATGTATTTTCCCTAAATTGAGGAGAATGAACACATTATGCTAAATTTCCCAAAACAGAGCATAAATAAATATGGATTCTGCCTTTCAAACTTGAAATCTAGTATATTATAGACATGTAATGGTTCATGAATTAATAATACATTCAAACAAATTGATTACAGAGAGGAAACAAGGTCTAAAACTCATACCACATGGATCCCAAGAAAATAGCTGCAAATTTCTATTAATGTCCAAGCCAAACTGATATACAAAATGTCTCTTGAGATGCCCAAGCTCAAAGTGAGTCCAACCTCAAAAAATGACTGAGAAAATACATAAAATATAATTCAAACCACTCTCCCTAGCCTCAAGGATTCGAATCCATGAGAGGAGGAGTTGTTTCACCTTCTCCCAAACAAGAATCTGAAGACTAGGAAAACTCAACCATTTGCCTCCAAAAGAGAGTAAACTGATTCATTTGACCTCCTAGTAGACTTATCTAATGAATCTACCATAGATAAAAGTGAAAACATGATATTTAAATCCATCTTAACCATTTACATCAGTAATTTTCCCATTACCCAATCAAAAGTCAAAAATGCTGAAAACAATGAAAATTGCCAATTCCTTGGTAAACGCGCAATGCCATGACAAAAAAAATGACCTGTCTTGAAGCCAAATTTTAGAGCCCTTCCCGATGTCAAAATGAGTTCCATGATATCTCATTGGAAAGCTATTCGAGTCTAGTTTCCAAATATGCCTTTCGTTTCCCAAATTTTGTCCATCTATCCTGTCAAAAACCTGTTCTCCCAAGACTGGTAAACACACAGTGCCAGGGTCAAAAAGAGGGTAGAAACATGATTTTTTGATGGTTTTTTTCCCTTTTGAGGGACCAGTTTCTCTCTATATCTCCTGAAAATTTCTGAGGTTGATGTACTCATCACTAGGAACATGAGTACGCTGACCATTTTCCATTTGGATGGCCCAAAAAAGAGCGCAATGCCAGTGGCGCTACGTGTTTAACACATTTTTGCATGCTAAACTGTCCCAAAAATCAAAATTTGCACAAAAGTGCCAAAATTTGGAATTTTCTTACTGATCAAGGGTTGGGGGCCTCAAGGGACACCTCATCAAGAATATTCAACTTCTCTTTCTCCTTTGACTCGGTCAAAGCCCGAATCATTGCTTGGGCATGTTTGAGCTTGGCCCTTGCAATCTTGTTTCTCATGGCATAGTGCTTCGCCATCTTCCTCTGAATATCAGTGTCCTTCTTGGCTTTCTCTAACAAGCTCTCTAGTTTAAAATTGGCTCTCTCAAGCCAAGAATCTATGTCTCCGTCAATATCTATGGAAAACAACTCACTTGGAGTAAGCTGCTCTACCAATTCTGCCTCTTTCTTCCTTTCCCGGGCTAAAGCCATCTTCAGTCCAATGGTCCTCGGTCTTTGTCTAGGAAGCTGATCTTTCTCATTTTCATTGTCATAAAATCTGCCCAAGGTCTCATCCAGCAAGGCCTTGGCCTTTCTGGCCTCTCTCTGAGCTCTGATTGCCCTGACCTCACTGATGGTCTACTTTGTCTTTAGCTGTTGATTCTATAGCTCAAGAAGTCAATCACATTCCTTGCTCTACCAATATTAGCTTGAAGCTCACTACTCTTGGAATCCTTGCATCTTATTAATTCATTGATGATTCTAACCTCATCCTCATCATCAAGGTCAAACAACTGAAACTTCTTCTCAATTTCATGTTTGTCCTCCTGCTCAACAATGATAGGCTCTGTAGCATTTTCCTTGCCCTTTTCTACCTGTTTTTCTGATGAAGAAGGCATGGTCCCTTTCACACCATGTGAAGCAAACACATGCCTGTGGCCTCTCTGATATGTTAAGGAAAATGGCTCAATATCAGTCAATTTGGTGCAAGCTACCTCAATGTCCCTTTCACTGCTTTATGCTCTGGTATCATGATGTGATGGTGAAGGGTTGTAGAAAGGTGATGAGGTAGGATCAACATGAGGTGAATGGATGTGAGAGGGTGGTGATGTATGAGCAACAGGATGTGATGGAGAAGTGGATACAGGAGGATGAGAAGATGAAGGAATATCATGGTCATGATGAATAGGTGGGGTAGTGAAAACCTCATTTGTAATGAATGCGTCCCATGGAATGTTTTTCTACTGAAGCTGATGCATGACCACCATCTTAATGAGTGAATGATGAAAAAGGCTCTGCATTTGCTAATTGTAATCCCTATTTTTCACGATGTAATCCATCTTGTCAATGCTACGAAAAATATAGTATGGTATGTGAAGCATTCTAACTCTAGTGAAATGCATAAGAAGATGGATATGGTATGAGTAGAGGCAGGAAAACCTTCCCTCACAAGTGAAGTATTTCATTATTATCGTCATCATGGGCACATACCGGTCAAGGAGATGAGAAAAAGGGAAAATGGACTTATTGTGATCTTTATACCCATGTTTGAGGTATGGTTCAAAATAACTCATGTCCAGGTTTTCTTGTTTAAACCACCTCTCTCCCACACTAGGTATCCCTGTAGCAGCTACAATGGCATTGTTGGACATCTCAAAATTAACCCCAACAAGGTTGACCCGCTTGTCATGTAGATTGATGATGAATAATCTTGTTAACACCGGGTGATTTTGGACTTGCTACACTCTCTCACAGAACTCAAAGCAGCCCACATGTTTAAAGCAAGAAATAGTGAGAGGAGAGGCCATGAGTTCCCTTATGGTGATGGGTTCAAACCTGTTTATTTTCCCTCCCTTATGTTCATTTCTTCTTAGCATTTTTTCCTCACCAACAATGCCACTATCATCTTCTTCAGGAATTTTCAAATTCTGATTTGCAAAACCCTAAGGTGTAAGTGAAATGAAATGAGGGGAAATGGGATGAGATGACTAGCTTGAAAGGTGAAGGGAATGAGTGTGGGGATCACAATCTTGTAATTAGGGTTTCATTAGGGTTTCCATTTCAATTCATTTAAGAATTACCAAATAGCTTAAAATCAAGGTTAAAATATGTACTTACTGCTTTGAGGGTTGTTTGGAGGACTTTGGCAAAGTTTGGAGAGCTTTGATGAGCTTTTATAGGCATGTGGATTTAATTTAACTTGAAAAACCACTTTTATAATGTTTGAAATCTTCTTCCTTTTATCACTGGTACTCTTTGACACTTTTTTGCATTGCAGGCTTGATGAAGTCATGGAGTTGGCTTTTCATTTGTTCACTGAGGCTTGACATAATGGATTTGACAGATTTGGGATTTAATTATTACATATAGTAGCATAAAATTACATTTGAAAAAATAAAATAAATTACATAAGTGACTTTTTATGAAAATGACATTTTGATAAAAAGTCCCGAAACTGAAAATACAATATTTAAAACATATTGAAACCATCATGATGGTATTGTTTAATCCCTCTCATAAATGTGCTGACCTCATCGGAATGAAGGAGTGACCTTGAAGAATATGTAAAACCCTAATGACCTAATGAGACTGCTTTTTGACTTGATTTTGAATGAGATTTTGACTTAAAAATATTTTCAAGTGAAAAGAGCATTTCATAGGTGTTTTTATGCTCAAAGAGACATGGGAATGAGTCATCAATATGAATCTTGGAGGGAGAAAAGTTTATTTGAAATGGACAACCACTAGTGGAGCAATTTTATGTCATGAACTAACGGAATGATAAAATATTATTCAGTATGGGACACCTAAGATGCACATGCAAATGTGTTTTGATCCCTGGTGGAAGTATGCAAATACTGACACTAACATTGGCTCCAGCTGGGGATGCTAGCTCCTTGGAGGTGCCAAGAACACTGTAGACCAAGTGCCTCCATTGGGCATGGAGTCAATAGCAAAAAAAAACCAAACTGAATACTGAAAGAAACTTGACTAAAAAAGTTCACTTAAGACTGACTCAAACTAAAACACAACTGACAAACTAAAAAAAAATGCTCAGAATTGAGCTTATTCAACAAAACCTACTCTAATTGATCCATCATCACCTGATCAAGTGAAATGGAACAACCAATGCAACCATGTAAGCATTCCGTCTGCTGTTTGAATTCTTCGCAAGTGCTTGCTTATGAGCAAGAAGAAAGGTCTACTGAAAGGCAACTCCCATGAAAACTTGTCAACAGATCGAATCTTGATGAAATTGCAAAGCACGAGCCCACCAACTAGCCTCAAGAATGCTGCAAAAGGATCTTCATAGGAATACATATTGATTTCCAACCCATCTAATATGTTACTGCTCTGCTCTAGGTAGTCTTCGCACCTAGGTTTTAAAATTTTCCTAACATCTGTGCTTTCTTTCTTTGATGACTACAACAAGTTGAAAAAAGGATCCTGAAACCCATGAATGAATAATTTTTCATAATGATCAACAAAAAAAAAAGAATATTCTTCATTACTCTCCTGATATGACTGCAAATCTTGGTATGAGCTTTGTAATGAAAGACCTACTGAACAAGACAATGAAGTCGGTTGTTGGATCAAGTTTATATCAACACTCTTTTCAGGCTCACAATTAGCCAATGGAGAAGGAATTTTACTTCAGATATCATCTAACACATCAGCTATTGGGTCATGAAAAATTTGAAAAGACTGCTACAACCTATTTTCCATTGTTTCTAATGAGATTGCAAGACTTTCTACATGTTGCTCATCCTTTTCTTTAGAGATATTATGAAAATTTTGCTTTAAAAATTGAAATACTTCAAAACATAGTGGTACAAAATCATCTTGCATCATTTGATCATATGTTTCAACTTCCAAGCCTTCATCTGCAACTCGACATTCAACAGCATTTGGTGGCTGCAAATCTCGAGCCAAGGAGGATTCTATGTCGCAAATGATTTTCTCAACCAATTTAGGAGAATGTTCATCATTTATAGTGTTGACTACTCGATTATCTGCTTGCTTATATTTTTGAAATGAGGATAAACACAAGGGTAATGAGCTCTGATAAAAAAATTGATTATCCTCTTGATTGTCAAGATCAAAACTGAATGAGTGTTGATTTCTGATTGCATGAAAGTTATCTCTAATGAATCGAAATGAAGTAAAACAAAGAGGCAAAGATCCTTCACTTATTTCCAAATTTTCTAGACTTTCCTCATCACTGCCATAGTTGATATGCATCGACTGATCATTGTTTTCGAGCTGCTAAAATTGAACTTCCTCCCACAAACCAACTGCTGATTGCTCTGCAAGATTAGCTTCTGTTTGGAGAACATAATCATCATCATACTGATCAAACTTTGGAAAATCATCAATATAAGTAATGTCACCAATCATACACATTAGATTATCAAATTGTTTCTCCTCGGATTCATCTACAAATCCATTTTTTGATCTACGGTGGCTGGGATTAGCAGGAAAATATTTAGGGCTTACAATATCTTCTTTTTCTGGAATAAGTGGGTCATGACGATTTTGAATGGAAAATACATATATCATGGTGATCCTTTTCATCATTTCCTCTATTGTACTTACCAAAATGTCGAGCTTTACCTCTGAAGATTTCAGGTGCTGTGCAATGTTCTTCTTCTCTTCTTCCTTCAACTTTGCCCTTCTGATCAATAGATGAGCCTCTACATCTGCATCTCTTCAAGTGTTACAAGGTTCCTTTCTCTCAGCTGAAACTCCATTTCCGGATCAAAGGCATCCAGGTAATGTAAAAGAGCTGAGCCAGGAGGGGGTCTTCTATCAGCAGGTATCGAATAATAGACTTGATTAAATATGGCAAAAAATTGTTGTAATGTCTCCCCTAGCTGTCTTTTCAGCTGGTCATACTCTTTTAGAATTAGGAAAGGGTTTTGTTTGACCACCCACCTGTCGAGGAAAAATTTGACAAGCTGCGGGAAATCTGAGATACTCGCGACACACAAGATTTTTAACCAACTCTTGACTCTGCCTTGCAAGGAAAGAGAAAATAGCCTGATACTGAAATCCTCTACGTCCACTTCAAAAAGGTCAAGGAAAGTCTCAAAATTCTGCATATGTCTCTCAACAGTGATGTTGTCATATTCACCATCACACCTCGGCAGATATCGGTAATGATTTTCAGGGAAAGCATGGAGTATAGGAGGTAACATGAATGGTTTGTATCGATCTAGAATTTTACAAGGTGTAGGAGTATGTACATAAGTTATATGATGAGTATTGATCTCTTTAGGCTCATTAATTTGAAGATGGTCATCATAAGATTCATAAAAAGGATTTGGACCAAGATCAAAGGAAAACTCGGTACTTCAACTTTTCGAATAGGTAGAATCAAGATTTTGATCATCTTTATCATACAACAAACTCTAGAAAAAATTTAGGATAGTTTCAATAAAAGAAAAGAAGTAATTTAGAAGAAATAAGATTAGATCTTGAATGTAATTCCACTTTGAATACCTGACCTTTGTGTAAGATCCTCCCATTTTCCTGCTGGCAAGGTCGATCCTCCAGTGGAGTCTTTACATTGAGTTGGAGTCGCCAAGTGAAGAATTCAACCTTCATATGTATTTGATTGCTTTCCACCATCAACAATCAGATCTAAATTTTTTCGTTCTTTCCCAAGGAGGATATGATCTTTTTCTTCCTTAGTGGAGTCGCCAAAATGTTATCACTCAGATTGAACCTCAAGGCTGAGAAAGGCAATCCCGAGGTAACCTCAAACCAAGAATAACCAAGTAGCTAGCCCTACTAGGCCAGGAGAGGGTTCTCTCCATATAGGTCATAGTCAAAATGACTGAGGAAAGAATATTTTAGGCTAGGTATAGTAGCTTAGGGTTTTGATTTGATTGTGTAGGGTTCGCTGGATTAGTAGGAGTCATCTGCTAGGGCAAGGAAATTAGGTCAAAATTTGCAGGGGTTCCAAGGGTCAAGGTAGGCAGAAGGTTTAGACATTAAAGATGATTATGGTGAGGTGAAGAGACTGGTGAGGAGCTAGGGAAAAAATCTGGAATGTATTTTCCCTAAACTGAGAAGAATGAACACATTATACTAAATTTCCCAAAATATAGCATAAATAAATATGGATTCTGCCTTTAAAACTTGAAATCTAGTATATTATAGACATGTAATGGTTTATGAATTAACAATACATTCAAAAAAATTGATAAGAGAGAGGAAAATATGTCTAAAACTCATACCAAATGGATCCCAAGAAAATAGCTGCAAATTTCTATTAATGTGCAATCCAAACTGATATACAAAATGTCCCTTGAGATGCCCAAGCTCCAAGTGAGTCCAACGTCAACAAATGACTGAGAAAATACATCAAATAGACTTCAAACCACTCTCCCTAGCCTTAGGGAGTCGAATCCATGAGGGGAGGAGCTGTTTCACCTACTTCCAAACAAGAATATGAAGACTAGGAAAACTCAACAATTTGTCTCTAAAAGAGAGGAAATTGATTCATTTGACCTCCTAGTAGACTTATCTGATGCATTTACCCTAGATAAAAGTGAAAAAATGATATTTACACCCATATTAACCATTTACATTAGTAATTTTACCATTTATCCAATCAAAAGTCAAAAATGCTGAAAATAGTGAAAATTGCCAAATCCTTGGTAAACGCGCAGTGCCATGACAGAAAAAATGACCTGTATTGCAGCCAACTTTTGGAGGCCTTCTCGATGTGGAAATGAGCTCCATGATAGCTCATTGGAAATCTCTCTGAGTCTAGTTTCCAAATGGTGTCCATATTCCTTGTCAAAAACCTGATCTCCCAAGACTGGTAAACACACAGTGCCAATGTCAAAAGGAGGGCAGAAACATGATTTTTTGATGGTTTTTTGCCCTTTTGAGGAACCAGTTTTGCTCCAAATATCCTGAAACTTTTTGAGTTTGATGTAATCATCACTAGGAACATGAGTATGCTGACTATTTTCCATTCGGATGGCCCAAAAAAGAGTGCAATGCCAGTGGCGCTGGGTGTTTAGCACATTTTTGCATGCTAAATTGTCCCAAAAGTCAAAATTTGCACAAAAGTGCCAAAATTTGGAATTTTCTTGCTGATCAAGGGTTGGAGGCCTAGAGGCCTGGAGGGACACCTCAGCAAGAATATTCAACTTCTCTTTCTTTTTTGACTTGGTCAAAGCCCGAATCTTTGCATGGGCATGTTTGAGCTTGGCCCTTGCAATCCTGTTTCTCATGGCATAGTGCTTCGCCATCTTCCTATGAATATCAGTGTCCTTGTTGGATTTCTATAACAAGTTCTCCAGATGAAAATTGGCTCTCTCAAGCCAAGACTCTCTGTCTCCCTCAATCTCTATGGCAAGCAGCTCACTTGGAGTAAGCTGCTCTGCCAATTCTGCCTCTTTCTGCCTTTCCCGGGCTAAAGCCCTCTTTAGTCCAATGGTCCTAAATTTCTCTCTAAGAATTTGATCTTCCTCATCATCATTGTCATCAAATCTACCCATCGTCTCATCCAGCAAGGCCTTTTCCTTTCTAGTTTCTCTCTGAGCTCTGATTGCCCTGACCTCACTGATGGTCTGCTTTGTCTTTAGATGATGATTCTCTAGCTCAATAAAGTCAATCAAATTCCTTGCTCTACCAAGATTAGCTTGAAGATCACTACTCTTGGCATCCTTGCCTCTGATTAATGCATTGGTGATTCTAACCTCATCCTCATCATCAAGGTCAATCAACTGAAACTTCTGCTCAGTTTCATGTTTTTCCTCATTCTAAAAAATGATAGGCTCTGTAGCCTTTTCCTTGCTCTTGTCTACCTATTTTGATGATGAATAAGGCATGGCCCCTTGCACACCATGTGAAGCAAAAAAATTCCTGTGGCCTCTCTGATATGTCAAGGAAAATGGCTCAATATCAGTCAATTTGGTGCAAGCTGCCTCAAAGTCCCTTTCACTGCTTGATGCTCTGGTATCATGATGTGATGGTGAAGGGTTGTAGAAAGCTAATGAGGTAGGATCAACATGAGGTGAATGGATGTGAGAGGGTGGTGATGTATAAGCAGCGGGATGTGATGGAGAAGTGGATACGGGAGGATGAGATGATGAAGGAATATCCTGGTCATGATGAATAGGTGGGGTAGTGAAAACCTCATTTGCAATGAATGCATCCCATGGAATTTTTTTCTACTGAAGCTGATGCATGACCACCATCTTGATGAGTGAATGATGAAAAATGATTTGCATTTGCTGATTTTAATCCCTCTTTTGCACAATGTAACCAATCTTGTCAATGCTACGGAAAAGATAGTATGGTATGTGTAGCATTCTAACTCTAGTGAAATGCATAAGAAGACGGATATGGTATGAGTAGAGGCGGGAAAAACTTCCCTCACAAGTGAAGCATTTCATTATTATCGTCATCATGGGCACATACCGGTCAAGGAGATGAGAAAAAGGGAAAATGGACTTGTGATCTTTATACCTAGGTTTGAGGTATGGTTCAAAATAACTCATGTCCAGTTTGCTTATTTAAACCACCTCTCTCCCACGCTAGGTATCCATGTAGCATCTGCAATGGCATTGGCAGACATCTCAAAAGTAACCCCAATAAAATTGACCTGCTTTTCATGTAGATTGATGATGAATAATCTTGTTAACTCCGGGTGATTTTGGACTTGCCGCACTCTCTCACAGAACTCAAAGAAGCTCACATGTTTAAAGCAAGAAACAGTGAGAGGAGAGGCCATGAGTTCCCTTGTGGTGATGGGTTCAAACCTATTTATTTTCCCTCCCTTATGTTCATTTCTTCTTGGCATTTGTTCCTCACCAACAATGCCACTATCCTCTTCTTTCGACATTTTCAAATTCTGATTTGTGAAACCATAAGGTGTATGTGAAATGAAATGAGGAGAAAGGGGATGATATGTCTAGCTTTAAAGGTGAAGGGAATGAGTGTAGGGACAAACTAGATCAATGAAATCCCTAAATCAATGAAAATACCTTGTTTATGACTGATATTTCTTTTAGGAAGATGAAACAAGGGTATAAATAGTGATCACAAGCTTGTAATTAGGGTTTCATTAGGGTTTCCAATTCAATACATTTAAGAATGACCAAATAGCTTAAAATCAAGGTTAAAATATGTACTTACTACTTTGAGGGTTGTTTGGAGGACTTTGGCAAAGTTTGGAGAAGTTTTGAAGTGATTTGGTTTGCTAGATCCCTCAGCAACCTTCCCTAGCTAGGCGCGCAATGCTTTTCCAAACGCGCAGTGCTAATTTACAGGCGCGTAGTGCCTTCACAAATCACGTTGAAAATTTCGGGCAAGGGTGCAACACCAAGGTATCGGCGCACAACACCAGTGCAAATGCGCAACGCCAAGTGTAGAATGCACAACGCCGATAAACTTAGCCCAAATTTGCTCAAAAACTCACAAATTTATTCTTTGTTGAATGCTTCTTACACTTTGAAAAGAAACAATGACTCTTTTTGAAATGTTTGATGAGATTTTATAGGCATGTGGATTTAATTTAACTTGAAAAACCACTTTTCTAATGTTTTAAGTCTTCTTCCTTTTATCACTGATACTCTTTGACACTTTTTGCATTGCAGGCTTGATGAAGTCATGGAGTTGGCTTTTCATTTGCACACTGAGGCTTGACATAATGGCTTTTACAACTTTGGGATTTAATTATTACATATAGTAGCATAAAATTACATTTGAAAAAATAAAATAAATTACATAAGTGACTTTTTATCAAAATGACATTTTGATAAAAAGTCCTGAAACCTGAAATACAATCTTTAAAACATAATGAAACCATCATGATGATCTTGTTTAATCCCTCTCATATATGTGTTGACCTCATCAGAATGAAGGAGTGACTTTGAAGAATATGTAAAACCCTAATGACCTAATGAGACTGCTTTTTGACCTGATTTTCAATGAGATTTTGACTTAAAATATTTTCAAGTGAAAAGAGCATTTCATAGGTGTTTTTATGCTCAAAGAGACATGGGAATGAGTCAGCAATATGAATCTTGGAGGGAGAAAATTTTATTTGAAAAGGAAAAGCACCAGCGAAGCAATTTTATGTCACGACCTAATGGAATGATAAAAAAATTATTCATTATTGGACACCTAAGATGCACATGCAAATGTGTTTTGATCCCTGGTGGAAGTATGCAAATACTGACACTAACAATACTGAAAACAATATTACTCTTTAGCACTAAAAACAATTCACCGTAGAATACAATAATCTCAGAGATCTGACCTTCTGAGGTGATACCAAGATCATTCAAAAGTTCCATGAGAAATCCTATCTCCACCCTCGACCCTTGAGAATTTTCCTTATAGCACCTCAACCAGGATCCAAAGTATACCGGGCCATTCAAATCTTAACCAAAGAGGGAACCCACTACATCACAACTATCATAGAAATGGCAAGACAAGGATAAAACCTCTGTCAATCCAGGAAACTCCCATGCCAATGACAACAAAGCAATCAAATAACCAAATGCATGTACCATGCATTCAAATATCATCAATGAAATCACATATTCAACCTGTTACCTACAATGTCTACATGCTGTAGCTGCTCTTCCAAACTTCTCCTTGTGCTCCCTTTCTTTCGTTTGCTTGTCCTTTACTTGCTTTCTTGTGTTCAAGTGCTTCCTCTCTCCTCTCTTAGAGCTCTATTTTTGAAAGTGATCAAAAGTTGGAAAAAATTGTCAATTGTTTCTTTGATGCCCTTTTATCATTGATGTCCGGTGTCTCTTCCTTTCCTTTTCCCCTTTTCTTTTATTTTCCTTTATTTTCTCTCTAATTTCCCTTACATGCATATTTTTGTCTCTTCATCTTCCTTTTATCCTATTTTCCTTTATTTCTTATATTAAATTTCCATGTATTGGCTCCCTTTTCCAATGCCAATGCCAATTTCCATACTCAATAATAAACCACAAGTGATGCCCACTATAATGTTTTTCCCTCCATTCATCTTGGAATATGTGTCCCGTGACCTTTGTCTTATTTTATTTACATGGAAAATCAACCCGAGGCTATTAGAAAAACTTTATAATGTATCTAGCTATGTTTAGAGACATTTGAAAAGATGTATCTTCAAATGTCCCCGACCACATTTCAGGGCCCTTCAAAGATCTTTTGAAAACTCCATTTTATGAATTTTTCAAGGATCCCTTCTTCCCATTATGCCTGACCATTTCATTTTTTTTAAAGATGTGTTGTTTTTCTACCTCCATATTATTCTATTACTTCTCAAAATATGTCTTCATGTAAATGCACTTGATTATCTTTAGGAATTTCCAAGATCCTTCTTTTTCTTTCTCCTGGCAATTTTGGGATGTATTCTCTCCAATGTCCTCAACAAGCTATTGTGATTCTTTTAGAAGTTATATTTTGAATGTATCTAGTTATTTGAGGGCTTTCCAAAAGATGAAACATTTAAATGTGCTAAATTGTTTCAAGGATTTTCCAAAAGATGCAACTGTGAAAGTGCCGAACCATTTTGGGGATTTTTAGAATATGTTGCATTTTTCCTTATTGTTTAAGGATTCCCCAAGATATCCATAGCCCTTTCTCTTTTTGAAATTCCAATCCACCTTGATTCACCACATCCCACATCCTTTTAAGTCATAAACCATTGCACATGTGGCATCATTATATGGATTTGGATCTTGAATGTTAGTTTCCATATCCTATTTTTTCAAGCTCTAAAGTGATATCAAATACCACTTACAACCTTTTGAAGGAACACCAAACCAAGGCTATTCCAATTATCATTCAATGTCAAAACTTCAAATAAAATCAACAAGGCTTTGACCCACTTCATCCATGAACAATGGTGCTACATGTGAACAAAATCCTAGAGGCTCTAAATGTTATTAAAACTTGAAATATCCAATAAATTATTCAAAAGGCCCTAATCCATAGGAATATAGCCAAAAACCATGCCAATATGAACAACGGATCCAAATTGGATCTAACATACCCCATCTAACTTCAAATTCTTGAGATAAAATTGAATGTAGTAGAGAAATCCAAGACAAATAAACTCTAAGTCAATGTCTAATTACACAACATGCATCCACTATGAATTTCATTTCCAGATTATCATACAAGTAAATATCAACTTTATATTTACAAAATCAAGTGAATTTATATATAGATATGGAACATTTATATTCAAAATAAGGTAGTACAAAGAAATTGGCGAGAAATTTTCAACCCAACTATTAGGGTCGTATATTTGATAGGATGAGTTGTATATTTATACCTGATGATTTTATGTTTCCAAATGTAAATAATGTTTCATATTTCAAATTTATTTCCAAAGAAAAAGAAAGAAAGAAAAAAGAATAAAAATGAAATTGTAGGGGATAGAAAAAAATAGAAAATGAAATCGAAAAAAATACAAAAATAAGGGAAAAAGAAAGGACAAAAAGAAAACTATATGATAAATGTCCCCCTAGGTGAGCTAGTCCAAATGCCACCAGAAAAATAAAAAAATTGCATCAAGGATTTCATTTAGAAAGATTGTAAATAAGTGTGCAACTTGTTTAAATGCCACTTAGAGTAGGTTTTTATTGAGCTAAATAGGTTAGGTCAGGGAAATAAATCAACCATCTAGCTTATTTGTTTTAAATGGTTAGTTAGATTAGTGAAAATAGGGCTGCAAGCTTAAATGCGCCCTTAGATCAATTAGACAAATATAGTTTAAAGTTATGTTTAGCATTGAGTTATGATTAATCATGCTTTCTAAGCACATGTAATAAAGTTAAAGGATCATGGATATTTGTAAATTTCAAATTTAGGATTGAAAAGCAACGGTCTAGATTATCCTCGCCTGGATCAACGATGGGGAAATGATTTCGGGCCCCCCCGAGCTCCATCACGTTTTTCTCGTGTGGGGGAGGGAGGGGGGAAGGGTGGGGTCTGAAAGGGGCAGGCCCACAACCTAATGCGGTGCCCTCACGACAGTTAGCATCGCCCCCCTCCCCCCTCTTCCATTTCCCTCATCGCACCCCCACCCCCCCACCCCCGAAAAATCCATTCTGTTTACTGTCTCTCCATCTGCTAATACCATCGCACCACGTATCTACCCGACCCCACTACCACTCCATCCACCTCAGTTCGCCTCCTCCACTTACCATCCGCCAAATCACCCTGGTGGATCCCACTCCCTATGATTTCTTGCCATATTATTTCTCCCTCATATTCGATTTGCTCCCAATTAAACATTTCCACCTGGCGCTCCCTTTCCACATCAACAAACCATTACTTCCATTAATACTTTCCGCTGCTACGAACTGGACCCACTCCCCTCCTAATAGTAACTTGTAACGGAAAATCAAAGTTCTCAACTATTTAACATTGGTACTCTATAAAATTCATTTTCCTTGTTGTTTTTCTATTACCATTTAATTGCTATAGGTTTGCAAACTGTCACAGGAACCAGTAATCCTCCATACTTTTGTAATTCAAGAGGTGACCCCATATCTGCTCCATCATTCAATCAGAGTTCCCCACCTTTTGTACCTACTAGATAATCCTCGATTCAGGTAATTTATTTTCTTTTCATCCCTCATTCCAATCTACAGTTTGATAATGGCCCCAAAAGGCAACACCACAAAGAATAAATGGAAGAAGCATGAAGAGAACCCAATGCTGACCCTCCCATCGACTTGGACCACTTACTTATGGTTGAAATTTGGTATAAAATTGTAGACACCAACTGTGAATTCGACTTGCTCGAACTTCACAGTTGGTTAAAGATGAGCTAGGAATATGGGAGTCTTCCCTTCCTCATTTCATGTTTCCACAAACTCATATATTCCTTGAACTCATTTCTTGGTGTCATAGTAGCTATGTACCATCCCAGGGAGCCATAATAAGTCGTAATGGTGAAGTAATTTCTCCTCGCCATTACAGCTGAAGCCACATCATAGATGCTGCAAGTCAATCATCCAAAATATTCTATGCCTTTGTGTATAGACTATCTCACAACACTATATAAAAATTTGAATTTCCCATAGAGAGCAAAGATATTTGAGATTTTTCTCCATGAGGATGCCCAACTCCCTAAAACTAGCCCTCCATATTCCTCTTCAATGTTTCCATAGGTAGCCAAACAAATCGTCACTATTGTTTCATATATCCTTGGTTACTATTCAGACCAATGGGTTGATGAAGCCATTGTTAGTTTCCTCTCAATCTTCGCCATAGAAGAGAAGTTTTTCATTTTTAATTACAATCAATTTATTGCAGATGCCATGCATGATCAGTTGGATTAAGTTTCACACAGAGGGAACCTTCAAGTACTCTACAGTGTTAGTGTATTTGTTCATCTATTATCAAGAAAACATGTTTCCTTTCACTCTACATAAGATGGATGAGCACGGTAATGCTCAATTAGTGATACATTGGACATCCTTGGTAAGAAGGAACTCCACAAAATTCTCCTTCAAAAAACATGTTGATAAGTTCCTATACACAGTGGTTTGCCTCATAAACAGGAAATTGGAGCCCAGGATAGGGGTAGATGTTCAAAATATTTTGTACTTAAGTGATCAAGTAGAGACAGGTGAATGGTATTCATACCAGAATTATATATAAATAAGGGTTTATGGGTGTGAATTGCCACCATATAAGCTGCCAAATTTTGTACCTATGAGACTTTTCCCATTAGAGTACGTAAGACATATGATCCATATGGATGATACACACTTTGTGGCTGCGAAGAAGAAGGCACAGTTCAATATTAAAGCACATTTTGGGCCCTTTGTATGCAATACTAAAAAAAATGGTAGAGAGGCTGACTTGTTGCTAAAACAAATGAATTTCAAGCTGACTTTCACATGGTCCTATGAACCTTTCGGTTTGATTTCAAAAATAAGGGTGGAGCAGAAGACAACACCCTACACACATACTCCTCTGCCAGAAATAGAGCAGTATATGAAGCAAACCCAATGGGAGGAGAACACCCTGCAAGAGGCAAAATAACAAGTTATCTCTACCACAACATCTCATACTCCTACGCCTCAAGAGAAACAGGAGAAAAGGATAAGAGAAGAGTCCCCAATCAGAGAAATTGGACCGAAATAATTCTTAATCTACAAGAAGAAACAAAAAAAAAATCTGCACCAGAGTTTCAGTCAGGAAATAAAGAAAAAGAAACCATTGTGCTGATATGTAATGTTCCTTTTCAGGAATTTCTGCATTCTTGAGCTCAAGGACGCTGTATAAGGAAGACAGTGTGAAAATAAGTAGAAAGGGGGCTTGGATCCCCTTTTTAAAACACCAGACACTTCTCTTCCAGAAGTAGAACTCAAAGAAAGAAGCCTAGAGGGCTTATACAAATCTCCCCAAAACTAGATCTCTCAGCAATTGCTCAATGAGAGAGCTTACAACAATACATGAACATAATCATGAAACTATACAAATATGAATACAACATAAGATGAAATATAATACATCCATCATGTTCATTAAGATATCATCTACAATATAAATAAATATAATGAGGAATAAATCCCTCATTCAATGAGAATCCTCCTCCAATGAGTAAGCAATGAAATACATGAGTAGCTGCAACTGCACAGAATGCCGGAGTAGCTGTGACAGCGCTGCCTATACTATGGTAGCTGTTGCGATAAGCACATATACATGAAAATGGCTGATATATATAAAGAAATTCCCAGAAATAGAAGGATGGGCTCAAATACAAGATTTCTAGCCAATCTAGGAGAGATTGCTAGAAATGCCGGAAAATGTACAAATGTGACAATCTGAATTGTCACTGAAACTGAATCAAAATATAAAATGAGGCTATGGTATATCTGAAATAATGATTCCCTCCTCTGATAGTTCTCTTCAGCAGAAGGCTGATCCCTCTACTCAAGAACAATCCTCCTGATGAGCTCGACTGGACCCTCCCAGCAATTGCCTCTGAAAATAACGCAGTATCTGCCCAAGACTGCGCTGTGAGAGATGATGAGTGATTGGCCTAGTGAAAAATATTTGGAAATAAGTCCGGGAATCACCTCAGCTTCTCCTCCAAAGAATATGCAAGATCTCCCCTGAAGAATAAGCCAAAGGATGGCTCTATAAGTTCCTCTGTTGCTGCACCCAACAACACAACGTTAATCTGCTGCAGAAATAATGCTGTAGCTACAGAGATAAGCTTGGCCAAATGCTGGAATGAGGAAATGAAGTCCAAACCCTCTCCTTCCTTGAGGAAGAGGTAGGGATTCCCGACCGGGAACACCCTTGGGTGAAGAACACCACAAACCCTGCTAAACAGCCCGGGGATGCAAGTCTTGCAGACCCTACGAAAATGATAAGCCAATGCATAATCCAAATGGGCTGCCATCTCCTCCTTATAAAGAAAAGGAACCTTTCTCACCATGGGTCCCATTAATACTTTCTTCTAGCTCAAGCAAGTGGAGCCTCCACTAAAACTGCGTTGTCCAAGTAGGTGCAATGTATCTAGACAGTTTTAGTTGACTTGGTCAAAATGACTAGATCATTCTTGATCCAATCATGTTCACACCATGTGGTGCTCAATCCAGCTGCTTTATTATCCCTCCTTTCACACAAGGAGTGTTATTTCTCCATCAAAAGGGGTTAAGGTGTCTCCTTAACCATTTTATTTAACAAAATAAAAATATGCTAACTACAATGTTCCATTTTAGCTTGAGGCTAAAATTGGGAACATTACAGTCCTCCCCTCCCACATGTTGCTTGTCCTCAAGAAACTGCATAGAGAGAACAAAATTTCTCCCCCTTTTCTTGTGGCCTCCTCATCAATAGACCCCACCATAGCTCATCAAGGTATGCAATAAATCTGTCCTCCATGTATCCCCCCAAGCATGTAGAACCAAAGAATACATCATGAGATAATAGAAGGTGCAAGTGGAAATCTCCTTGTGGTTCAATGGCCTCCTCAAGGTAGGAGTGATGAAAAACATGGAAAGTCTTATTCCCAATGAGTGACTCCTTCACCCATGCAATCATCCATATGAAATGAGCCATCCTAAGTAGCTCAACAAAGTAGTCCTCAACCCCGGATCTATGCAATATGTTGGGGCTGAATGGAGAGTTTAGATTTTTCCATCCAAGTAGTTTCTCCCTCCATTTATGATAAGTGTGAGGGGGTTGCTGATATTGGGCTGAAATGTCATGGCCTCCACAATTGGCCCAAGCCTCCGCACAAAATTAATCAACCATGAAGTGCCTCCTCCAATAACGCATTCTCTCCCAATAGCTCCTCCTATGTGAAGAGAAAAGTAGTGACATGGAAATCATGGGGTGCCTATTGTCTCTCCTGAAACATAAAACATGTATAATGGGGAGAATCATACTCCCAATGGGCTGTCCCCATACCTCCGACACTCTCCAAGTAGTGCTCCCTCTGAATGTACAACCATCAGCAACACAAGGAAGCAATATGCAATGAAAACAGCTTGTCATAAGACAACTAGAGAGTGGGTCACTGCTATACTCACGGGACCAGCGCAGTGAACCTCCTACCTGCATCAAAACTAAAAACAACAAGTGATTTCCCAGCCACTTGTTTGTTTCCACAAACATCTCATAAGATGGAAACATGGAAAAACAAATTGGTGCCAATGATGCACACCGAGAAATATGTGGCTTCCCCCACAAACCATCATAAAAATAGCCACTCCCATTGCTGCAATGGGCCACAAGTACATCATAATAAGGAGCATAAGGAGATGTGATCATCCTTAGCTCATCAAGCTACTCATATAAAGTAAAGAAAGGTAAACCATAATGAAAACATATACCTTCTTCACCATGTACTCTGGTCCTTGAGCTGAAATGGCTCATCTGAATGCTCTCCCTCACCTCAAATGAGTAGGGAAATGGCTGTGCCAACCTCTCCAAAATAATCCAGGCTATTCATCTAACCGTATGCTGATATAAATCATGCTGAATGCCCTCCGAATGAACTCTTCTAGCAAAGAAAAGTATGCATCAAAGTGCATAGCTAGAAAGTCCACATGTGCTGCATGCAATAATTTCTCCTTGAGACTAGAAACTCTAGCCAAGAAGACCCTGCCATCGGTATAGATGACCATCACATCAATCATGTATCGATCATCTCTGTCTGGATCATCAAGATTTATGCATACATCTGGATCCTGGGAGTACTCTACTAAGAGCTGAGTCCTCCATCTCGAATCTATCCTCCCCATAGACAACGCTGGTGGTCTGCAATGTAATGCTCCCCTCATGCTGCTGCCTACCACCTTGACATCCCCCATGCCAAAGTCATCCTCCAAAATTCTGCCATGCCCATCATGCAGCTACTCATGCTCAAATAGTAATGGGGATCCTGGAAAGCTAATCTCCCACAAGAAACTGTCATCCAAAAGGAATCTCCCGATCCTAGGCAATGTAAGCATGAGTAACCTCCATCTACTCCCATGTGTGAAAGAGTCCTTCACCAAAGTTAGTATCCTCCTCCTCATCAAATATGTGGAGCAACCATCCTGCATCATGAAGATGCAATCCTCCATCCCTGCAGCAAACTCTGTCAGCGCATTATAACTGGAGAGAGTGGGTGATGCTGAAAATGAGAGTGTGTCTCTCTCATCAACTCTATATCAGGTGGCCTCCCATATGGAATGCCTCCATATAGTGAGAGATCAAGCTCGGAAGTGGACTGAATGTATAAGAGGACTGATTTTTACCTCTCCTCACTGTGCTATGCAGTCCCTCTCCCATGTGCAAATACTTTCCAGAATAGATAAGGGTATATCAACCCTTGCTGCTGATCCTTCTTTTCTTCCTCCATCTCACAATCCCCAAATGTTGCTGTGAATGGCTTCGGAATTGTGCCACGGTTCCCACATGTCAAAATACTTGGAATCCCTTGCATAGAAACAAGTTCTCCTCCAATAGAAGCAATGGCTCCCCTCTCATATCCATGTGGTGATGGAGCTTCCTCCAATATGACATCGTTTTGGATTCTTTCATGCACATTCTCTTCATCAATATGTGAGTATGTCTCCCCTTTAATGAGAGACCATGGATTTTGGTCTTCTTCTGAAAGAGGGATCTCCATGTTATCACAAATAGAAGAGTGCCCTTCACATAATAGGGATCTTTCCTTTAGCAAGTCATCATACACATTTTCATACCTTTCAGAAATATGGAATGGAGTTTGTTTCATGGTTCTGTCCAATGCATGCAAAGTGTTTGATGTTTTGTTACAAAGAGATTTATAGTGATTTTCATCAAATTTCCTCATAAACCCTCTAGTGAATCCATCATATGATTCTACTTTTTCATGATAGCATTAAATTGAATTTTCAAACCATAAACCATGAGCCATACCTTTGAGTTGCAGCTCTGCTCCTCCAGTGGCCTCCTCTCCTTTCTCCATCCTTCCAGCAATGCAAGTGGGAAATAGACTGCGCTGTGGATCTGCATGTGTGGCTAAATGCTCACACCCATCATAAAAATAGCTAGGGCTTGCTTCATTCACAAACCCTCCTATAAAATCTTTCCAAATTTCCCTTTCTTTCTCCTCAAGATCTTCAATGATACCCTCCAGGGTCTGGAAAAGAAGAAGGGAAACCTCCTCTTCCATCATTCCTATTTTTCTGTACATATCCTCTCCCAAATGAGAAGCTTATCCTTCTAATGGCATTTTATCTTGGGTTGCACAGCTGTAAAGTTCCCTTCTTAGGAATATCAAAATTCTATTCCAGAGATTGACTGTACGGGCATTTACTGGATATGTCACCTTTGAAAAAAGGATGAGATCCAGAGGCTACCTGGCCATCTGCAGACTCTGTCTATAGAGTTTTAAATCTTCCTCTTTCAGGGATTCAACACTTTGGCTTGAAGCCACAGGCTGAGAAAAATATCATGCTCTGATACCACTGTAATGTTCCTTTTCAGGAATTTCTGCATTCTTGAGCTCAAGGACGCTGTATAAGGAAAGCAGTGTGAAAATAAGTAGAAAGGGGGCTTGTATCCCCTTGTTAAAACACCAAACAATTCTCTTCCATAAGTATAATTCAAAGAAATAAGCCTAGAGGGCTTATACAAATCTCCCCAAAACTAGATCTCTCAGCAATTGCTCAATGAGAGAGCTTACAGCAATACATGAACATAATCATGAAACTCTACAAATATGAATACAACATAATATGAAATATAATACAGCCATCATTTTCATTAAGATATCATATACAATATACAGAAATATAATAAGCAATAAATCCCTCATTCAATGAGAATCCTCCTCCAATGAGTAAGTAATGAAATACATGAGTAGCTGCAACTGCACAGAATGCTGAAGTAGCTGTGACAGCGCTGCCTATACTATGGTAGCTACTGAAATAAGCACATATACATGAAAATGGCTGATATATATAAAGAAATTCCTAGGATGGGCTCAAATACAAGATTTCTAGCCAATCTAGGAGAGATTGCTAGAAATACCAGAAAATGTACAAATGTGACAATCTGACTTGTCACTGCAACTGAATCAAAATATAAAATGAGGCTATGGCAGATATGAAATAAGGATGCCCTCCTCTGATAGTGATCTTCAGCAGAAAGCTGATCCCTATACTCAAGAACAATCCTCTTGATGAGCTCGACTGGACCCTCCCAACAACTGCCTCTGAAAATAACGCAGTATCTGCCTAAGACTGCGCTGTGAGAGATGATGAGTGATTGGCCTGGTGCCAAAGATCTAGAAATAAGCCCGGGAGTCACCTCAGCTGCTCCTCCAAAGAATATGCAAGATCTCCCCTAAAGAATAAGCCAAAGGATGGCTCTATAAGTTCCTCTGTTGTTGCACCCAGCAACACAACGTTAATCTGCTGCAGAAATAACGCTGTAGCTGCAGAGATAAGCTTGGAAAAATGCTGGAATGAGGAAATGAAGTCCAAACCCTCTCCTTCCTTGAGGAAGAGGTGGGGATTCCCGACCGGGAACACCCTTGGGTGAAGAACACCACAAACCCTGCTAAACAGCCCGGGGATGCAAGTCTTGCAGACCCTACGAAAATGATAAGCCAATGCATAATCCAAATGGGCTTCCATCTCCTCCTTATAAAGCAAAGGAACCTTTCTCACCATGGGTCCCATTCATACTTGCTTCTAGCTCAAGCAAGTGAAGCCTCCACTAAAACTGCGCTGTCCAAGTAGGTGCAATGTATCTAGACAATTTTAGTTGACTTGGTCAAAATGACTAGATCATTCTTGATCCAATCCTGTTCACACCATGTGGTGCTCAATCCAGCTGCTTTATTATCCCTCCTTTCACACAAGGAGTGTTATTTCTCCATCAAAAGGTGTTAAGGTGTCTCCTTACCCATTTTATTTAACAAAATAAAAATATGCTAACTATAATGTTCCGTTTTAGCTTGAGGCTAAAATTAGGAACATTACATGATAGGCCCTCATGCATCTACCAGGGATGATGATATCATCACAGGCTCCCATTATTCTTCAACAAAAAAATACCCTCCTGAAACTTCACAGTCAATTGATTTGGCTGAGGACACTAGTGAGCCCAACATCTTTGAAAAATATAAGGCCATCAAGCAAAGGAATGAGCTGCTCCAAGCCTCCACATACACACAATTCTGGAAGTAGATAACAACATCACATCATAGTTTGCTTTTAGCCTTTGATACTAAGCATGGAAAAATTCAAATAACATTCTAGAAGCCAAAGTACTAGCTCCAAGGACATCAACAGATTATGAAGAGCATGTTTTTTCATTTGATGCCAAGCAAATCCATCCCATTGATAAAATGGAAATGCATAAAAAATATAGTGAAATGATGTATTCTTCACTCACTAATGGATCTATGTCAGCTTCCAGATTGCAGGAATCAACAAATAATACACAAACACAACTCAAATTGGAAAGGATTTCTTCCTTAGCCAAAGATACTAAAATTAAGTTACTAGAGGACTTAGTAATTAAATTGGGATATAATCCAAACGATGTGAAGGCAACATAAGAGATGGTAAAGAGAAAAAATGATATAGAAGCATTAAGAAAGAAGTTGAAATTTCCTGCTATAGAAGACCTAGAGGCTAAATATATTGGAGAGATGGAAAACAAAAAGAGGACATGTTCTAAATAATCACTGAGCATAACAGTTAGATTAGAGATATGGAGGTGGAATTAGAGAAACTACTCAGAGAAAAAGAGCAGGCAACGCAATTAGCCATAGTCCCTCTTACAACTGTTCCAACTACAATGGCCACAACTCCAGGTGCATGTACATCGACCTCTAAACCAACACAAACAACAGATGAATTAGTAAAATCCATGGAAAATTTCAACCTTCACTAGCAAGATATTTCTAGATTAAAAGCTCAGCTAAAAGTAATGTCAGAACATAAGTTGAAGATTGATAACTCTTATGTCTCAGATTTGCAGAAAACCCATTAGCTGACATTAAAGTTTGAGTAGTTACAGAGTGAATTAGTAATGCCCAATACTCTAGCCCAAGTGAGATAAAATATATGGACATAAACTAATAAGGCCATCACACAGATATGGCCTTCCATTCAGATTGTGTTTGAGCAGCAGGAGCTGATACAAAGATCGAAAAAGGTAAGAAAACAAATCAAGACAAATTTGGGACACAAGCCAGGGGAAGCTACAACCATCATTAAGCTCTTAAATTCCAAAAAGAGAGTGGAATTAGAGTAGTCGGTAAATGAATATAGGACCAAAAATATACTAGAAGTGAAAAGGGTGCACACCAAAAGAAACCCGATGCTGCAATTGGAGAACAAGTGCCAGAATATTGATACCAACATTCAGATATTTCACAAAAAGATAGAGGTGTTGAACAAGAAGGGGTTGCCAAGGCTTATGAATGCAGAAGAAGAATTGATAAGTTTTAATGATTACCAAGAAAAGTTGGACAAGATTTCCCAAGATACATCCAAATTTTTAGGTATCAAAGGTCACCTCATAGGGAAGGCATTTATGGAGGCTCTGGAGTTTTATTTGTTTATCAATAATGAGCTCATGCATTTATTCATCATCAAGCCCACGTTTTAGAAATACACAGAGGTTGATGAAGCTTATAGAAAATTAATCAAATTTTCTATTCCAACCGAATATTGATGGGAAAAATTATGTGAGTTACTGGAGTAAAATTAGTTTTCCATCTTGGACAACACAACAAACAACACAAAAAAATTTCAGGAACAATCATCAAAAGTCAGCAACAACAACCATGAGAATAGTGCCAACAAGCCAAATTGTTCAGAAAGTTCCTATAATGTTGTGCTATTTTTGTAATTTTGTTCTAGATATTTTAATAATCTATCTTGATCCCTATATCAAGATATTTTTAATATTTTTATATAAATACTTCCTAGTTCGAAGTATTCATGTTGGGATTTACTTGAAAGAAAGGAATTATATTGTAAAGCATCTCATAGAGCCATTTTTATCATATTTTGAAGTAATACAACAACCGTTACATGATTCTTGTGTCATGAGTGCTGGTGAAGTGTATCTCTCATTGTTTGTGTATTTATTTTCCATTATTCTCATACTTTCCATATTCTGAATTATTCTGAATAGATGAAGAACATAATTTGTTTAAATGTACACTGTGTTTCTGACTTTGAATAATTTTCATGTTTTCTGCTGAAGGTTAAATACAAAATTCTTAATTGATCTATCTTTAACTGATTTTATTAAACCATTTCTCTCATTCGCACATTAAATCTAAAGTATCCAGTGACTGTGCCTACCCTTCCGTGTAAGGTTAGTACTTTAATTCTATTTAATCAATTTAAACCCCGTTGACTCCATTTCCCAATGGTTTACTATCATTGTCCCAACCTCACAACAATTCAAAAAACCTAAACCTGAACTTAATAGCTAGTCTAATACCTTCAGTAAACAAAGCTAAATTAAATAGAGAGATCCCTCTCTGAAATTGGAAGGGATAGATTCCTAGTTTCCAAAGCGGTCTAAGGTTACCTCTATGATTTGCTCTTCAACCTCAAAAATTATAGAGTGATAACATCCTAGCGATTGTACTGGGAAGAACAAAATTTGATTTCAAAAATTCATTTCCCTAGTTCGAAACATTATTTTTGAAAAGAATTGAAAGTCATATTTTAGAAATAAATGTTAAGAGGGTGTAAAATTTGTACATAGTTAAATTGTGTGTGTAATACTATTTAGATATGGCTCCTAAAATAATTCACACTAGATCACTTCCAAATATGGATCCTCCCAATATTTTAGATAATCATGAGAAACTAATTAGGAAGAGAAGCTTGGTTGAGAGTCAAGAAAGTAGCAGTCCACCAGCAAGGGCAAACTCTCTCCCAAAGAGTTTTGTCACTATAGAGGATATTCAGTTCGATTTATCATTTGAACATAGTCTCTTCAGGACCAAGTCTGAAATTTTTGTGGATGAGACAATATTTTTTCAATCTGTATTACAACCTTATACATCTGAAAGTCCATCTGTAGAACCAGACTTTGATAAAAAAACACTCTAAAACTTGGGCAAGTTGTAGGATTTAGTATCAAACCTTAATCAAGCTATACACGAGGCTTATACTCAAAAATATGTTGAAATTTATGCCCTTACAATTTCAACATCTTCTGCTACTTCTCAATCTATTCATCCTGTATCAACTAGTATTACTTCCTCAATATTCTCTACTACTTCTCCAACAATATATCATACAGTAATCCGATACTACATCAACACACCACATAAGTACATCTATTGCTCATCCCCATTTACCAGTCATGGAAGTTAGGTATGCTCCACTAGTTTTGGTTTCTCCTTTACATAATATGCCACAAGACTATCAAAATAGGATTCCACAGTTTGATGGTACTGGACCCATCACCACACAACAACATGTTGATAAAACAAATGATTATTTTGATCTCCAGGAATTAGATGAGGAAGACGTAAAAATGAGACTTTTTTCTCAAATCTTAAGTGGGGAAGTTATGAAATGGTTTAAATAATTACCAGCAGCTACCATAAATTACCTTACTGCCTTTCATCAATATTTTCTCAATAGGTGGGAAATCAAGAAAAATTCCCTTCAGATTTTGGCAAAGTATGAAAACATTAGGAGGGACCCTAGGGAAAGTGTGTAAGATTATTGCATTAGATTTAAAAACATTTATGATGCAATCCTGACAACCATTAAGCCTCCTCAAGGATTAGCCTTGATTAAGTTTCCAGATAGTTTTGATGACGACATGTGATATCAACTAAGAGAAAGAAACCCTACCACCTTGGAAGAAATGCAGAGAGATGTTGTAAGTGTGGAAGCCAATCTGTTAGTGTTGATATTCAACAAGATGATGAGCTCAGTGAAAAGAGTCACCTTCACTAAGTGGGCCCGCAAGCTATTTTTGGCGCAAAGTCTATTTTTAGACATGTCGATTATATTTTATGAGTTGCAGGATGCTATTTGTGGATGGTTGGTAAAGTTGGAAAAATAGATGGAATTCTATTTTTAGACATATTGGGCGGAATCTATTTTTAGATTGCTAGTCTAAAAATAGATATGTCAAATATTATTAGCTCTTAATAATATTTGGACTCTAAACATTATCTTATTCTCTTGGAGCACTTCAGTTAAGTGCACAGATGTGGCACTACAACTGACAGAAGGAATTACGCTATTCCTGAGGGTTTACTAGAGCTAATGCATGAGGAATTCAGTTAGAACTCATGCGACAGAGTTTGGTGGAGTTATAGAAGTAGTTGATGGAGTTGTGTTCAGTTTAACTCAGTTAAACTCAGTTGAGCTAGTTGTATCTAGTCTAACTAATTGATACACTAGTGAGAGTGGTGTGAATTAATTATTAATTAATTAACTAAATAATAACTCATTAATCAACTGAAGAATACATCAGTTAACTACAATGCATGGCAGTTTCAGTGGAGACCAGTGGAGAGATAGGTGAAAGGGCAAGATAGAATATCAGTTGTGACTATAGTGATGCATTGATTGCATCCAACACTCAGTGGAGATTCCAATTAGGATTGCGCAGTGAAATATTGGTGTATTCGAGTTCATTCAGAGCCATTCTTCAGCAGGGATTTCACAGTAGAGGTAGGCTAGCAGGTGGCAGAGATCGGTGCATGGATTTGCTAGATTGGGCTTGATTAGTGTGTAGCGATTGTATTGTACTGAGAGCTTGACATGTTCAACTTTGTATGAGGATTGTAACATGATCTCTATGACATATATTATATATATATATTTGGGTTTTTTAGCTTCACGATTTCCCGTTAAATCACTGTGTTAATGTGTGTGAATTTTTATGGTTTCATGTGTGCATTGCAATTGATTTAATTTCCGCATGTGATGATCAATGGTGGAATAGATTCTGTATTGTGCATGAAGTTAAATAGTGTGTGATCAGGAGAATCTTGGATATATAACACATAATTTATATAATTTCTACATGGTATCAGAGCAATTATTGAAGCGGTTGAGTTTTGTGCTGGTGGAATTCGAATTTGCTGCAGTGTTTTCTTGGTGTCGAAGTTGAGAATTCATTGAAATGTCTTTCAACGGATTGCGATTAGAGTATTCCCTTGAGGTCAGCTCGAATTATATTGCATGGAAGGACAGGATGGAGGCGGTGCTGGATGATAATGGGTTGAAGGAGTTCATATGGGTCGAAACTCGTTTAGCGATGTACTCGCACTTGACGCATGGCAAAAGAAGACAACAAAGGGGTCGGGCGATTCGTTGAAGGTGTGAAGGATCACATAGTGTCCGCTTCATGGTAAAGCTATTCCATTCTGATGTGGAATTATTTGACGTAATTTTTCCAAAAGGTAAGCCACTGTAGGAAGTTGGCGCTTAAAGACAAGCTTCGAAAAATAAAATGGAGAAAGGCTTACGTATACCCAAGTACCTCACGAAGTTTGTCCAGTGCAGGGATGAGCTGGGAAGTGTGGGGGTTACTGTAGATGAAGAGGACTTGGTGATGTTGGCTCTCCTTGGGCTTTCGAAGAGTTGGCATAGCTACAAGGACTCTGTCAATGGTCGAGAGAAACTGCCAGGATGGGAGCGACTTTGGTCGGATCTTGTTCAGGAGGAGATAAGGCAGGGTACCAGGGATGGATCTTCATCGAAGAATGAAGATGGAGAAAATTGCGCTTTGGCTGCCAAAGCAAGGAAAGGGAGGGAAAGAAAAATCCTTCTCAATCCGGTGCGAAAGGCAAGAAGAAGGACTTGTCCAAGGTGAAGTGCTTTCACTGTCACCAATACGGACATTACGCCACTAATTGTCCACAGAAGAAGAAAAATAAGCAGGCTGCTAGATCTGCAGCTGGAGAGGCCTTAGCCTCGTAGTTTGAGCTGGATTTTTCGCTGATCGCATGCTTGGTTTCAAGTGTGATGGGATCGGTGTGGTTTCTTGGCAGTGGTGCGTCTTTCCATATGACCGGAGACAAATATTTGTTTACTGATCTGGATGAGAAAGATCTTGGAGTGCACATCAAGATGGGCGATGATGGTAGATGCTGTGTGACTAGTATTGGGACCATTTCCTTTGAGAGGGAGTTTGGAAAACCTTTCATCTTGAAGGATGTCATGCATGTTCCAGGGTTGAAGAAGAATCTGATCTCTGTGGCGCTGTTGGAAGACAAGGGATATGATGTTGTTTCTAACGAGGGAAAGGATTTCCCGCGCAGTAAAGAAACTGTTGAAACCCGAAGGATAGGGGTTTGAGTTAAGAACCTTTATCAATTGCAGGTAGATGGCTGCGCAACAATAGCAGGCAAAGTAGAAGGAGTGGTGAGCCGAGATGAGGGCGAATTGTGGCATAGGAGATTGGGCCATCTTCACCATGGCGGTTTGAAAATTTTACAGCAGATTTCTACTGGGCTTCCCAAGGGTACACTTGCATAGTCAGATCAGTGCAAGGGATGTACTTTGGGAAAATTTGTGAAGACCACTTTTCATGAGAAGGATAGTCGCGCCACAACGATCCTTGAGAGAATTCACACAGACGTGTGTGGACCTTTCTCAGTAGCTTCGATAGAAAAGCACAGGTATTATGTGATATTTGTTGATGAATTTTATCATAAGTGTTGGATCTTCTTCATGTAGAAGAAGAGCGAGATATACTCAAAGTTCTGTGAGTTCAAGGCACTGGTTGAGAAAGAGTCGGGGAAGCAGGTGAAAGCTCTAAGGAGTGATAATGGTGGTGAATTCATCTCTGGCGAATTCAAAGACTTTTGCAGTGCATAAGGAATTTGAAGAGAGCTCATAGTGCCTCATAACCCACAACAGAATGGGGTCGCGGAGAGAAATAACAGAACGATCATGGGTGCTGCACTGGCGATGTTGCATGATCAGGGCCTTCCCATACACGTGTGGGCTGAAGCATGCAACACTACGGTTTATGTGCAAAATCGTTGTCCTCATAGAGTACTTGGCATGAGTACACCCGAAGAGGCATTTTCTGGTAAGAAGCCTGATATTTCTCATTTGAATATTTTTGGCTCACCTGTTTACATTCATGTGACAAAGGATGCCAGGAAGAAGCTAGAGCCGACCGCAGAGGTTGGGATATTTGTGGGGTACACAGAAACACCCCACAATTATCGTGTGTATTTTCTAGACAGTCGGAAGACTGTTGTGCGACGGGATATCAAATTCCATGAGGAGAAAGACATGAAGTTGTCGCTTGAGAGGGAGCTACACTTGCTTGAAGATGAGGAGCTACTAGTTCCTAAATATGAGCCTATGGATGTGGACCAGCCACAAGAGGAGGTTCATGGAGTGGAAGAAACCACTCATGTAGTGCCAAACATCAGAGGGTGGAAGCGTACTACAGAAGCTGAGCGAGTGAATCTTGATGCAGTGCAAAATGTAGGAGCACCTACAACACGATGCAGACGAAAACGCGGTGCGGCCGTTCTGCCGGTTACTGGCTGCGGTGAGCGAAGTGTGTCATGTGAAACCATCCTCATTTGAGGAAGGCATGGAGGAGATGGAGGATACTGCATGGGTAGATGCCATGGTGGAGGAAGAAATTATGATTCGGTGTGAAAACAATACATGGGAAATTGTCCCAAGACGAGGAAAGGAAATCATTATTCAAGTTGAGATGGATCACAAAGTGAACGAAGCTACGGCTTGGGAGCGACAAAGTACAACACAAAATTTGGTGCCCGGGGCTTCTCACATATTGAAGGGATCGACTATGAGGAAACCTTTTCACCTGTCGCGAGGTATTCTTCCATACGGAGCATCCTTTCTCTCTCAGCGCAGATGGGATGGCACATTCATCAGATGGATGTGAAGATTGCGTTCCTCAACGGAGTCATTGAGGAGGAGGTGTACATAGAAGCGGCTGAAAGTTCGAAATCTTCGACGGCCCAGTGCTATGTGTGCAATGTTGGGTATGTGTTATATTCTTTTAAATTAGCCCACGCGCGCCCGTGTTCGTCGAAATGTTTCGGGGGTCACGAGGGGCAAAGCAGTCCCCACCGTTGGGGTCCAGGGCAGCGCCCCGGCCAAAATTTGTTTTTTGTGCGGACCCACTCATAGGCGGATCCGCCCATGGTTTTGTACATGGTTTTGCACATGGTTTTGGGGTTCGATGGTTTTCGGCCCCTGGTATTTTTGTAGATCTGGTCAAGGGAACTACGGTTATGTTCTAATCCAGGGTTAATGGATTGGGGTTTATGTATACTTCGGCATGTATATATATGTGTTGTAACACTAAAAGGAATATAATGAAAAATCAAGCTGGTCGTCCCGATTTGGGATCCAGGGGAAAATCTCTGTGTTTATATGTTTTATGTTTTATGCTCTTGCTATTGTTTATTTTCTGTTATAAGAATCGTGTGTAGATATTTATGTTCAGGGTTAAAACCTACATTTGGTATCAGAGCTGTTTCGGCTTCAAGGGGACGCCTTTGTTGTTGAGGGTTTTTTGCTCGGGCCTGTGGTAGACCTTGTTCAGTGGGAGATCTGCGGGATCGATTCTTGCGGTGAAAGAAGATGGCGAGCGGTGGAAAGATAGAGATCGAGAAATTTAATGGTCAGAGTTTTGAGTTGTGGAAACTCAAGATGGAGGATCTGCTGGTGGATAAAGATCAGTGGATCGCGGTAGATCCAGGTACTAAACCAACGACGATGTCAGATGAAGACTGGAAGAAACTGGATCGGAAGGCTAAGAGCACAATACGATTGTGTGTCTCAGATTCAGTATTGTTGAATGTATCTGGGGAAGCTACGGCGAAGACCTTGTGGGAAAAGCTAGGGACTTTGTACCAATCTAAGTCTCTAGTGAATAAGTTGTTCCTGCGGAAAAAGCTGTATAACTTGAGGATGAAGGATGGAGACTCGGTGACAGAGCATCTGAATGCCTTCAATACTGTGGTAAGTCAGCTGTCATCTGTTGATATTAAAATCTCAGATGAAGATAAGTGCATCAATTTGTTGTGTTCTCTACCAGATTCGTGGGACAGTCTGGTTATTGCAATATGTAGCAATACAACTACCTTGAATTTTGATGACATTGTCTCAGCCTTGCTGTCGGAGGAAATGAGACGGAGAAATATGGAGGGTCAGAATGGAGATGCCTTATCTGTACGAGGAAGGTCCCAGAACATAAACAAGAATAAGGTTTCGAGTGGGAGATCTAAATCCAGGAAGTCAATCACAGAAAGTTTTATAGGGTGTCAAAAAAATGCGGAAGGACACTACGAAAAGGAATGTTGGGGATCTAAGCTCTGAAAGAGGTTCAGTGAAGGTCATCCTGTGACAAAAACCACCTCGGATGAAGGTGGGGATGTGTATTTAGCTTCTTCTTCAAATACACATGTAGATCATGAGTCATGGTTGATTGACTCAGGTGCATCCTTTCACTTCACTCCCCATAGGGAGTGGTTCTGCGAGTATGAGAAATATGATGGTGGTGATGTCTTCCTAGGGGATAATAGGAGGGCCAGAATCATCGGACGTGGAAAGGTCAAGCTGAAGCTGCAAGGTGGAAGGATTAGAACACTTCCTGGTGTTCTGCATATTCCTGCATTGGCCAGAAATCTGATTTCTGTAAGCAAGATGGATGATGCAGGTGTAAAAACAGTGTTCGAGAAAGATGCCTGCAAGATGGTTCGAGGAGCACTAGTATTAATGCGGGGAGTTCGGACTGGAACTCTGTACAAGCTACAAGGTAGCACTGTTATTGATGGGTGTAACAGTTCTATGGTTCCTGAAAGTGGAGCAGAAAGCCTAGCTGTCTCTGGAGAAAAGACCATGCTATGGCATCAAAGGCTTGGACATATTGGAGAGAAGGTGTTAAATTTGGACAACTAGGTCCAAACTCCATGTTCTGATGCTCAGATTAAGGAGCTAATATTTTTGTTGGATTCCTCTTTCTGAGAGATGTAAAATCCATATAAAATATGTCTTAATCCGATGAGCAGAACTTATATTTTGAATTTATTATTTTTAATAGATTATATGTGCAAGGTCGGCCAGTTTTGTAATGTAGGCTCGCATGCCCAACAGATGTGTCACACACCCTCATGATGGATATATATACAGGAAAAGTTGAGAGGCATTTCCATCATCAACACAACTCATCATCTTCTCTTCTCATCAAATGTCTGAGCTACCTAAGGAGCAAGTTTCAACCGTGTGAAGGACGAAGAGGACAAATTGTCTTTGAAATTTGAAATTTGAAGAAAGGATTTTAGCACAGGGTTTATGAAACTTTGACCAGCGTTGACTTTGGTCAACTCTTGGTCCAAACAAGCTGAAAACTTGTGGAAGGTTCGATTTATGAAGGCCGTACTACCTGGCACAAAAATCGAGGTCAAAGGGTTGACCGTTTTGCTTCTGCGTTGACTTTTAGCTTGCTGCCCCTGCGTTGACTTTTCAGGACAGCGTTGACTTTTGCAGAGTTGACTTGGGTTGACTCATCTACAGATTGAAGGGTTGTTGTGACACATGCTGGGCTGGCTGACCAAAGGAGACTTTGCTGGTTGAAGCATCCTGTTGACCGCCGAAACGAATACACACATTTTTCCTGTTTCTGATTTGTCTTCTGTAAGATCTACTTATATGTTCTATCTGCATTTTTCTTTACTACTTGTATGATTGCTGAAAGAAAAGTGAAATTGCTACTAGCATAGAACATCTACAAAACTTTACATGGTATCAGAGCTGAGGTGAAGACAAACTCTATCTATAGCAATCATCATCGAAGGAAATGGGTTCCACTAGTCTTGAATTCAGGGAGAATGACAAGCTGACTGGAAGTGATGACTTCCACGCCTGGAAGATGATATTAGATCTCAAATTAGAAGATCATGATCTCCTGGATCATGTGACAGGGAGGATTCAAGAACCTCCATCCAATGCATCTGCTGCTGTTAGAAACAAGTATAAGAAGGGAGAAATCAGAGCAAAGCTGCTGATCAGGGAATCCATAAATAAGACTCTAGTAGCCTACATATCTGAACTAGGCACATCCAAGGAGATGTATGACAAATTGATACTTATGTTCCAAGTAAACAATGTGAACCAAGTGCTATTCCTCAAGAACAAGTTGAAGAATATGAAGAAGGGCCGAGATGAGTCTATTCAAACTTTCTTTCTGAAGTTGACCGAAACCAGGAACAATCTGCTAGCTATTGGGAGACAATAGCTGATCGTGAGATGGTTCTCACCGCACTTGGAGGACTTCCATATGAATGGAAAGTATTCACAACTACCATTCTCAACAATAATACCATTCCTAACTTTGATGAGCTTCTGTCTAGATGTATGCAAGAAGAAACAAGGATGAAGGAATTTGATAATGAAAGAAATGTTGCCTATGGTGCTCATTCCCGAAAGAAGAACTTTGGTGGTTCTAAGGACAAAAGAAGGACAAAGACTCAAGAGAAGAAGGGTAAATGTTTCACCTGCCATAGGACTGGACACTATGCTAGAGAATGCCCCTTCAAGAAGGATTCTCCCGATAGTGACGATAACAACATCAACCGAAGAAATGGGAATCGAAGAAATGACAAATTCAAAGGAAAGAGGAAGGCACACTTTGGAGGAAACAATCAACCTTCTAAGAGGTCCAGAAATACCAGGTATGAGGAGTCTAATGTTGTTGATAAAAGAAATGAGTACATTCTGGTATCTGCTCTCTCAGCTGCATCTCCGCCCGACACTATGGATGTCTGGCTAATTGATAGTGGTGCCTCAAGACACATCATTGGATTCAAGGAAGCACTTTCTGACATGGTTGAAAGGGATACTAATCTAGAAATTATCCTTGGGGATAATGCCACTTATCCTGTGAAAGGGACCGGGACTGTGACCCTCCACTTGTCTCAAGGACAAGTCCTCCGTCTACAAGATGTACTCTATGTACCCAAATTGAAGAAGAACCTTGTGTCTGTATCTGCAATGGAAGACAAAGGATTCAATGTAACTTTCTCTGATGGAAAGGTACTCATGTGGAAGAAGAGCTTCAAGGAAGCTATATCAATTGGTTTTAGGGTTGGTACACTCTACCAGGTTGGAGGGAGTCCGTTGGGAGCTATGACCTATGATACAATCCGTCAAACAGAACTATGGCACCGAAGATTTGGACACCTTCATTACAAAGCCCTTCCCGAAGCAAGGAAGGTGGTGACAGGGATGCCTGATTTTGGAAATAATCATGAAGGTGTATGTAAGGGCTGTGCTGAAGGAAAACATACAGGGGGACCTTTCCCCTCAAGTGTCACAAAGACATCTGAGATATTGCAACTGGTTCATTCTGATCTTTCTGGTATGTTGCCTGTAACATCCCTGGGGGGATGTTCTTACTATATGACATTTACTGATGACTTCTCTCGCAAAACCTGGATATACTTCTTGAAAAAGAAGGATGAGGCTTTCATGTGGTTCCGTACCTTCAAAGCCTTGGTGGAAAATATGACCGGAATGAAGATCAAGATTTTGAGGACTGACAATCGCACTGAATATGAGTCAAATGAGTTCAAAGACTTTTGCAGAGAAGCTGGCATTAAGAGGGAGACTACCACTTCATATACTCCTGAGCAGAATGGTGTTGCTGAACGCAAGAATAGGACTATTGTAGAAGCTGCCCGTGCCATGCTATGTGACCAGGGTCTACCGAAGTTTCTGTGGGGAGAAGCTGCAAATACTGCTGTGTACATTCAAAACCGATGCCCTCATTCCGCTCTGGACTCCAAAACTCCCAAAGAGGTTTTCTCTGGTAAGAAACCTGATGTCTCACATTTTAGAATTTTTGGATGTCCTGTCTATTTTCACGTGCCGAAAGAAAAGAGAAGTAAGCTGGATGCTACTGGGAAGAAAGGAATGTTTGTGGACTACAGTGAGACTTCTAAGGCATATAGAGTCTATGTACCTGGTCAAAGGGAAGTAGAGATAAGCCATGATGTCACTTTTGACGAAGATGCTTCCCTGAAGAAAGTTGTAGATCTTCCCAGATCTGAAGAAAATCATGACGGAAGACCTGGAAATCTGGAAGAACCCCAGGATGAGACTATGCCTGATGTTGAAGGGCCAATGGACCCTATTGATCCTTCCCCTTCTCTAGGAAAGAG
>JAXQQM020078701.1:0-159805 GCA_034641835.2 Pinus albicaulis | reverse complement strand
GCATCTTTATTGGGTATAAGGATGGTTTAAAAGGTTACAAGCTTTGGAACTCGGAAATAAGGAAGGTTGTGTACAGCCGAGATGTGGTGTTTAGAGAGGTGAAAGATGTTGTTAAACATGAAATCATACCAAAGGAACCTGAGAAGATAGAGTTTGAGCTAAATGAGGATGAATCAGACTCTACAGCAGACGAAGATTCAGAAGAGGAAGAGCCACAAACTCTAGCTTTGAGAAGATCAGTTCGAGAAAGAAGGCAACCAGAAAGGTATAGTCCATTTGCTTTCTGTTCAGGTTTTTCCTTAACTATAACTCATGATGATCCCATAACTGTCATGGAGGTAGTTGATTCCGAGGATGGAAAACTCTGGAAGGAGGCCATGGTTGATGAAATGGCATCCTTGCACAAAAATGAGGCATGGGATCTGGTGGAGTTGTCGGCTGGAAGGAAGCCCATTGGGAGCAAATGGGTGTTTAAGAAGAAGATGAATGTAGAAGGCAAGGTGGAGAAATACAAAGCTCGGTTGGTAGCAAAAGGTTATTCCCAAGTGCTAGGAATTGATTTTGGTGATATTTTTTCTCCTGTTTCCAAAGTTACTTCTATTAGATTACTTTTATCTGTTGCTGCTGCATTTGATTTTGAGATAGAACATATGGATGTGAAGACAACATTTCTTCATGGGGATCTAGAAGAGGAGATCTACATGAAGCAACCTGAAGGCTTTATGGTGAAGGGTAAGAAAGAACTAGTATGCAAGTTGAAGAAGTCTCTGTATGGGTTAAAACAGTCACCAAGGATGTGGTATCAGAAATTTGATACCTATATACGGGGACTTGGCTTCACCAGAAGCAAGGAGGATCACCGTGTTTATTTTAAATTAATTGGTGACCGTGTTATTTATTTGGTCTTGTATGTGGATGATATGTTGTTGATTGGAAATGACAAAGAAATTATCCAAGATTTGAAGACCCAACTGCTCTCCAAATTCGACATGAAGGATCTTGGTGCTGCAAACTATATTTTGGGCATGGAAATTAAGAGAGATCGGGAAAAGAGGAAGCTCTGGTTAAACCAGAGGAAGTATGTCGAGACTATATTGCAGAGGTTCAATATGCAGGATAGTAAACCGGTGAATGTTCCTATTCTTGTAGGTGTAAAGTTGTTTGTTGAACAGTGTCCCAAGACACAAGAAGAAGAGGAGGATATGTCCCGTGTTCCATATGCAAGTGCAGTGGGTAGCCTGATGTATGCAATGGTCTGTACTAGACCAGACATTGCACATGCAGTGGGAGTATTGATCAGGTTTATGTCAAACCCAGGGAAGGAGCATTGGACAACAGTGAAGTGGGTTTTCAGATATTTACGTGGCACTAGTGATTATGGCTTGTGCTACCAGGGAAGACCAGGATTGGCAAGAATGTTGGACATTCGTGGTTTTGTTGATGTAGACTGGGCTGGAGATCTGGACCAAAGAAGATCTACAAGTGGGTATGTGTTTAGCCTATTTGGAGGCGCAGTCAGTTGGATGAGTAAAAGACAGTCTGTAGTGGCTCTTTCAACTACAGAGGCAGAATACATAGCAGCCACTCATGCAAACAAGGAAGCAGTTTGGTTGCAAATATTGTGTTCAAGTATGGGGTTGGTACAACAAGCTATAAGGATAGACTGTGATAGCCAAAGTGCAATTTTCTTGGCTAAGAACCCTGCTTATCATTCAAAGACAAAGCACATTGATGTTCAATATCACTTTGTTAGAGATATGTTTGAGGCTAAAAGGGTGTTGCTGGTAAAGGTGGACACTTTGAAGAATGTTGCAGATGCATTGACGAAGTCTGTGAGCACTCAGAAGTTCTCTTGGTGTAGAGAAACAATGAGTTTTGAAGAATTGGCCCAATGACTAAGCTCTCCTATGGCCCCCTGTGGAAAGAAAACAATAAGTGGTAGAATGTTGGGTATGAGTTATATTCTTTCCACGACTAGCCCCACGAGTTGTACATTGCACTGGGCGCAGCAGGGGGGTCACAAGGGGGGAGGCAGCCCCCACTGTTGGGGTCCGGGACAATGCCCCGGTGAAAATTGTTTTGGTGTGCGGACCCACTCATAGGCAGACCCACCCATGTCTTGTGCATGAGTTTGCACATGGTTTTGGGGTACGATGGTTTTCGTCCCCTGGTATTTTGTAGATCCGTTCAAGGGAACTACGGTTATGTTCTAATCCAGGGTTAATGGATTGGGGTTTATGTATGCTTCGGCATGTATATATATGTGTTGTAACACTAAAAGGAATATAATGAAAAATCAAGCTGGTTGTCCCAATTTGGGATCTAGGGGAAAATCTCTGTGTTTATCTCTTTTATGTTTTATGCTCTCGCTATTGTTTATTTTTTGTTATAAGATTCGTGTGTAGATAATTTCTGTTCAGGGTTAAAACCTATAGTGTAGCCACACTGAGTGAATGACCTTTGATATGAATGAAATTACAACCCAAAGTGGTAAATACTACCAAACTAATCAATAAGGAGATAGATCCGTCTACAATCCATTAAGAGGATTGGTTGCGCAAAGTCCTCCAGCTACACCACTTTCAAGTCAGCATAAGGGTGAGAACTCACCCACACCTCTGCTGCCACCAGAAGACGATATGGCGACACACATGAAGCTACCTACCTTCAAGGGCGTAGGAATTGAAGATATGGATTGATTTTGGTTTGTGGCAGAGTCAGTATGGACTATGCAAAACATGGTTATTGACACTTAAAAAAGAGCGCAGCTATAGCTCGTCTTTAAAGGAAGGGCCCTAGACTGATATATGGGATACGTAGCCCAGTATGCGAATCTGAATATTCAAGAATTCAAGAATGCCCTAAAACAACAGTTTCAAAAGCCTAAGTCATACTCTCAGATAGTAAATGATCTAAAATATTTTAAACAAGGACTCAGAGATATTGAATGCGCGGCGATATGATTGTGTAGTCAATTTAGCGTCCTAAATTGCTAACTTAAATTGTCAACCAAGGCTAGTAAACTGATGAAGTGTGGTGCACTATATGTGCTTAAGTGACCTCTTCCTTACTTCGTTGTATGTGTTTTTCTTATTGTTTTTATTTTAATGCAATGAGGATCTTCTATCAAACTTAAAAATGAAATGAAATGACAGAGTTGAACTAAATGTAATCTACCTCCGGAGTGCTCTAACTAAATTAACATGCAACTAGTCTATGGAATTCTACAGCCCATCTTGTTCATGATGAATGATATTTTGGAAGAGTTTGTAAAACAGTCCTCGCTGTATTATCCAAAGCAATTGAACATAAACGTAAAACTGAAAGAAAATACAATTTAAATCTAAGACACCACAGCTATTTCTTACTCATTATTATGATATTTTGGAAGAGCTTTGTAAGAGTAAGAATGGCTATGCCACTTAGTGTAAACAAGCAACTAAAACCTACAATACCACAGTTATGCCTTATTCATCATAATGATATTTTGGAAGAGTTTATTAGAGTAAGTCTAACTGTGATAATTAACGAAAGGAATTGCAACTAAAAATGATAATTAACTCAACATAATACAACCAAATCTTTTTCATCTAATAATGATATGTTGGAAGAGCGTTTTAAGAAAAAGAATGATTGTAAGATAATGAGGATCTTTTAATCTAATTGCAAAATAGAAAATGCTAATTAACTCAACATAATACAACCAAATCTTTTTCATCTAATAATGATATGTTGGAAGAGCTTTTTAAGAAAAAGAATGGTTGTAAGATAATGAGGATCTTTTAATTAAACAAATAATGCAAGACATGATTTAAAAGCTAACAACACATAATTAAAAGCCACTTATCTAGAAAGCATGTAGAATCCTCCTTGGATAGCAGGGGCCCTCTGCTACCAATTTGGTGAAATCCTTCAGCTCCTTAAAGTTGTAATCAAAACAGCATCAAAGAACTGAATTTCTCTATTGAAAAACTCACAAATCTACATCCCATTCCATCTTAAACTTTGTTACAAAAGACTCTCTATTCCTTTCTCTCTTTCTCCTATTTTCTCCTATTTTCTCATTACCCATGATAGGAGAAAGCTTCTCCTATTTATACAAAATATGAGAAGTTATCTCATTAATGGGAGTCCATGAATCTCTCCCTCCAACTCTAGAGTTACAATCAAAATAGGAAATGATAAGACACATGTCTTTCTAGAATTTCAACACAACTAAGAAAGGAGACACATATCCTCTTAGAGTTTCAATACAACAAGGAAGTGAGACACATGTTCTCATGATCCCATGATCTTCTCCAACCAAATTCGAATTTGGCCTTAGAGTGCCACATAAGGGTCTTCTAGAAGTCTCATTTTGACCTACACATGTCACAAAACTCACAACACATATATAGATATATGAAACTATGTTAATTTTCTAGTTTCTAATCATAAATTCACTTTAAATACATAAAATAAATAACTTTGGAAGACAAGGATCCTAACCCATATATTTATGAAAATGGTTACTTGATGTATGGTTTTCGGTCAGATGGCTATGAAATAAGAGCTAAATGGTTATGACATAATGAAAATATGTATGAATATGGAAAACACTTTTGAGACTCAACATACTCCCCAACTAAAGTTGTTGCATGTCCTCATGCAACTATTGCAATGATTCATTTGTCCATGAGTTGATCTTTTATGAGTTTTGACTCATATAGATTCATTTCAAACTTTGCTTCTTGATATTTTCTTTTTGGCAAAGTATAATACATTTGATTGCAACATTTTTTTTATTTTTTTTTTAATGGTTGGTTCTTGTGTGACAACCAAATTTATTTTTTTTGAGCAATGGTTCTTGTGTAACAATGCTTTATTTTCTTTGTTGCATCAAAATTCATGAAAACATTTAGATTCAATTACTTCATAAATGAATTGATCATTTGCAAGGCATATATTCTTTTGGATCATGTTGCAACAATAATTGTTTGGGAAGTATATGTGGGTGGAAATGAAATGAAAATATGTGATAGTGTATGACATGTGGATATGAAATTATGTCCCTTCCCCCCCAACTAAAGATATGACAATGTGAAAAAGGGAGTGGGGAATTTTTCCAAAGTTACAATTTTAGCATTCTAATGAATTACATGACTAAAAATTAGAAAACAACATACCTTCACTTACCTTAAATGTGGATGAGTTGTGTATGTGTGGTGGCTGCAAAATTCTGATCATATTCTTCTTCAAGTGACTGAACAAGAGGAGTCATGGATAAAGAGATGAGATGACTTTTTATTGCTCCTACTAAAACTTGCTGAATCTGCTCCAAAATGCTGAAAATAATAGTCTTCATGTCTTTAAAACTCATTGGCATAATTCCTACTATGTGAAAAGATGTTCTGATGTTGAACACAGTAGCAAATTGTTGACTTAGTGGCCATTAATGGATGCCACTAGTCAACACGAGAACTCTCACCATTGATGACAATGAGAGTCAAGATGCCCAAACACATCTTGCTAGGTACGAATGATTTTGCTGATGTCGAGTCACCTAGAAGATCTGACGAACAAGGGACATTAATGTATTCCTATTGTTTGTCAGCATGAGAACTTGCCATTAAGGCATGCAAGCCTCAAGGTGTTTTTACAAAGAACTTAGACTCAAAGGACTATGGACTCAATAATTTGCATTGAAGCAGGGCTTATTTGCGGAATGAAAATGACAAGAAATGGAAGATGAAAATGGAAGATGGCAATGGAGAGTAGAAATGGAAATAGGCAATAAGCATGTGAATGAGCCTCTTGCTTTTATTTGTGGGTTATGAATGGAAAAAAAGAAATGGAAAGTGGATGTGAATGTAAATGGAAAATATGAAGTGAAATGAGGTAAATGGTTTATTATGAAGTATGGATGTGATGGAGACAATAGTATCTGAATGTTTTTCAAGTGTTTGGATCTGATTTTGCATCAGCATATTTCATCTTTGTTGCTAATCATCCTCTTTAGAAAAATATTGGTCTCTTAAAGAGACACCATTCTCTTGTAGTCATTTGTCCTTCTTTCTGGAACCTGCAAAAAAAACTAATACTTCTTCTGCAATGGAATGTAAGATTATCAAAGGAGAGAGGTGATCAATCTCTCTAGTTATGATATTTACACACAAAACTAAGAATTTGTATTAATGAAATAAGTTCTCAAAGGAAAAATCAAAAGAATTTATACATGTTTTGAAATTAGTGCCTCAAGTGGAATGTTGCTTCTTTTCAGAAATTTATTTCATTATTTACCATTTCAAACTCTAATGATGGATTTCTAACTGTGTAAATCTTGTTGAGACCTTTCCAACGATACTTGAATCATCAAAATCTGATTTTGTATGAGAAAGTTAGGCTGATTTGAACAATGAGGTTTTTCAGCTGCGGAATTTGGAGAACAGCTGCGGAATTGGACTTTAGCTGCAGAATGTCGACGGTTTCTGTAGCTAAAAATCTTGAATAAAAAGTTAGTTATTCATCTTTTATCATCAATTCAAAATTAATCAATACCTTCAGAAAAGTGAGCAAATAACTTATTCATTTCATTGATTCAAAATTATTCTTTTTTTTTTAAATAACAATATTAAAAAAGAGAAATGCAAAATTTTTCTTTTTTTCTTTTTTTCTTTTTAAATAACAAAATTGAAAAAAAAAAGAAACAATATTTTTTATTTTTATTTTTTTTGAAACACAGTTCTAAAGAAAATGGCCGAAAAAATATGGGTTTGTACTGTGCTACCTCATAGAGTTACATTTTAAAATCAGATCATAGCGAGTATGAGTCAAGATTTGGGCCACAGATTGGCAATACGTTCTAAAACTCCACCACTCTTTGTAAACAAGTCTGAAAAAAGTTATGGAGTCGCTGCAGGAGGGAAGTCTTCGACTGGCATTGCAAATGGACGCATCATATTTTCTAGCCTCTCAAGTGTTAAACAAGAGTCTGTTTCCTGCAATCTCTCCGGACCCATAATAGGAAGTGTATGGTCTCGATAACGTGGTGAAGCCTCAAGAGGACTGAGATCTGCACCGTGACTATATGTCAGTTCAATACGGAACCTCCGTGGATCATCTTGTGCTACCTCCATGTTCTCAAACATCTGCAATACAATGTAGGCCATATAGTCTAGTTCTCTAGTTTTATACAAGCGGTGAAGAGCATCATCACAAACAAGACTACGTTCTCCTTGCGGTGAATCATCCAAGTTACAAGAATCCACGTTGCTCAAGATTGTTGATTGGCTTCAATAGAATTTTTTTTCAATTTATATTCTTCTTCCTGGAGATCAAGAAAACCGAATCATGGTTGAAATCAATGCAGAGTGCCGTTCTCAAACTCTCCACTGTACAAAACCGTTTTTTTCCTCACGCGGCAGGCAAAAATGGGCTTCAAAAAATCGAGAAATTCTCCCAGACCGCCACGAATTTTGTAAAACGATTTTTGGGTTATCTAATTGACCCTGTTGGCAAAAATACCCATGTCGTGGATTTTTTAAATTCATCTTCAATCGATCAAAAAATTCGTTTCAAATTGACGTGTCAAATAGCAGTTGCGTTTTCTGAATCACTGTAACAAAATCAATTTCTTCTAGCGTTGATGTATTGGGAGAACCTATGGACATCTTGACTGTTTTGCAGCTTGTATTGAAAAAAATCATTGGCCCATGATGGTCTTGCTAGAGGTCTTCATGAAGGTGCCAAAGCTATTGAGAAACACGCAGCTTAGTTGTGTGTTCTTGCAGAGAATTGCAGCCAACCTGATTTCACAAAATTAGTCCAATCATTGTGTGTTGAGCACAATGTGAACTTGATTTCTGTTCTCGGCACAAAGAAGCTGGGTGAATTGGTAGGACTTTGCAAGATTGACTCAGAGGGTAAAGCTCAGAAGGTGGTTGGGTACTCTTGTGTTGTTGTGAAGGACTACAGTGAAGAAACCGAAGGCTTGAATGTTATTCAAATATGTGAAGACACATTAAAAAAATAATTTGAAAAATTTTCTCTGCTAGAGCTCCACGTGCCTGAATTAATGAAGTTTTGTACCACTTTTCTACTTTATGTTTCCACGCTATTGTAGAGTTCACGCTCCTCGTGAGACAGTTCTACTGGATGGATCTGCACACATTTAGGTGGAAGTTCCACTTAAGCACTGCCCATTGATTTTCATATCTTTGGTTCTTCTAAGAGCAATGGTCTCCAATAAAACCTGTAAGCGTGAACAACCACTCTTGTTGCCTTGAGATAGCGGGCGTTGAACTAAGCTGTTCCAATAGGATTTGATTGAAAATGGTTCAAAATGCAGGGTTTGTTTTGCAGAATCAAAGCATCAACAATCTTGTGTGTTCATCATCGGTGCCTATGTGTGAATGCCTTGGCATGTTGTGCTGCTATTACAATTTATTTCTTCTTTGGTTGCAAGTTTGTAGCCAAGCTTATGGCTCGGAGGTCTTGTTTATAGTTCAAAGTTTTTCAAAGGCCATGGCCATTTCATTGATTTTTGTTTATGTTTGGTTGTTTATTGATTTGTTATTGTCTTGTTTTTGTTTTTTATTTGTTTTGTTAATAAAAATACATATGTTATATTTTCAAAAATTAAAAATATACATATGTATTTTACTAAACAAAACAATTTATTGAATTTTTTTTTATTTTATTTTTTTAAATGATTTGTTATTAAAATTATATATATATTTTCAAAAAATTTTAAAAATATACATATATATTTTAGTAAACAAAACAATTAAAATTTTTTTTTGATTTTATAATTGATTTGTTTAATAAAATTATGTATGTTATATTTTCCAAAAAAAATTAAAAATACACATATATATTTCATTAAACAAAGCAATGTATTGGATTTTTTTTTTTTTTTTTTTATATTGAATCAATTGAAATGATGAAGTTTATTTTGTCTCCTTTTTTTTTTCTTTTTTTTTCACATAACAATTCTTTTTCTGATCCTCTAGATCACACAAAGTGCAGGAGGAGAGCATACTCAAGAATTATTAATTTATTTTTTTTTACATAACAATCCTTTTTCTGATCCTCCAGATCACACGAAGTGCAGGAGGAGAGCATACTCAAGAATTATTAATAATTTTTTTTTTTAGATGTAAGAAATAAGGTCTCCTAATTACACTTCCCCGGCAACGGCGCTAAAATGTGTAGTCAATTTAGCGTCCTAAATTGCTAACATAAATTATCAACTAGGGCTAGTAAACTGATGAAGTGTGGTGCACTATATGTACTTAAGTGACCTCTTCCTTACTTCGTTGTATGTGTTTTTCTTATTGTTTTTATTTTAATGCAATGAGGATCTTCTATCAAACTTAAAAATGAAATGAAATGAACTAAATGTAATCTACCTCCGGAGTGCTCTAACTAAATTAACATGCAACTAGTCTATGGAATTCTACAGCCCATCTTGTTCATGATGAATGATATTTTGGAAGAGTTTGTAAAACAGTCCTGGCTGTATTATCCAATGCAATTGAACATAAACGTAAAATTGAAAGCAAATACAATTAAAATCTAAGGCACCACAGCTATTTCTTACTCATTTTTATGATATTTTGGAAGAGCTTTGTAAGAGTAAGAATGGCTATGCCACTTAGTGTAAACAAGCAACTAAAACCTACAATACCACAGTTATGCCTTATTCATCATAATGATATTTTGGAAGATTTTATTAGAGTAAGTCTAACTGTGATAATTAATGAAATGAATTAAACTAAAAATGCTAATTAACTCAATATAATACAACCAAATATTTTTCATCTAATAATGATATGTTGGAAGAGCGTTTTAAGAAAAAGAATGATTGTAAGATAATGAGGATCTTTTAATCTAATTGCAAAACAGAAAATGCTAATTAACTCAACATGATACAACCAAATATTTTTCATCTAATAATGATATGTTGGAAGAGCGTTTTAAGAAAAAGAATGATTGTAAGATAATGAGGATCTTTTAATCTAATTGCAAAACAGAAAATGCTAATTAACTCAATATAATACAACCAAATCTTTTCCATCTAATAATGATATTTTGGAAGAGCATTTTAAGAAAAAGAATGATTGTAAGATAATGAGGATCTTTTAATCTAATTGCAAAACAGAGAATGTTAATTAACTCAATATAATACAACCAAATCTTTTTCATCTAATAATGATATTTTGGAAGAGCATTTTAAGAAAAAGAATGATTGTAAGATAATGAGGATCTTTTAATCTAATTGCAAAACAGAGAATGCTAATTAACTCAATATAATACAACCAAATCTTTTCCATCTAATAATGATATTTTGGAAGAGCATTATAAGAAAAAGAATGATTGTAAGATAATGAGGATCTTTTAGTTAAACAAATAATGCAAGACATGAATTAAAAGCTACTTATCTAGAAAGCATGTAGAAGCCTCCTTGGATAGCAGGGGCCCTTTGCTACCAATTTGGTGAAATCCTTCAGCTCCTTAAATTTGTAATCAAAACAACATCAAAGAACTGAATTTCTCCATTGAAAATAACTCACAAATCTACATCCCATTCCATTTTAAAATTTGTTACAAAAGACTCTCTCTAATCCTTTCTCTTCTTCTCCTATTTTTCACTACTTTTTCATTACTTCCTCATTACTCATGATAGGAGAAAGCTTCTCCTATTTATACAAAATATGAGGAGCTATCTCATTAATGGGATTCCATGAATCTCTCCCTCCACCTCTAGAGTTACAATCGAAATAGGAAATGATAAGACACATGTCTTTCTAGAGTTTCAACACAACTAAGAAAGGAGACACATATCCTCTTAGAGTTTCAATACAACAAGGAGATGAGACACATATCCTCTTGATCCCATAATCTTCTCCAACCAAATTCGAATTTGGCCTTAGAGTGCCACATAAGAGTCTTCTAGAAGTCTCCTTTTGACCTACACATGTCACAAAACTCATAACACATATATAGATATATGAAACTATGTTAATTTTCTAGTTTCTTATCATAAATTCACTTTAAATACATAAAATAAATAACTTTGGAAAACAAGGATCCTAACCCATATATTTATGAAAATGGTTACTTGATGTAGGGTTTTAGGTCAGATGGCTATGAAATAAGAGTTAAATGGTTATGACATAATGGAGATATGTATGAATATGGAGAACACTTTTGAGACTCAACATACCCCCCAACTGAAGTTGTTGCATGTCCTCATGCAACTATTGCAATGATTCATTTGTCCATGAGTTGATCTTTGACTCATATAGATTCGTTCCAAACTTTGCTTCTTGATATTTTCTTTTTGGCAAAGTATAATACATTTGATTGCAACATTTTTTTTTAATGGTTGGTTCTTGTGTGACAACCAATTTTTTTGAGCAATGGTTCTTGTGTAACAATGCTTTATTTTCTTTGTTGCATCAAAGTTCATGAAAACATTTAGAATCAATTATTTCATCAATGAATTGATCATTTGCAAGGCATATAATCTTTTGGATCATGTTGCAACAATAGTTGGTTGGGAAGTATATGTGGGTGGAAATGAAATGAAAATGTGTGATAGTGTATGACATGTGGATATGAAATGATGTCCCTTCCCCCTCAACTAAAGATATGACAATGTGAAAAAGGGAGTGAGGAATTTTTCCAAAGTTACAATTTTAGCATTCTAATGAATTACATGACTAAAAATTAGAAAAAAACATACCTTCACTTACCTTAAATGTGGATGAGTTGTGTATGTGTGGTGGTTGCAAAATTCTGATCATATTCTTCTTCAAGTGGCTGAACAAGAGGAGTCATGGATAAAGAGATAAGATGACTTTTTATTGCTCCTACTAAAACTTGCTGAATCTGCTCCAAAATGCTGAAAATAATAGTCTTCATGTCTTCAAAACTCATTGGCACAATTCCTACTATGTGAAAAGATGTTCTAATGTCAAACATAGTAGGAAATTGTTGACTTAGTGGCCATTAATGGATGCCACTAGTCAACACGAGAACTCTCACCATTGATGACAATGAGAGTCAAGATGCCCAAACATATCTTGCTAGGTACGAATGATTTTGCTGATGTCGAGTCACCTATAAGATCTGACGAACAAGGGACATTAATGTATTCACATTGTTTGTCAGCATGAGAACTTGCCATTAAGGCATGCAAGCCTCAAGGTGTTTTTACAAAGAACTTAGACTCAAAGGACTATGGACTCAATAATTTGCATTGAAGCAGGGCTTATTTGCGAAATGAAAATGACAAGAAATGGAAGATGAAAATGGAAGATGGCAATGGAGAGTAGAAATGGCAATGGGCAATAAGCATGTGAATGACCCTCTTGCTTTTATTTGTGGGTTATGAATGGATAAAAAGAAATGGAAAGTGGATGTGAATGTAAATGGAAAACATGAAGTGAAATGAGGTGAATGGTTTATTATGAGGTATGGATGTGATGGAGACAATAGTGTTTGAAAGTTTTTCAAGTATTTGGATCTGATTTTGCATCAGCATATTTCCTCTTTGTTGTTGATCATCCTCTTATGAAACAAATTGGTATCTTAGAGAGACACCATTCTCTTGCAGTCATTTGTCCTTCCTCCTGGAACCTGCAAAAAGGCTAATACTTCTTCTGCAATGGAATGTAAGATTATCAAAGGAGAGAGGTGATCAATCTCTCTAGTTATGATATTTACACACAAAACTAAGAATTTGTATTAATGAAACAAGTTCTCAAAGGAAAAATCAAAAGAATTTATACCTGTTTTGGAATTAATGCCTCAAGTTGAATGTTGTTTCTTTTCAGCAATTTATTTCATTATTTACCATTTCAAACTCTAATGATGGATTTCTCACTGTGTAGATCTTGTTGAGACCTTTCCAACGATACTTGAATCATCAAAATCTGATTTTATATGAGAAAGTTAGGCTGATTTGAACAATGAGGTTTTTCTACTGCGGAATTGGACTTTAGTTGCAGAATGTTGACGATTTCTGTAGCAAAAAATATTTGAATAAAAAGTTAGCCATTCATCTTTCATCATCAGTCCAAAATTAATCAATACCTTCAGAAAAGTGAGCAAATAACTTATTCATTTCATTGATTCAAAATTATTATTATTTTTTTTTTTTGATCAAAACAAAAAAAAAGAAAAAAAAGAAATGCAATTATTTATTTATTTATTTATTTTTTTAAATAACAAAATTGAAAAAGAGGAATGCAATTTAAAATAAAAAAATAAAAAAATTATATATGTTACATTTTTAAAATATATACATATATAATTTTATTAAACCAGTATGTAAACACTCTACAGAAATGAGAAATGAGAACAATGCTACCCAAAGTGTGCAAGCAATGTAAATGAGACAAGCTTGTTGAAAAGGGCAACATTCATGTTAGAAAACATGATAAATAGAAAAACGAATTGTCTAACAACAAGAACTCAGGTACATATCCCAGTAAATCTCTTTGAAATGATCTCGGAATAAAGCTCAGGTTGATTGTTAGAAAAGGAATCCTAATAGAAAGGGCTTTGACTATGATCATACAAAAAATAGACCGCTGGCCAGCTCCGGTTAGAATCCTTTATTGGCACAAAGTACTCTGTTACTGAAAATTGATTTGTTGGCAATACTTCCTTTGACAGATATCTGTATTCAGTAGGAACAATCTTGATGTAATATTTGAAGGTGCTACTTGCATCGCGAAGAATGCAGACAATACCATCAAGTGGATTGTGTATTCCAGGATATTTTGGCCCAAATGATAGATCACGAATTACATGGCTCACATTAACATGATTTGCACCCTCAAATATCTGTTGAGCAACAATAATATTCAAACCGTACACCGAAATGTGGAAATTTCCAGCAACCCTTTGAACATCCAGAACACCAAAGACCCGACATCCTTCACCATCATAAATCATGTGGAATGTGGATTGAATGCCACGATAGACTTTGATTTCAATTAAAATTCTTCTTTCTCAGATTATGGGTGAAATCAATGCAGAGTGCTGTTCAAACTCTCCACTGTGCAAACAAAACTGTTTTTCCTCACGCGGCAGGCAAAAATGGGCTTCAAAGAACCGAGAAATTCTCTCAGACCGCCACGAATTTCTTAAAACGATTTCTGGGTTATCTAATTTCCCACGTTCTGAGAAAAACCCACGTCTCATTTTTTCAAAATTCATTTCGGTTTGATCAGAAAATGTGTTTTAAAACCACGTGTCAAATAAAATTGCGTTTCTGGAAATGCTCCGGCAAAAATCGTTTTCTGGTTAGTTCCGTAATATTTTCCCTGCACCACTCTCAACACTTTTCAATGAGATCTAAACACTCCTGATTGTCTTCATTTCCAGCTCGAATCCTACAGGTCGATAATGCTGTCATAAGTTCTGAAACACTGCAACCTAGCAGCTTTGCAGCATCTCTAACTCCTTCATCATTTTCAACTTCCACGTGATTTTCACTATCAGAAACAAAAAATCTGATGTTTCCGAGCCATAATACAACTGCAATCATCGCAAATACATTTTCTTGATCATCTTTACTGATCTGGACCACATTCAAAGCTTCCATCATTTCTTCGAACTTCTGAGCATCATCAACTTCATCAATAGTCAGATAATTACTCTGGTTCAAGTAGCGGTACTCCTCAACTGGCCTTAAATTTAGACGTTCTCTCAAAGGAGGCAGAGCCCCAGCACAAAACTTGATAAAATATATGATATGACCGTTCACTTTGAGACTGTTGCACAACTCTCTACTTTTCAAGCAAGTAGGTTTGAATCTTAGCAAAATTCAAGTTATGCATTCAATTCTTCATCTGTCCAAGTAATTCCATGGTTGAATTTTTATGTTTTATGTTTAGAGTAATTCATTTTTCAAAATGCCATGGCCATTTCATTGGTTTTTGTTTATGTTTGGTTGTTTATCGATTTGTTATTGTTTTGTTTTGTTTTTTTGTATTTGTTTTGTTAATAAAACTACATATGTTATATTTTCAAAAATTAAAAATATACATATATGTTTTACTAAACAAAATGATTTTTTGATTTTTTTTTTTTTTTAATTTGTTTTGTTAATAAAATGACATATGTTGTATTTTCAAAAATTAAAAATATACATATGTATTTTACTAAACAAAATAATTTATTCAATTTTTTTTTCATTTTTTTTAAAATGATTTGTTATTAAAATTATATATATATATTTTCAAAAAAATTTAAAAATATACATATATATTTTAGTAAACAAAACAATTAAATTTTTTTTATTTTTTTATTTTTTATTTTTTTTTATAATTGATTTGTTAATAAAATTATGTATGTTATATTTTCAAAAAAATTAAAAATACATATATATATTTCATTAAACAAAGCAATGTATTGGAATTTTTTTTTATTTTATTATTGAATCAATTGAAAATGATGAAGTTTATTTTGTCACTTTTTTCTTTTTTACATAACAATCATTTTTCTGATCCTCTAGATCACACAAAGTGCAGGAGGAGAGCATACTCAAGAATTATTAATTTTTTTTTAGATGTAAGAAATAAGGTCTCCTAATTATACTTCCCCGGCAACGGCGCCAAAATGTGTAGTCAATTTAGCGTCATAAATTGCTAACATAAATTATCAACCAGGGCTAGTAAACTGATGAAGTGTGGTGCACTATATGTGTTTAAGTGACCTCTTCCTTACTGTGTTGTATGTGTTTTTCTTATTGTTTTTATTTTAATGCAATGAGGATCTTCTATCAAACTTAAAAATGAAATGAAATGACAGAGCTGAACTAAATGTAATCTACCTCCGGAGTGCTCTAACTAAATTAACATGAAACTAGTCTATGGAATTCTATAGCCCATCTTGTTCATGATGAATGATATTTTGGAAGAGTTTGTAAAACAGTCATGGCTGTATTATCCAACGCAATTGAACATAAACGTAAAACTGAAAGCAAATACAATTAAAATCTAAGACACCACAGCTATTTCTTACTCATTATTATGATATTTTGGAAGAGCTTTGTAAGAGTAAGAATGGCTATGCCACTTAGTGTAAACAAGCAACTAAAACCTACAATACCACAATTATGCCTTATTCATCATAATGATATTTTGGAAGAGTTTATTAGAGTAAGTCTAACTGTGATAATTAACAAAAGGAATTGCAACTAAAAATGCTAATTAACTCAACATAATACAACCAAATCTTTTTCATCTAATAATGATATGTTGGAAGAGCGTTTTAAGAAAAAGAATGATTGTAAGATAATGAGGATCTTTTAATCTAATTGCAAAACAGAAAATGCTAATTAACTCAACATAATACAACCAAATCTTTTTCATCTAATATTGATATGTTGGAAGAGCATTTTAAGAAAAAGAATGATTGTAAGATAATGAGGATCTTTTAATCTAATTGCAAAACAGAAAATGCTAATTAACTCAACATGATACAACCAAATCTCTTTCATCTAATATTGATATGTTGGAAGAGAGTTTTAAGAAAAAGAATGATTGTAAGATAATGAGGATCTTTTAATCTAATTGCAAAACAGAAAATGCTAATTAACTCAACATGATACAACCAAATCTTTTTCATCTAATAATGATATTTTGGAAGAGCGTTTTAAGAAAAAGAATGATTGTAAGATAATGATGATCTTTTAATCTAATTGCAAAACAGAAAATGCTAATTAACTCAATATAATACAACCAAATCTTTTCCATCTAATAATGATATTTTGGAAGAGCGTTTTAAGAAAAAGAATGATTGTAAGATGATGAGGATCTTTCAGTTAAACAAATAATGCAAGACATGAATTAAAAGCTACTTATCTAGAAAGCATATAGAAGCCTCCTTGGATAGCAGGGGCCCTCTGCTACCAATTTGGTGAAGTCTTTCAGCTCCTTAAAGTTGTAATCAAAACAACATCAAAGAACTGAATTTCTCTATTGAAAATCTCACAAATCTACATCCCATTCCATATTGAACTTTGTTACAAAATACTCTCTATTCCTTTCTCTCTTTCTCCTATTTTCTCCTATTTTCTCATTACTTCCTCATTACCCTTGATAGGAGAAAGCTTCTCCTATTTATACAAAATATGAGGAGTCATCTCATTAATGAGAGTCCATGAATCTCTCCCTCCATCTCTAGAGTTACAATCAAAATAGGAAATGATAAGACACATGTCTTTCTAGAGTTTCAACACAACTAAGAAATGAGACACATATCCTCTTAGAGTTTCAATACAACAAGGAAATGAGACACATGTTCTCATGATCCCATGATCTTCTCCAACCAAATTCGAATTTGGCCTTAGAGTGCCACATAAGGGTCTTCTAGAAGTCTCCTTTTTGACCTACACATGTCACAAAACTCACAACACATATATAGATATATGAAACTATGTTAATTTTCTAGTTTCTAATCATAAATTCACTTTAAATACACAAAATAAATAACTTTGGAAACAAGGATCCTAACCCATATATTTATGAAAATGGTTACTTGATGTAGGGTTTTAGGTTAGATGGCTATGAAATAAGAGTTAAATGGTTATGACATAATGGAAATATGTATGAATATGGAAAACACTTTTGAGACTCAACGTTCTTCATCGGTTTTTTATTAAACAGTGATGTCATCAAGGTATATCACAATGAAGTAGCCTATTTCTTTGGAAAAATCAATGTCGATGGCTCTTTGTAAAATGGCCCCAACATTCATTAACCCAAAAGGCATTTTGACATACATGAAGGTGCCTCAAGGTATAGTGAAGACGGTTTTGTGCTGATCACTTGGTCAAAGTACTAGCAACTGATTATAACTAGAAAAACCATCAAGCAATGATATTATTTTGGAGCTTACCACCCTTTGTGGTAAAAGGTAGTTGTCTTTCAGGGAGGCCTTATTCAAATTTATGAATTCTATGCATAGACTAATTTCCACTGTCTTCTTCCTTACTGATACAAGGTTTGAGACCCATTGAGAGTACCCGATGGGGACTATTATTCCAGCATCATACATCTTTTTTATTTCTTTCTCAACTAGAGGCATTAGGAAAGGATTTATCCTACTCAATTTTTGCTTGAATGGTTTTTTGTTTTCATTGAAAAGAATCTTGTGTTGAATGATGTTTGTGTCATAGGACTTCAAGTCCTCATAGCTCCATGCAAACACATCCTTAAACTCTTTGAATAAATCAATGTATTTATGTTTTATAAGAGCTAGTAGTGTTTTTTACATCTTTATCATTTTAGGTTCTTCTTCACTGCCTATGTTGCATTATTCTACATCTGTTTCAGTGGATTCTATTTTAGGCTTCCTAGCAACATCATTGAAATCAAACAACTCTTCTAAGGGTGAAAGTCCTATTGGCAATAAATTATCTTTGCATTGCAATACCTCAAGGTCTCTTTTATCTAACTCTTCAAACAATTCCGCCTCAAGAGGGTGTTCTAGCAGATTTATATCAGCAACATAAGGTAGCTCTGTTTTGTATGTTTGTTCCTTATCAAAGCAATCCTCTTCATGATCTAAGTTTGATTTTGGCATCTCAAATTCATTTTTGGATTGCAGGAAGCCTTCAATGTGTTTGTCTCCTTCAAACACTTGCCAATAATCTATGTTATCAGGGACTGTAGGTCTATTTTTTACTTTTACCATGTATTGTTCACTGGCATGAAGTAGTTGGCAAGTGTTGGAAACAAAATCTAGTTTATTTGCAAGGCTGTTTTGAGTTCTTGGGACAGAGGTAAGTTCATATTTTTCAAATGTTTTGAGGAGGTTTAAGGCAACATTTCTATATTCTCTTATTCTAGGATTCTGGGCTGAATGTTCTCCTTTCATTTTCCTAATGATTAACCTGGAATCTCCTTGAACAAAAATCCTCTTAGCTCCTATAGTTTTCAGCATTTGTAACCCTAAGAGAAGAGCATCATACTCTGCAATATTGTTTGTACATGGAAAATATAGCTTGTAAGAGTGACCTTCATTGGTATTGTGTATCCAAACATTTTCTCCTGAACCATATTTTCCACAAGAGCCATCAAAGCTTATATTCCAAAGTGTTTCAAGTTCAGATTCACAATTATGTTGTTGTGCATGGCTGCTAGGGTTTTGGCAGTCATGTTCTTCATTTTGTGTTTGGTTTGACTGTTTTGATAGGTCTTGCTCTTCCTCTTTTTCATTTACTTTTTTCACTAATGTCATTTTCATTTTACAAGATAAATGAGTCAAGTTCTGAATGGATAGAATAGAGAGGGGTGTTGTTTGGCCTATCTTGGCTACTTACCATGTATTTCATGTGAGATTCTCTATACAGTCTTCTTGTTTTGTTAAATACTGGAATGGTAGCATATGTCATGTCCATTTGGAGGTCTCCTTGGATTTTTTCTCCCCATGATCTAGCTAAAAGCATGCCATACTTCAGGGAATGTCAACCACTACAATATCCATGACTAGGCTCTTGGCTGGTATTTGTGCCAGATTGACACATAGATCTTTGATCAGGCCCAGACATTTAACTCTACTCAAATCAAAAGAGTACAAGTCTTTGTATGGTTTGGTTATTTCAAGGCCTAATCTCTCCATCACTACCTTTGGCATGAGGTTGTGTGAAGCACCAGAGTCTAGCATAACATTGTGTAGGATTTTGTCATGAATGCTCAAACTGACATAGAATGGAGGCACAAATCCCTCTTGAAATTTTCCCTCTACTTTTAGTCCAAAAAAAAATTATGGCTTTTCATCAGTCAGATTTAGAGTGTCAGTGTCATTTCCTATGTTCAAAGCCTTCAAAACTTGAAATTTATATACATCTTGAGTCACTAGTTTAGTAAAGGGTATGCCTGTTTTTATCTTGGAAATTTCACCCTCAATATTGAATGGTATTTGTGTTCTTGATATATTTACATTAGTTTTATCATGCATTTTCTTTTCAAAAAATTTAGCTTGCTGGTTTTTGTTTGGGACCTCAGTTAAAGCAGTTTTTTCAGGGCCACTAGTTGATGTACTAGGGCAGCTTTGGTCACCATCATGTTGGCCGATTTTTTTTTTCTTTGATCAGGATTCTTAGCTATTGTGTTGGTGTTTTCTATTGTCCTTTTAGGAGTGTTTTGACTGGTAGTCCTAGCAGCAAGTTCTTCTTTGTTCCTCTTGGGGATGTGATGTGTTTTCCTACTTCTGAGGTCATAATTCCTATGAACCTCCATGATAGCATTTTCAAAACCTAGTTTGTATTATTTAGAATCCTCATATGTTCTTTAATTTTGGTTTGAGGAAAATAGACCTTGTTCTTCTTCTATGAGAAAAACATCATCCTCATTATTGGAGTCTATTAGATTTAGATGGTTTTCTTTCGGCCCTTCAGTCTCTCTTTCCTCTTCATCTACATATTTTTCTTGGAAAGGAGGTCTGATTTACTAGTCATTTTATCTTTGTCTTATTTGAGGAGGGTCTCTTTTGAAGTTTTGGTTTATGTTTATGTTTTTAGGGTTTGTTTGGTTTTCCCTAGGAGGTTCTCTTTCATTCAATTTGATTCTCTACATCATCCTTTCCATTGTCCTAACTAGGCTGTCAATTTTAGCATTGGATGTGGAGGCCATAGTTTCCTCTTTGTATGTAACCTTCTTCTTTGCTCTCAATCTATCCCTTTTAGCAATTAGGTTGGCTTCTACAGTTACTGCTCCCCTTTGCATGTCTTCTAAGGTAAGGGGATCTCCTTCTCTTAATTGATGAGACATGTCTAGATCAAATCTATCTGGAAATTTTACTAGGGCTAGGCGTTGCGGGGGTTTCATGTGGGGAGGGAGTGCATTGTATACACTATTGAACCTAGTGCAGTAGTCTTGGACACTCTCTCCAACATTTCTTTTAAGGTTTTCATACTCTGATAGGATTTTGAGAGTATTTTCGTTAGTCTCCCACTTGTTTATGAATGTTTGATAAAGGGAGATCATGAATGCTATTAGGGGTTAAGTTTTTGAACCGTTTCTTTGCTTCTCCTCCTAAAATTTTGGAAAACATTATCATTTTAAGGGTCTCCTCTTCTATTTCTTGGTAGTCAAAAGCATCATTCATCTTGTCTACATGCTTTTGGGCAGTGGTAGAATCTGCCCCATTAAAGTGAGGGATTTTAGATTGATAGTCCTATGGCATATGTAGTAAAGTTTGTGGTAGTACTAGGGGGCATACCATGCTGCCATGATAGGAGGTAATGGAACCCAAGGAGGATTTACAGGAGAAGGGTTTATGAGTGGAGGTGGAGGATGAAATGGAGTGGTTTTCATAGTGGATGTATGAGTGGGGGTAGCAGATGTACTTGGACTAGCAAGACGATATTGAGTAGATTTAGAATGAAAGGAGTGAAAGTGTTGGAGAAGCAGAAAATCAGGAGGAGTGGAAGGATAGGCTTCTCTACTAGGACTCTGCCGTAAGTTTGTAGGCTTAAGGTCTATCTGTTCTATCCAATTTTGAGACTTAGTTCTGAATAGGTTTCATGTATGGTGTAAATCAAATTGGGTATCTTGCAAGGATGTAAGGATTTTAGGAAAAGAACTTGCTTTGCTAATTAGTCTAACAATAGTTAAATCTTCAGTCCTAGAAGTTTTTCTTAAGATTATTTCTGGGTAATCAACTATATCAGGAGGATTTGGGTTAGGGTGAGATCTGGTTTTGATACTTTGTGAAGCCAAAATTTAGATCCACAGCACAGAGAGGCTGAAAGTTTATAAGAGTTTTGAAAACAAAACTAATCTTTAAGAAGACTAGATTGACACAGTATGTGACTGGGATTTATGCTGCTAGGATTTATTAATGCATTCCCATGGGATTATTTGAGAAATAGTGGAGTCACCAGGTCTACTGGAAACTAGTGGAGTCACCAGGTGGATGACGCTAATTGTTTAAGGATTTTCTTGTTGTCCACCATCAACAATTGGATACCAATCCAGAGATATTTTTTGGTTTTTTGAGTTCTTTATGTAACACTAAAATTTTTAATGAGTGTTCCCCAGTATGTTCGCCATTGTGTTAGTATGGAAAGTCAACCAGATATCATTCTTGGCGAACACTTGATTTATCTAAGTTTGACAAGGGATTTTTGAGTTTTGAAGGAACATTTAAGTTGTTATTTACACAGTGTCCCACCGTGATCGTCATTATGTTAGTATGGAAAATCAACCAGATATCATTCTTGGATAACACTTGATTTATCTAAGTTTGACATGGGATTTTTGAGTTTTGAAGGAATATTTAAGATGTTACTTACTCAGTCCCACCGTGATCGCCATTATGTTAGGTCCCTGTAATTTTTCAGATTGGAAAGACCAAATAGACAAGGGTAACATCAAACCAATATTTGGAGTCCTAGGACCTAGCCTTCATCGAATCAAAGAGGGCTCTCTCTAAATTTTTATAAAATATATGACTTGTTTTATTTAGGGTGTTGATTTTAGGCTAGTTAAATTGATAGGGTTTGTTTGTTTTGTTTTGTTTGTTTGGGTTTCTTTTCAATTAGAACAGATAGAGTAAGAGAAATTAAAACCATTGGGCTATGGGGTATGTGAAAGGCTTGAAAAGGAGAACAATGAATCAAGGGTGTTTCATAGGTAAATTTAACAAAGCCAAATGGATCTTAGTAGCTTATGTGAGTGAAATGAACGTTAAACTTGTGAACATAGTAGGTTTAAAGGGAAATTAAGAATCATTTAACATATAATCTAACAATAAGGGCATTAAAGATCACTATGCTTAAGAAATAACCAAAGGAAAGGGCACACCATAAACTTCTTTGGTCAAATTTCACCAAGTAAACTTAAAAAACAACAATCCAGCAACCCCTATTGAGCAGGGAACTCCTGAATTCTCTAGTTATTCACCTTCAGAGAAAGAAAACATTCAAGATAACACATTAGTAATGATTAAAGACCAGGGAACTCCTAAAATCCTTAATCAAACTAAAATGCCTTCAAAGTGACTATTCAAGATGGATTAAAGGACAGGGCAAACCATAAACTTCTTCAACCAAATGCTAATTAGTAAACTTCAAAGAAAAGGCCTTAAAAACAATGTTTCAAGCAACACCAAAGGACATGGCATACCATAAAATTCTTTGGCTTGACTCCATTAAATCATTTTCAAGGAAAAAAAGCTTAGTGGAACTAGAGAGTAATTAAGAATTCTCTAATTAGACCTAGCAGAGGAAAACATCTAAACAACAGAAGGTAGACAGAATCAAGGTGCCTCTCAACAACATATATTAATCTAAATTTTCTACTTTGTCATAAGAGAAAGATGCACAATATGGAAAACATAAGAATAAAAGTACTAAATTAGAACAAAATCACCATTAACTGAGTTCATGAATCCTAGGAATATGCTTGCTCCATTGATGCTCAATCCAAGACAGTCACAAAGCTCAAAAACCAATTTCTTCACAACTCCAAGTCTATGTATACTGAGCTCAAAAATCAACAAACAACCCACAAAATTATGAAGCCTTACATGCAGTGTTTAACTGAAAAATGATGAAGTAAACCCTATCTAGGGTTTCAAAATTTCATTAATTACACATTTAAGTCACTTTGACCTTTGAGACCATGCAAGACCCAAGGCAAAAATATCTAAACTCATTTATGGAAAAAATAACTTCTAACATAACTATTTGAGCTAATTTGGAGAAAAAGTTGAATTTAAGGACTCAAAAGATATTTTGCAATAACTCTTAGCAAGGGTGCAGCGACAAGGTACAGGGGCACAACGCAAAAACTGGAAAAATCACCTGTTTTGCAGCTGAGTTGTGGAGGCCTTCCCAGTGTCCAAATGAGCTCCATGATCACTCATTGGAAAGCCTGTCCTGTCTAGTTTCCAAATCATCCTTTAGTTTCCAAATTTGTGTCCATTTTCCTAGTCAAAATCCATTCTCCCAAGACTTCTAAGGGCACAGTGCCAGTGCTGAAAAGAGGGCAGAAAGTTGTTTTTTAGGTGGTTTTTGGCCCTTTTGAGGGATCATTTTTGCTCCAAATGACCTGAAAGTTTCTGTAGATGATGTACTTACCATGAGGATCATGAATATGTAAGCCATTTTTCATTGAGTGCCCCAAAAAAGAGCGCATTGGCAGTGTAGATGTGCGTTTGGCCCCTTTTTCTGCTAGCCAAATAGTAAAAAACTCAAAATTTCCACCAAGTGCCAAAATTTGGAGATTACCTTGCTGATCATTATTTGGATGCTTGGAGGGATACATCAGCAAGGATATCTAGTTTTTCCTTCTCCTTTGCTTCATTTTGTGCTTGAATCTTTGCAAGGGCTCTTTTGAGCTTGCCCTTGCAATTTTGTTCCTCATGGAATAATGTCTTGCCATCTTCTTCTGCAAGTCAATGTCTCTTTTTTCCTTCTTAAGTTGAACCTCTAGGTGCACATTGGCTCTATCTATCCAAGATTCTCTATCATAGCTGATTTCCATGGAAAGCAGCTCACTTGGAGTGAGCTTCTCTGCCAACTCTGTCTCTTTCTCTCTTTCCCGAGAAAAAGCCTTCTTTAACCCAATTATCCTTGGCCTCTTCCTAGGAAGCTGTTCTTCCTCACCTTCATTTTCATCAAAAGTGCCTAAGGTCTCATCTAGCATAGCCTTGGCCTTTCTAGCCTCCTTTCGAGCTCTGATTGCTCTGACCTCACTGATGGCCTGCCTTATTTCCAACTGCTAGTTCTCTAGCTCAAGATAGTTGTTCACATTCTTGGGCCTACCAAGATTAGCATGAAGCTCACTAATCCTGGCATCCTTGTTTTTTAGCAGCATGTTTGTGATCCTCTCCTCATCCTCATCCTCATTGTCAAGGTGAATTAGCTAAAAATCTTTCTCAGTTTCATGCTTGTCTTCCTCTTCACCAATGACAGGCTCTGTAACCTTCCCCTTACCTTTGTGAAGTTGTTTTGTTGATGTAGAAGGCATGGCCCCTTGCCTCTTAAGGGAAAAAAACAAATGCATGTAGCCTCTCCGATAGGTCAAAGGAAGTGGCTCAATGTTATGCATTTTAATGCCATCTATATCAAGGTTCTCATCACTGTTTGATGTTGTGTCATCATGATATGAGGGTGAAGGGTTGTGGGAAGGTGATGTGGAATGGCCATCATGGGGTGAAGGAAAGTGAGTGGATGGTGATGCATGAGTAGTGGGATGTTAAGGAGAAGTAGGAATGGGAGGATGAGAAGATGAAGGAGTATCATGGTGATGATGGCCTTATGGAGCAGTGAAAACCTCATTGGAAATGAAGGTCTCCCATGGAATGCCTTTCTATTGTAGTTAGTGCATAACCACCATCTTGATAAGTGAGTGATGGAATAGGGTCTGCATTTGCTGACGATAGTCTCTCTTTTGCACTATGTAGGCCATTTTATAAATGATTCAGTAAAGATAATATGGTATATGCAACATCCTAACTCTGGTGAAATGCTAAGCAGCCAGATGTGATATGAGTAAAGACGGGAAAACCTTCCCTCGCATGTGAAATACTTCATGATTATCCTCATCATAGGTGCATATCTATCAAGCAGATGAGAAAAGGGAAATATCGACTTGTGGTGGTCTTTATATCTAGGTTTTAGATATGGCTCAAAGTAACTCATGTCTAGGTTTTCTTTCTTGAACCAGTTTTCTCTCACACTTGGTATTCATATAGCATTGGCAATGGCATCTATAGACAACTCAAATGTCACCCCAGCAAGATTACTTGTTTTTCATGCAAATTAATAATGAAAAGTCTTGTTATCTCAGGGTGGTTTTGTACTTGCTCCACCTTCTCACAAAAATCAAAGCAGACTACATGTTTGAAACATGAAACCGTAAGGGGAGATGCCATGAGTTACCTAGTATTGAGGGGTTCAAATCTGTTTATCTTTCCTCCTTTGTGATCATGCCTCCTTGGCATTTGGGCCTCACCACCACGGTCTTCACCCATAGACATTATAAACTCTATTTTGGAAACTTTAGGGCGGATGTGCACTGAGATGAAGGGAGGGTATGCTATAGGGTAAAATGATTGGGTTGCTGGTTTTCTAATATCCCTCTCAGGGCTTTCCGGTGCCCGAGGCAGACAGTAAGATTATATGTATAGTTCACAAATAATGCATATACATGTTCATATCAACTTAAACAGCTTGATGGGATAAGATGGAAGATTACCTCTTTAATGATCTTGAAGTCTTTTGGAGAGCGCTAAGCAGCGAAGCAGGGATCCTTTTTCACCAACTCCAAATCTCAACCCTGTAATCAATCAAAGCACCCATGTAATCTCTACTACAACATACATTTCCTATCAATCAAGTTAATATATGATGAACATTTAAACAATGCACATCTAAGCCATTCATCTCATGCTATATAAGTAATCAAAGAACAATGACAATATCAATGCATAGAATGGACAATAGATACAGTTCTATTAATTTGTAAAAAGGAGGATTACAACTGTCGGTTGTACCAAGCCCTCCTCAGCCTTCCAATCTCTCTATCTCTAAATGTGGTGATGTCTTGATCAACAAGTTCTCAATGAAATTCTTTGACTTTTGACCTTCACACTACAACAATAATGCTCTACTTCACAAGTATTCAAAACTTTGACAATCCTTCGACCTTGAACCAAGAGCCTTCAACTCCATTTTATAGGAGATGGAGAGAGAAATCATTGCATTTCTCCTTCCACCAGTTCTAAATAGAAAAAACCAAGATGTTTCCTCAACTTCCCATGCTTTTTCCTTCCTTGAGAGTTCAGTTGTTTTTGGCAAGGCCCAATAAGAGACTAGTGCTTTGCAATTTCCTTTTTGTACTGACTCTCTTATGAGAAAAAGATGGGATTTCAAATCATTCTCCGAGGGTTTTTCCTGTTTCAAATTCAAAACATGGGTAACGCTTCCCTCTAGTATAAACAGAGCATTTCCGTAGCCACTAATGCGGCCTATGCATTGATCAGATGTGTTATAATGCTCTTGTGTTTTTATAGGGGTGCATTACCTTGGCAGAAGTAGGTTTAGTTTAGTTCTTTGTATTCCTTCCATATTTATCTTCTCCTCTGAGCTGATGAGGAGTTTTTTTTACCTATAACAGATGCCCCCTAAAGTGTGAGGTCAGAGACGAAGATGATGCCCGAAATAATTTATAATGTGTGTAGTAGAGAAAAAGAGATTGAAAGACTGAGGAAAACCTGAAACAACAACATATGTCAGAAAATATAGTATCTTCCTTGAGTCAGGCATTTCCATGCTCAATAGCTTAATCAACATGATTTCTCTAGAACAGAGATATGAAGAATCTTTCCACCGATAAGCACAATGTGGAAATTTCTGTCATAACAGGATTAGGCTAAAGAAGCTGTCTCCATAAACAAAATCACAACTTGGGGAAGGGAACACAGCTTTAATGATGTAACCTTTGCCCCAAGGTCTTGACTACCGCTTCACTTAAACTCCATATTTCTCAACATGTGAATGAAGGATATTTCATTGAACATGTGAGAAATCGTCTGATTACAAATCGATAATGAAAATTGTTAACAGACGCAAAGGTGGCCACCGATAATGATGATGGTCCCTAAGATGCACAGTACAATCTAGCGAGTGTGAATAAAAAGAGTTGAAGACGAAAACTCGTAGAATCATTCAATTAGGAGCCAATGATGAAGACTCCTAATCAAATACAAGACTACCTGCCACTGATGTCTGCAAGTATTCAGGTACTGATGGGTTTCTGGATCAACTTCCTAGATAAGATGTTGGAGTCGATAGGAAGATATCTGTTGAAAGGTAGGCACAGAGGCATCCTACATCAGTCAACACTAAACGAAAACCAAATGATTTTGTTTTTGATGGAGATAATGAAGAGAAAATGGGGATGTCTGACGACAAATAATTTCTAGCATAATGAGCGGTTTGGTTGATAAGAGGAGCAGTATATAGCGAGATCTGCTTGAACAATAGAAGGCACTGTAACAGGGTACTAGGCAGCTGAGGCTTAATGAACACCGAAGAGTTTTTAAGTATTTTACCAGTGTAGGAACACTGGGAGATAAAGGCTAATACTCATAGATGGTAGGGTTCGGCTAACTGCGAAAGAGTTGTTTGGTAAGTGCCATGTTCAAGATTTTTGCTGCCAAATCGACCTTTCTGAAATGTAACAGACGTAGTATCCATTTTTTCCAATTTTTTCCCCGTCTGATTAGGTTTAACGAGTAAACTCGGTGAATTTTTCATATTTAGAGAGTCTGAAAAATATCATAAAAGACAACTTTGTTCCCCATCTGATTAGATTTAACGAGTCCAAATGAGTAAAATCAGTGAATTTTTCATATTTAGAGTCTGAAAAATGTCGTAAAAGACAACTCCATGGGGTACCTTTGTCATGTCTTGATAACCAGGCATGACAAAGGGAGAATAGTAAGCCCGAAACAGTTCATTTTCCGTGAGTTAGTCCATCGAAGCCGGAAAAGTGAGAAATCTATGTCCGATGGACGTCTACCTCATCTTTTTATGAGTACGAGGAGACGAAGTAAACTTAGTACTCTTTGTGAAATTTTATCAAGTCCAACAAAAAAAAACTCGGTGCTCTCCATGAAATTTTAACGAGTCACGCAAAGAAAACTCGGTCACTTTTTCTATTTAAAGAGCTTTGAAAAAGAGGAAAATAATGGCTCCTTACTCTCTGTCGTGGTATTTTAGCAAGCCCGACAAAGGTAACTCGGGGTTTTTTCAGTTTTATGAGCTAGAAAAAGGTCCTTAAAAAGAAGTCTCAGTGCTTCTTCATATCATTTTTAACAAGTCTAAAGAAGAGAACTCTAGGTTTTTCAGATTAACGAGCAAGAAAAAGACCATAAAAATAACGCCCAAAATCGAATTCGTATAAGTTTAATGAGTCCAAATAAGAGAACTTGAGGTTTTTCATATTAACGAGCAAGAAAAATACTGTAAAATGAATGCTCAGAATTAGGGTCAAAACATGGTTCTGTCTGCATATAGATCTTGATCACTCATCAGAACATCAGTAACTAATCTCAATAGTTGCAACACATATGCAACAATAATTCACGACTTTTTACTGACTAGCTAAGAGAGTCATGCCCCAGAAATGGCTATAAGAAGGTCAGAAGACTTTCATTTTCACTATTTTGAATGCTGTGAAGGAGCTCTGGGGTGAAAAAGGGTGAAAACTTCAGCTGACGATTGCGGTCAATCTGGGCAACGGTTCTTCTTCCCATGAGATCTAGGCAATAGCTGGAACCTCCTGCTATCATTTTATTGTGTTTTTGTGAAGTTTTGCTGGTCCAAAATGGGAAATTTGGTAGGCCCTAAAAAATCTTAGCGGCTAACACAGGCCAGCAGTGCTGGACCCACGTTAAGCGCACTTCTCATGAAGGAAGGGCATGTTAGCACGCACTGTTTTTCTCTATGGCCTACGTTAGGTGTAGAGCATATTTTAAGAACTCGTTTATAAGAATTTTGAAGTGTTCTAGATAATTTCTAATCGGTTGAAATTTTTTTATTTGTAGGTATTCAGCTATTAACCATGAGTATCTAGCGAGAAAGATAACATGAATGGGAAGAAAGAGATATGATTACTGATGCCGCAAGCTTGATGGTTCTCCATCGATGCGGTTTTCTAAAATATGCATGTTTAGAGCTTATGAGGGGTCAAGAGGACCTCCTGAGGTGGTTGATTCAGCAATGGCACGAGCATCACCATGTATTTTGGATTGGGGGCAATGAGCTCTCAATTGAGAAGGACGATGTTTTATTTTTGACCGGCTTATCATGTCGTGGCCCAAGGCCCAATTTGACGGGGTCCAGAGTAGATCCGCGTTCCACTGTTGATCTTATTTTGACTCATTGCATACGCAACACAGAGGCAGTGAGAAATCAGGTTCCTATTGCATGGGTGGCTTTGAGACCACTGAGGTCTATACTATGGATGATTGTTCGCTTGGTAGGTGCCAAGAGTCAGCATGTGGCCACCAAGGCCCAGATACTACTAGCCTTGGATTGTATGCAGCCTCAGGTTTTTGATTGGTGTGATGGAGTTGTCCGTCGGGTCCGAGCAGAGCTCACAGCATGCAAGACCCGTACCCAGAGAGAGTTTGGGTATGGAACATTTATCGTTTATTTCCTACTGGAGTGGGTACCATTGATGAGGCCCAGGATCATTACAGCGTCATTGGGCCCACGCAAGCCAAGACAGGTTCGATGGGTAGCTTTGCTTCCGCGAACTGGAGAGGGTCCAGTCCGGCACTGCTTTCATGATGGGTCTTTTGATTGGCTGAACTCCCATATCATTATGATTGAGGATTATCCCTATGCAGGGATTAAATTCACTGCCGATCTGGAGTTAGTGTTTCCCCCTGGCACCCAGTGGGGCTCAATGGTAAGAAAGAAATGATTAGTGTACTCTAGGAAGTACTTTGTTTTTGTCTTTTGAATGTTTATGCAATTTTTTTGTTGAAATAGGGTGAAAATTATGTTTTTACATGAAGCTTGTTTTCTTGAGACATATGTGGCACCTATCCACCGAGTTGGGGCCCCTTGCTATGCACAGTGAGGACTGAAGCTACCCAGGGCTAGCGCACCAGCTGAGGATGCGAAAGCCATCGGGGATGATGATTCCCAGGTCTTACATGAACTCTCTAGAAACCTGGAGGTTTTGAGTATGGGTATATCACCCCTTCCTATGCGGGAGGTTCCAGTTTGTTTGCAGCGGCATACCGTAGGTGTGCCAGAGAGATACCTGGTGCCTCTGAGGAGGATAGCTAGAGCAGTTGTATGTTAGCATGAGCATCAGGCTTAGCTGGCAGAGCATATGTATAAGTATCATAGCGTGGCTTTAGTATAGCCAATTTTTTTGTAAAACACCCAAGTTTTGGAAGATTTTTTTGATGTAACTATTATACTAGACACGACATATATATATACACATACTTTTTGGTGATTTTTTGTTTTTTAATTTTTTATGTATTTTCAATGGGATAAAAAATATATATACTCATGTGTAAATATTTTATAACAAATGTGACAAATGCCAATCTAACACATAGTTTGCCAAAGAATCGGCTAATGCATTAAATTCTCTAGGAACGTGCTCAAATGTGATTGTTTGAAATTGACGCTCTAAAATTCGCACCCTTAAAAAATAACGTAACAAGACTAGATGACGGAAACGGTAATGATTTTTTAACTGCATAATGATGAGTTGACAATCTAACTTGACCACTAAATTGGAGATGTCACGATATGCCGCCTCCATGAGGAGTTGGATCACTGACATGTACTCAGCAACGTTATCGGTGGCGCTACCTAGGAAAATTCCCCCAGAACCAAGAAGTTCTTACTCAGGAGTATAAAGAACCCAAGGAGCTGAAGCAATGTGTCTAGTGTGACGACTAGCACCATTCACGTATCTGACATATGATAAGGAGGATGACTACATCTGTGTGAAGGAAAAATATTGTAGATGAGAAAAAACAACTCAAAAACCAAAAAATATCCAGAGACATCAAAACAATAGGCAAAAATTATATACATAAAATTACAAAGAATACGCCTAGTGGGAAACTAGGCAAAATACTTCTTTAGATAGAGCCTGTTACGGGGCTCCGTGAGCGGAATTCCATTACAATCCTGAAGTTTGTAAGCCCCTTTTGAGAGGACTTTAGTGACGATGTAAGGACCAAGCCATAATGGTTGGACTGTTCCTGCCCTCAAGAGGTCATGTTTCTGATCATAAAGTAGAACAAGATCACCCTCTTTGAAAGAATGAGGCTTAACAGATTTGTCGTATTGAGCTTTGACTCGGCACTGGTGAGCTTCCAGTGCTAGTGTAGCATCTTGACGAGTTTCGTCTAAATGATCGAGCGAGATGAAGCGCTCTTCTGTGGCGGTGGTTCCAGGCAGGAGTTCAACAGTGAGTTTGAGTGATGGAATTTCATACTCGATTGGAAGTACTGCCTCCAGGCCGAATGCAAGTTGAAATGGCATAAATCCTGTGGAAGTTTTGACTGACGTTCGGTATGCCCATAAAGCGGAATACAACTTTCGATGCCATGTGTTTTTATGGTTTCCGACCAATTGACGAATCATGGTTTTGAGGACTCCATTTACGGCTTCGACTTGACCATTAGCTTGAGGATAATAAGATGACGATTAAGCTTGATGAAAACCTAGCATGGATGTTAATTTGGTCATCATATGATTCTGAAAGTGGGATCCATGATCTGTGACAATAGATAGGGGTACGCCGAACCGACAGATTACCTGATTCAACAGGAAGAGAGCGGTAGTTTCGCCATCGGCCTTAAAAGTGGGAATGGCTTCCGCCCATTTCGTAAAATAGTCGACAACAACCACGATGTAGTTGTGTCCATTTTTCGAAGTGGCATTGCAGGTGACGAAGTCAATTCCCCATTTAGCAAAAGGACTAATGGAGATAACTGGATGAAGGGGGGTAGGATGAGCATGCATTTTCTTCATGAAAATTTGACATGGATGGCACTTTTGGACTGCTGCAATGTAGTCTTTAAACAAAGTGGGCCAATAATAGCCTGCACGCAGGATTTTTTGGGTAGTAGCTATGCTTGAAAGATGACCACTACACGCCCCTGCGTGGCAGTCATTCAAAATGCGTTCCACTTCATTGAAATTGAGACAACGCTGGAGGATAGTATCGATACCACGACGATATAATGTATCATTCAATACGAGGTAGTGCTTTTCCTGGTGGAGAATACGACGACGGTTGTCAGACGTGAGAGTTGGGTGGAAGCATTGGGTTTGTAGGTAGACCAAAATGTCTCCATACCATGGGTCTGAAGAATCAACCAAGTATACAGATTCATCAGGAAATGGATCATGAGCTACTTCTCCTGGGTCGATTCTGGGAAGGTCCGATAATAATTCGACGAAGACGAGGGATTTCTTTGCTTTGGCAACGGTGAAGACCAAATAAAATTGTTGGAGGATTATGATCCATTTGGAATATTTTCCTCCAATAATTTTTTGAGACAGGATGTGTCGCATGGGGTTCTCCAAAGCAATAACATTAGTCTGTCGCAGCAATATATAACGTCGGAGTCGGGTGACGGCAAAAACTACCACCAGAGAAAGTTTCTCCACATGTGAATAACGTAGTTCAAGTCCGATTAGACCTTTTGACAAATGGTATATCACATGTTCACTGTCGTCACTGTGAATTTGAACTAGAACCATTCCAAGTGAGGATGGTGAGGCTGCTAGGTAGAGGAGAAAGTTGCGTGAGCAGTCGAGGGCACTAAGGAGTGGGGCTGAAACAAGTGCATGTTTTAAAGCATCAAATGACTATTGAGCTTGGTCATCCCACATTATAGTGTTCCTTTCTTCAATAATCACATAAATCCTTTCGTCATCTCAGCATACTTAACAATGAATCGACGTAAAAAAATTTCCTTCCCTTGCAAACATTGGAGTTGAAGGATGGATTGTGGTGCCGAAAATTCAAAAATTTATTTAACCTTATTGGGATCAACCCTAATCCCATGCTTGGAGACAATGAAGCCTAACAAACACCTAGACTTGACCATGAATACGCACTTATGAGGATTTAGACGTATATTGTAGAATATACACCTAGCAAAAATTTCTTTCAGATGAGCAAGGTGATCAGGTCGTTTCTTGGAATGGGCCGGAAGGTCATCCAAGTAAGCCTATAAAATATGTCGAATGTCGTGGAAAGCGTAGTCCATAGCCCGCTGAAAATTTGCTCCAACATTCTTTAGACCGAATGGGAGTTTACGATACGCAAATGTGCCCCAAGGAAAGATAAAGGAAGTTTTATGCTGGTATTTTTTTTAATCGCAATTTGGTTATAGCTCGAGAATCCATCCATGAAGGAAAAATATTTGCATCCAGCACAATCTTCGAGAATCTGATCTATGAATGGTGTAGGATAATTTTCTTTGGGACAAGCAGCATTCAGATCGCGATAGTCAACACAAACTCGGATGGTGCCTTGTTTTTTATCGACAGGAACCGGATTGGAAACCCATTCCGTCAAAGGAACGGGATAGATGAAACCATCGTTTAAAATTTTTTCTACCTTAATTTTGATGGCGTTCGCTTTGCGCAGGTGGACAGGTCTGAGTCGCTACTGAATTAGTTTGGCATTGTCATAAATCTTGATTTTGTGCTCGAATATAGATGGATCTATGTTGGGCATTTCATCATAAGACCAAGCGAAAACATCGCGAAATTCCTTGAAAAGGGATGTGAAGCATGAAATTTCCTCAGGATTGCAATCTGCTCTAATCTGAATATTTTCCACAATACGCATTTTGACCGAGATATCAATGAGCATTGTCTTAGAAATATTACCCATGTTCCCTTTTGAATCGATAGTTTGAACAGTCGTGTAAGCGGAGGGAACCATCTCAGGTGGGTCAAAGGATGGGATTTCAGTATTTATCACGTCCAAGTCGATCATCGAAGCATGATGGTGAAACTCTCCCCAAGGTCGTTCTTCTAGAGACATGATCTCTTGAATAGTTTCGTTTGTAGGCAATACTTCATTGAGGAGATCCTTAGAGAGAATTGTGATGGGTGGGAGGTTTGTACCTTTGGTCGAAACCATAGCAGTGGAGGGTTCAGATGTAATTTGGATGGATTGGTAGGCCAACTCGGCTGGTGAGAGCAGCATCTAATCTCCGTAGGAATCAATGTCTGAAGGTGCCGAGAGGATCCATGGGTCGATATAGCCATCGAAAGAGGTGGATATCATTGCAACCGTATTTGGGATCTCTGGCGGTGGGAGAGGAAAAAAACCCAGTAGGGAAGATGTCTTCAGAAGACCGGTACCAATATTGACGTAAGAGTCAGGAAAGCCTCCTATTAGGGGTATAGTGCTACTTGGTAACGTGGAATAATCAGGGGTGCAGAAGGATAATTGATCCACTGTGACTATTTTCCCATCCAATGGAAATAGGAAAAGTCGGAAGACTGAAGAAACAATGGAAGTCATGGCGTAAGACAAGCTACAACTGAGCAATATATTTCATTTGAGATGGTGATCTACGACTTCAATGTCCACGGTTACCGTTTTCCCACTCAGAGTGATGGGAAAGCTAGCAAGGTATCCTTTTGGGAGGAACGTGTGGCCATCGAAAGCTTTGAGGGAATTCAACGACGGTTTTAAGGTAGGAGAACCTAAAGGAAGCCAGCAAGCTTGTGACATAATACAGGTCGAAGCACCTTCGTCAATGACAGTGCGATGGATTGGTCTCCCTTTCGACATAACCTGCACTTGGAATGCGAGTTGGTGCGAGAGGCGAGTCTGATATTTTTCCATATCAAAGATAGCTAGCATGGAATCCTAGGGTTCTATTCCACCAATGGCCAAAAACAAGGCTTTCCTTTGTGCTGGACAAGTTTGCAATACTTCGAGAGCAGACATAGTTGACGGTGCCTGCACCAAATCTTCTACAATGTAATAGTTTTGGGCTGCACATGCAGAGATGTTATGAGTCGTGTGTTGAAGTGTCCCTTTGGGGGGACGAATTACGGGATAAACAGTAGGTCATTCGATATGCAGATCTTTGGTCAGCGGTGGAGTTGAACTAGTACTAGGTTCTTGAGCGTCTATGGTAGGATTTCCATAAAGCTTGGCTCATGTTTGAATTTCAACACTTTAAATGCCATAAATGGCGGATGATCCTTCACAGGAAGGATGTGAACCACCATTGCCCCATTGCTGGGGTTGTGGTGGGTTGTGAACCATGTATTGGTGTTTTTGTTGTTTATTAGGGAAAGGATTATGAATAATGGCAGGTGTTCGCCCAAAATCCTTATTTTTGATAAAATCGGTGCATTCCTGCAGTCGAGAACATTTGTATGTCAAGTGGTCCTCTGCACAAATCTTGCAAGGAAATTTCATGGGTTTATCCTTCCCTTTTTAATTTTTGGCAGCTTTTTTCTAATTAGGATTATTTTTATTGTCCGACTGCTCTTCCGAAGAAGATGTCTTTATCTTGTTCTTCTTATTCTTTCCACTAGGTTTTTGTGAATTTTGCACAGAATTTACCTCAGCGGTGGGAAGAGTAGTCGTTTGGTTAGGGGCGGTGGCAGCCAAGGATGGCTGGGAGGTTTTCCCCCAAGAATTTTTTGTGGCTACACCAGATATTGTGCCAACGAGACCGTCGGCGTGAGCTCCAGTTTTCTGAGTAGCTGGAGGATTTGGGTTACCAGGGGCATTGGGGAGTAAATCATATAGCATGCTAGATTGTGAATAGATTAAATCCAAATGTTGGGCATGACGAATGCATTGATCTTCTGTAACTGCACCAGATAGGCCAATGTCTTTAGAGATGTTGGGAAAGAGAGACTTACAAAACCAATTAGGTAGAAGATGATCCGGGATTGGCGCTTTGACTAGCCTCCTCCTACGCCTCCATTCATGAATGTGATCAGAGATGTGGGTGGCGGTGTCTTGGCACAGCGAGGTTAACAGTTCCGTTCCGGTTTCAAAACTGATTGGTAATCGGAAGTTATTTAGAAACTCCATCGCTAAAGCGCCAAAAGTGTTTATGGCCAAGCGTGGCAATTCAGTATACCACTTGACATCATTGAATGTAAAGGTGTGGGGAAAGATTCAAAGCCAGACACTATCATCCACCATGGAATTATATATATACCATAAATGAAAGGTGGTGATGTGTGCGGCTAGGTCTTCCCCTTATTTCCCATCAAACTTTGGGATGTCAGAAGGAATCTTGTGCGGGACTGGAGGCCAGAGCGGGTTGTGATTGATGGGGTCATTAGTCAGTTTATAGATGTCAGGAATGTCTACAGCTGCCAAAAATGGCAATTGTGGGTTTTCCCCTGAATCTAACCAAGGAAGTATTGGTTGACTATGTGGACCATAGGGTCCGCCCATCAATGTGTTACCAGTAGGATAAGTAGGACTTTGATAAAAATTTCCTATAGGTGGAGGGGTAGGGATATATGGTTGCTGTCCATAGGGCATATTGTATTGTGGGGCGAATGGTTGGTTGCCCCCAGTATAAAAGTGCCCTCCCATTCTAGATGGAGGTTGGGGTGGTTTAGTCCATATGGATTCAATAGAGCTTCCCGGAGGCATGCTACTACTTGCATAGTTTAGCAATGACATAGAACCTACACCGATATTTAAACCACTTAAGGGAATAGTGTTAACAATAGGTTGTCCGGTTTGTCCTAACGATTGCAGCGGTAGTGAGATATTCCCTGTTGTTTGCGCATGCTGGTGACACTGCCCCCTGGTATGGAGGCCAAGGGGTTTGAACTCAACAAATGGTTCCAACCGAAAGGGATGCTAAAAGGAACCGAATTAGTCCCACTCGTGGGAGGAGAAACCGTAGGTCCCAACGTGGTCACGGTAGGAGTAGATCCCGAAGCACTCGGAGAGTTACTTACAGTTGTGATGACCGTAGGGTTGGGACTAGGTATAAATTGACTACTGGAGTTACCAAGTGATGGAATAGAACTAAAAACTGGCGCGGAGGATGGTGGCGAGCCTGGGATGGTTGCCATTTCTATCAACCCTGTGGATGCCGGTTGTGAAATGGATGTTTGTGTGGCCAAAGACATGTCTTGGCATGGTGGAATCTGAATTATCACAGGCCCCAACGGATCAGTGAGTGGAGGATTATAATGAGGTACAACACCTTCCGTGAAAGGGTCCTCCAGAAATTCCGTATGATATGAGGCTATGTGAAAATCAGGGTTTGTCAATGGAGACTACTCTTGCGTAGAAGGCACGGGTTCACCAAGGTTCAGTTCTTCCTTAAGAGTCAGAGGAGGTAGACCTTTTTTTGTCGAGACAAACGGCGTGGGTCGAATGATGCCATGGTGACCTGTTTATTTTTAACAAATTTTAATAAATTGTGATGTATTATAAAGTCTCAATGACAGTAACCACACACCTAAAAAAGAAAAAATAAAAAAGGACTCTCTAAAATCAATCAGCAAGCAGCCAGAGTAGGGTGCCCTGTCTGAGTACTACCATTTGCTGGTGATGAAATCCAGTATCACAATAGTATAAAGAGAGGGATTTTTGAAAGTACAGTTACGGTCACTCTAGATCTTCGCCCGAACCTCAGATGATAGGTGTAAGCACTCTTGTGAAGATGAGTACCCTCCTAAAAACCGAAGACAGAGTGGGTCCGTCTGTTTCAGGTACCAGGACAGCCCGTCCTAGTCACCTTGTGTAAGTCCCTAAAAATTATGGCCACTAAAGATACCTCAAATCACATACATCATCAGGGGGGTCCACAGTCTAGGAAAACATGCTATATGGACAGAACACCTAGATTCCCAATCTAGTTTCGACATCCCCGAAGGGAACCCCAATATATAGCATACCCACTGGATGTAGTTGAAGGCGGGCTACCTTCTTGTGCACCCAAGTGTTGTCTCGTGCTGAGCTCCGGTAAAGGAACAGTCCCGATAATATGAGTGCAGTAGGATTTGGTTCGTTAATGACTCTAGTCTCAATTTTTGAGATCTTAGGTGATTTTCTCACTTTTCCTAACCCAAGATCCTAGCCTGAACTACTGTTGGTGTGAGCTCAGAAAAAGTAATGTGATTGATTTTATTATCTCTTGATTCTTATTGTACTTGATTATTAGTCTTGCGGAGGGGGAGTGGACGTATGAAATGTAATGAGACTCTAACTCAAGAAACCATGCAAAAATATGCTCTAAATATTCAATTTGATGAAGAGTATTTCTACAAGGAGAGGTTTCTTTTCAACATCCATGCACTAACATTCAAATAGAAAAGTTCAACCTTAAATATTTTGACATCTATTTACCTCATCTTAATAGTCTTTTAACTAAAATTTTCAGAATTAATTAAGCTATATACAGAAAAACTAAAAATAAATAAATTCTTCTCTAAAAAGTAAATGTTTTTGACACTAACTTTTTAAAAAAGAGAAAATAAATAGAAATGCTAGCTTAGTAAACAAGCACAGGGATTTAGTCAAGGAGGGATACTGATGGCCAAAAACTCTGCAACCAAAAACACAATCACAGGGGTGAATAGCAAATTTTGGCTAAGTAACGCACTGTCTCTGAGTAAAGACAACATTAATCCAGAGACTAACGCATTGTCTTTAAGCAGAGCACATGTTATAATGCACTGGAACACCAACAGAGGTATATTTATCTAGGTTAAATTCCTTCAGATGGTCAAACAGAAACAAAATTAAACTCTGTGAGCTTTTGAAATGTCTACTGGGCATACATAGTGGTCAGAAAGGTCTGTGAACAAAGGAAAGAAGAAAGGGGGAAAGAGATAGTCCGGAAACTATGGGGAATTCCCCAGTGGAGTCACCAATTCTGCTATAGGGTAAAATTCTTGGGTTGTTGGTTTTCTAATATCCCTCTCAGGGCTTTCCGGTGCCCGAGACAGAAAGTAAGATTAGATGTATAGTTCACAAAGAAGGCATATACATGTTCATATCAACTTAAACAACTTGATGGAATAACATGGAAGATTACCTCTTTAATGATCTTGAAGTCTTTTGGAGAGCGCTAAGCAGCAAAGCAGGGATCCTTCTTCACCAGCTCCAAATCTTGACCCTGTAATCAATCAAAGAACTCGTGTAATCTCTACCACAACATACATTTCCTATCAATTAAGTTAATATATGATTAACATTTAAACAATGCACATCTAAGCCATTCATCTCATGCTATATAAGTAATTGAAGAACAATGACAATATCAATGCATAGAATGGAAAAAAGAGATACAGTTCTATTAATTTGTAAAAAGGACCATTACAACCATCGGTTGTACCAAGCCCTCCTCAGCCTTCCAATCTCTCTATCTCTCAATGTGGTTATGTCTTGATCAACAAGTTCTCAATGAACCTCTTTGAATTTTGACCTTCACACTACAACAATAATGCTCTACTTCACCAAGTATTCAAAACTTTGACAATCCTTCGACCTTGAACCAAGAGCCTTCAGCTCCATTTCATAGGAGATGGAGAGAGCAATCATTGCCTTTCTCCTTCCACCAGTTCTAAAAAGAAAAAAACTAGATGTTTCCTCAACTTCCCATGCTTTTGCCTTCCTTGAGAGTTCAGTTTTTTTTTGCAAGGCCCAATAAGATACTAGTGCTTTGGAGTTTCCTTTATGTGCTAACTCTCTTATGAGAAAAAACTGGGATATCAAATCATTCTCCGCGAGTTTTTCCTATTTCAAACTCAAAACATGGGTAACATTGCCCTCTAGTGTAAAGAGAGTGTTTCCCTAGCCACCAACGCAGCCTATTCATTGATCAGATGTGTTATAATGCTCTTGTGTTGTTATAGGGGTGTGTTACCTTGGTAGAAGTAGGTTTAGTTTAGGTCTTTGTATTCCTTCCATATTTATCTTCTCCTCTGAGCTGATGAGGAGGTTTTTTGACCTGTAACATGGTAGTGAAATGGAACTTTTGCAAGTGAGTGGAATGCGTGTATGAAGAGAATGGATGTTTTTACAAGCTTAGATGAATGTAAACCCTCAAAAAGTGTAACTACCCCTGTCTATGACTGTTTTTCTTCAAAGACGATGAAATTGAAATGAAACAGTGATTTAAAGCTAGATATTAGGTTTTTCTTCTTAGGGTTTCACTTCCATTCAATTAAATTATGATCAACATAGCTTGAAGATAGGTTATGGCATGTACTTACCCTTATCAGTGCTTGGAGAACCTTTCTGAAAGACTTGATGGAGTTTTGGAGTGATTTGAGTGGTTTTATGGCTTAGAAACCCTTCCTACACAAGCATGAAGTGCCAAGCATGAGGGCGTAGCACCAATCCCAGGCACGCAACACCACTTCTGAGCACCCAACGCCAAGAAAATATGCACTAGGTCCTATTGGGCAAGAGCATAGCACTCTGTCAAGTGTGCAGTGCCTTCGTAAAATGAATGGGGGAAAAATGCTAAGGGCACATTGCCCAGTTCCAGGGGCGCATCGCTAAGCTGAACGCACAGCGCCAGGAAAATTTACCCAATTTTGCTTAGAAAACTCAAAATTTCTCCTCTCCTTGAAAATTATAATGCTTTGCAAGGGAAAAATGATTCATTTGAAATGTGAAATGAGATTTTATAGGTAAGAGGAGTTTGATTTAATTATGAAAACCCACTTTCTAATGTTTGAAACCCTCTTTCCCTTTTTCACTAACATTATTTGACTTTTTGCTTGCAAGTTTGATGAAGTCATGAAATTTTCTTTTCTTTTGATCTTTGAGGCATGAAAATTTCACTTTGACACCTTTAGGGTTTAATCACATAGCAGCATCTTCAAATTCTTGTGTAATTTCCACCATGAAACTCAACTTTTCCACCTTCTCTGGCCATCATTTCCAAAACCATAATTGTTTGTAGTTATTTATAGAAATCATCAGTGTTGTCTTCTAAGTTCTCTATAGCCCTTTAAAGTTCATTCATTTCTATCTAGTTCACCTCACCTTCTCTATATTCCATCAATATTTTCTGCTAGACTTTCTTCATGCTTGGCCTTGTTTGCTTCCTCCATGTCATTTTCTACAAGTGATCATTGTCTTGGCACTTAACTGGATCATCAAGTTCAAAACCCTATTTCTCTACACGACCAAGTTGTTCCTGTTTCCTTTGCTATAAGTTTTCTTCATTCAGGGGTAGATAGTCTACCTCATCAGTACTTTTTGCTGATAAATATTTCAACACTCATGCAGAAGTGTTGAACTATTTCCATTTTTCTCATTTGCAGACTTTGAACTGAGAAGATAATCCTCTTTGGAAACTTTTAGGTCATTCTTGAATAACCATTTCTTGACATTCTATTACATCTGAGCCAGATTCTAGCAAAGGAAAAGAATTGTCTGAAACATCCAATGATGGCCTTAAAACATGTAAAAACCCTAATGACCTAGTGGGAGGGTCCTTTGACTTTATTTTGACTGGAATTTGACTTGGAGGTTTTTCAAGTGAAAATAGAGTACTGTCACAGCTTATTATGCCCAAAGGGACATTGGAATGAGTCATCACTAGGAAACCCTAGATGGAATATGGAGTCTATTGACAGGGGGAAAATGGGACAATGAGGTTATAGGCAGGGAAAGAGGATGGAAATGAGAGGTATATAAGCCCATAAGAAGTTTTTTAGGAGTAATAGGGTGGCTTTGGGAAGACCAACTGAGGAAAAGTGAAAAAATATTTATAAGGATAATGAAGGTAGTGAGATTTATGAAACTTAAGATATTCAAGGAATATTGTTTTCAGAAATCTATAAACACCCTATAGTCATCTAAAGATAGTAAAAAATATTGATGACTAACAGTCCCTATTTTTATTTCCTTCTTGTTCTTGTTTAAAATCATTTCATTTCCTTCTCTTTTTTCAATAAATTTTGCGTTATAAAAACTTGTGACTGCGATATTTCCTATCACCTCTCTTGTGGGAAGAGTGATTGGAAAGATTTACAATCACAATCCAGAAATATTTTTTTTTCTGATTTCTTGGAAACAGATAGATGTTAGTTGTGATACTTTTTCATTCTTATTATCTGAAACATAGAATTTAGTGACATTAGTTTAATGATTAGAGTAGTGCCATGAGATAGAATATATTTTAATCAAATTCAACTCATATTTTCCATGTTAATTTATTTCACCATGTTATTGGTCACTTGATGCATGTATTTGGCTAACTGCAGGGACAATGTTGATATGAATGGGTGAGAATACCTTCCCACATTCACGTAGACTCCTCCATACTCCTCCTAGGAACCTAAGTCTGCTTCCAACCTCTGTCTCCAAAGTCACTATGTTAAGGAAAATAAAGAACATATTGGGCGTCAAATTTGGTGCAAGATAGACCTATAAGGGGTACTATGCTTGGCCAAGGGGAACCCACAACCTTCATTCATCACATTATACCTTCATCCACAATCCTCCATCTCCAAGACATTGTTTTCATCCTTAAAACACTCTTGGACACCCCTCCTATAGCAAAATGGGGCCTCTTGTAGCAATACAGGACCCCCTATAGCACTTCTTGTAGCAGCCCTGTCGCAGTGTTATTTTCAACCATTTTTTCTCTCCATTTCAATCCTAGCCTAGTTAAGTTGAATAATGGTCCCCTAACTTGTGATTTGACGATTAAAGAAGGCTCTAAGACCACTCCAACCTCCTCCTTTACTCACTGTAACCATCAGATAGCAAAACAACGTTAGAATTAATATCTTTATTTATAGGCATGTTAAAAAATAGATTCCTTATTTTCAAGCAATTGTTAAGTAGATCAATGATGCAGAAAAATAGGTTATTGATTTGATTAAATGTGCAAAGTAGAGTAGCATAATTTACTTCTACAAGTAGACTAGCCCTTTCTCTTTCATGCAATGTCAATTAGCATTTACATTTGAATGGATGACATTTCCACTTTTCTAGTTAGAATCAAGTTCAATTATGTTTTCGTAAGAATTTTCCACTATAGTTAGTTGGAGGAATGGTCTATGAACACCTTGATTTGATGTCGTGACTGAGGGTGACATGAGTAAAGCCTAAGATACTATGCATATAACATTGTCACCTCTAAGTTTGTATGAACCTCGAGTTGATAATTTGAGTTGAGAAGCCCTTAGGAGCTGCAACATTCTTGGTGCAATACAAGGGCTTGTCACTGTGCTCCCATCTATCCTAGTATGATTCATGCTTGAAACATTTGAAAAATTAAATGCATTGGGAACAGAGAATTTAGCAATATAAGTTATTTGGTGTTCCTTTTCTTCTCCATATTTCTCTTTTATATTTATTGTGGTTTAACTTCATTATTACAATATTATGGTCAATTTTAGTGTTGAGCATGGTCCCTGTTTGAATAGATCATTTTTGTTTTGTACTCCTCATCTATTCACACCTTCAGAGAGTGAATATTTATAGAGAATATATAAGAGTATTTTTTGAACACCCAAATTTTTTAATAATCAAATCATTAGAGTGATATTTCTCCATTTTCTGCTCATATGGAAGTCATATTTTTTCTTTTCATTTTGTGTGAGCCCTAAACATATTATTCCCTCGAGTGGTACCATTCATATCCTCTAGAAACTATTATTATAAATAAAAAATTCTTGAAATATTTTACTTTTTCGTATCAATAATTTTTTAATTTTTTTTATAATAATATTAAAAAAATTTCAAATATTTTTAGTATTTTCAAATATTATCATGACTAAAATCAAAATCAAAATCCACTATCACTCACAAGAATCAATGTGTTATAATAATTTTTATATTAAAATGGTTTACATTAAATGTTTTTATTAACATTAAATCGATAAAAAATACCAAATTTACTTATATTTAAAGTTATTATAAATATTATAAAATTAATTAAAATTGATTATAAAAATTATGATTTTATTATTATAATCTTAGAGATGTTGAAATTGAGAAATTTATTGCAAGTATTTTTTTAAGTATAACATTCAACTTAAGTAGGCTAGGATTGAAGTGGGGAGAAAAAATGGTTGAAAATAACACTGCGACAGGGCTGCTACAAGAAGTGCTATAGGGGGTCCTGTATTGCTACAAGAGGCCCTATTTTGCTATAGGAGGGGGGTCCAAGAGTGTTTTAAGGATGAAAACAATGTCTTGGAGATGGAGGATTGTGGATGAAGGTATAATGTGATGAATGAAGGTTGTGGGTTCCCCTTGGCCAAGCATAGTACCCCTTATAGGTCTATCTTGTACCAAATTTGACGCCCAATATGTCCTTTATTTTCCTTAACAGAGTGAATTTGGAGACAGAGGTTGGAAGCAGACTTAGGTTCCTAGGAGGAGTATGGAGGAGTCTACGTGAATGTGGGAAGGTATTCTCACCCATTCATATCAACATTGTCCCTGCAGTTAGCCAAATACATGCATCAAGTGACCAATAACATAGTGAAATAAATTAACATGGAAAATATGAGTTGAATTTGATTAAAATATATTCTATCTCATGGCACTACTCTAATCATTAAACTAATGTCACTAAATTCTATGTTTCAGATAATAAGAATGAAAAAGTATCACAACTAACATCTATCTGTTTCCAAGAAATCAGAAAAAAAATATTTTTGGATTGTGATTGTAAATCTTTCCAATCACTCTTCCCACAAGAGAGGTGATAGGAAATCTCGCAGTCACAAGTTTTTATAACGCAAAATTTATTGAAAAAAGAGAAGGAAATGAAATTATTTTAAACAAGAACAAGAAGGAAATAAAAATAGGCACTGTTAGTCATCAATATTTTTTACTATCTTTAGATGACTATAGGGTGTTTATAGATTTCTGAAAAAAATATTCCTTGAATATCTTGAGTTTCATAAATCTCACTACCTTCATTATCCTTATAAATATTTTTTCACTTTTCCTCAGTTGGTCTTCCCAAAGCCACCCTAGTACTCCTAAAAAACTCCTTATGGGCTTATATACCTCTCATTTCCATCCTCTTTCGCTGCCTATAACCTCATTGTCCCATTTTCCCCCTGTCAATAGACTCCATATTACATCTAGGGTTTCCTAGTGATGACTCATTCCAATGTCCCTTTGGGCATAATAAGCTATGACAGTACTCTATTTTCACTTGAAAAACCTCCAAATCAAATTCTAGTCAAAATCAAGTCAAAGGACCCTCCCACTAGGTCATTAGGGTTTTTACATGTTTTAAGGCCATCATTGGTGTTGGCGGAAAGTCAGGTCTCGCGGGCAAGACCCAGGTTCAAAGGGTTGTGGCCAACAAGGGGTCCGGAGTAGTCTAGGAACACGCCGGCATTTTCACCCTGCTCTGGGAGAGCAGTGCGTCTCACCCGAGGCGTGCCGCGACCACATGCATAAGGGGATGAGATCACTGATAAGGACTAAACCCGCAACCAAAGAAAGAAAGTGCATCCATTACATATACCAAATTATACATGCATGATCTCTAATTAAGTATTCAGACAGTCGCAACTTAAAATTTTAAAGCGGTGTAAACACATTAGAACACATGAACAACGTATTGAGACAGCAATCCTTCCTTATATTATGCTTCTGGATGAATACATGATTACATAGCTTTCTTCTCTGATAACTCACAAGTCGGATACAGATAGGTTTGAGAACAGAAGGGAAGAACATAGGAAGTAGGAATCCATAGAAAGAACAGGTCTGATCCTTCTGCGGCTGCTCTGCGCATCCATTTAACCCTCAACAATAACAATAACCTCCAACTCTCTTTCTTTAGCTGGGTGATCGCCCTTTTATTCACCCGCTCGTCGCGACTGGCGGCTTCTCTGTGTCTTCACTCTGGCTTTTCCCGACTTCTCTTCTGATGTCTGCATGTTCCTCTTTCTGTTTTCTGCTGTATTTCTTTCATCTGTACTTATCTCTGTTCAATCTCCAGTTATCAATTGCTTCCGCGCCACCTTGGTAGCTCCGCAACTCCTGGTCACTGCGGCGCGGTCGCGTTAGCTATGTGTATTTCTTCCGCAACTCAAAAAGAGTCCAAGTGCAAAATGTCTTGGCCGAAAATTCAAAACTTAAACAAAAACAAGGGCCCCAACAGGCCCCGACCACAATTCTTTGACTCGTCCGCGAGTCAATCACAAATGACAGTTTCTATTTCCATTCCGCTGCTGGCTTCCGTGCCCTGCTCTGCTATTCCTTCTTCCGCCACCCTTTCCTGCTGTACTCCGCCACCTGCTGGTTCAAACAAGGGCCCCAACTCCGGGACCCGGCGGAGTGCTGAATCGCTAAGCTCTGTGAAGGTCGCCACTGCTTGCTGCCATTCCTGCATCAGCAAGTTGGCTTCTTGAGAGATTCGGTTGGCGGCGGCTTCGTCTATGGGCGTCGGGGCAGCCCCGAACAGAGTGGCGAGCTGGGCCTTGGCCTCGGCATCCAGCTGGTGCATAGCGTCAGCATGGGTGCGAATGCCTGGACGAATCTCCCGGAGGACGTGCTTGGCCGCTGCTGATTCGGCCTCAGTCATCTGCATGTGAAGTTCCAGCTCGTCCGACTGCGCGTAGAGCTGATCCAACCTTGCAGGGTCCCTGGTCGCCCGAATTTCGTTGGAGATTTGTTGCAGCTGGGCAGCAATGGGCTGCGTCTTGACCGTTAGCGCGAGCGAGCATTCCTGTAGACTTCTCAGAAGGGTAGAAGATGCGGCTGTAGTGGAATGCAGAGTGGCTTGTATACTGACTGCCTGCGTCTGTTTGGCAGTCACCTGTCCTGAATGGTCCCTGGGTGGATCTGGAAGGGTCGGCCGTGCGGCTAACACCGCTTGTAACTCCTGGTTCTCCCTGCAAACAGTAGTGAAAACTTGCCTGAGCTGGTGAGCCTGTACAGCTATACTGTTCTCCTCGATGCGAGCAGGGATTGGGGCATGCTGAGCCCGTGCCTCCGGCCATACGCTAGAGAGAGCCTGATTAACAATGTTGGCCTGCTCCTGGAGGTAGGTCTTCTCCTGCTGCAACTGATTGCGCTGTTCAGTAAGCGTCGTGATCTGCGCTGCTCGGTGCACCGCTGCTGTAGCTCAGTGTGAATCTGCTCGGCCTTGATGGCCGCCCGCTGGATGAGCAGATACAGCTGTACTGGACTCAATTGTTCTGCATTTGTTCTGCTGGGTGCCCCCTACTCGGGCGTCTGTTCTTGCGAAGATTGGCCCATGGCCGCTGCTCGGCCTGAAATCTCTGGAGGATGGACCGGCGTCTGCTGTTGCACTGAAGTGGCCATATCAGGCTCTGGCCGGTCCTGCTGCGTGGTTTGCTCTGTGGAAGGGGCGGCTGAATCAACCCCAACTGTGGCTGTCTGGACAGATATAGTGGCAAGGGAATCCCGGGATGTGGCCACGGGGTCAACAGGTGGTACCACGGCTGCAGTACTGGAGGTGACCTCTACCCCGTGGTCACCGCCGAAAAGTTCCCGGATCAAAGAATCGGACACAGTGGCTGATGAATTGGACAGATTGGGGGAGGTGGCATGTGGTCGGCTGGTGGAGGGGGCGGTAGATGGAGTGAACGAGGTGTGAGGGAAACGAAGGTTTAGGAAATCTGCCGGATCAATCAGCGGTTCCTCCGGAATCAAAGTTGTTGTAGGCGGCGTGGCTGGTGGATCATCCAGCGTAAGATCCACCACGGGATCTGTGGCCGTAGTGCGGGCCCTCTTGGACGGAGGTGGGTTAGCGAAATCGGGTTCGGGGCCCGGTTCACCCATTGTCGTGATGAGGGGGGTGGCAGAAGTGAACAGGGTAGTGGGAATGGGGGAAGTGAGGGGGGCGGTGTTGGAGAGACCAAGGGACCGATTAATACGAAATTCATTAAAAGAAGGAAATATAGGGGCGCCACTAGAAAAAACCTGAGTTACCACGTTGAGTCTCCGGGCCTGGTCGTTGAAATGCTCGACGATGGGGACCAGCGATTCGGGCAGGGTCGCTGCGGTCCCCGTTGCATCTGTGGTCGTCTCCATCGCAACTTGGGAAGATCCCCCGGCACTGGTCGCGGCAGGCTGCTGTGCAGCCCGCATCCCATCAAAATTGTAGCGGAGGACTCCATCGCTAACGTGCTGGACAACCCCCGGCCATGTAGAAACCTCTCTGTGGAAGACATTATCATTCAGCTGGAAACGCAAGGGCGCCATATGAAACGTGTGGTGCGGTACACAAGTCGGCCGGATGAAAGTGTGGTTATGCCTGACGCCAAACCACACCTGTTCACTGTATTCATCCAACAAGTTCCGGGGTACCCGCTGCTGGGAAGCGACCACATCGGTCATCATCCCATACCATTCTCGGAACGCTGCTGCGTTCACCTCCTTGCTGCTGGGGTCCCTGGACAACTGCCAGGGGGAATATCTCATTGCGAGCAGCTGGCTCGCGGTGATCTCCGCCGGTGGCCGGATCGGGGGTAGATGCCATTTCCACATGGCGAACGCTAAGAGCAAGTACCCATAGATGAAACTGGTAGTCCGCTTGTAATTGTCTTCGCAAGCTGCGAAGAGTTCCTTCAACACAAACGCGCTCCAATTCAACTTGGCTCCCTGGATGCAGTGCTCTGCAATGGAAATTGTGTCCAGAGTGCACTCTCCCTTTGTGTAATGGCGCATGGTCTTGCTAGCAATCAGGTAGCAAGCGAACCTGATTTGTGATACATTTATCAAATCTATCTTGGCACCTTTGCCACCCCGGCGAGTGCGATATTTGGTGTAGAGGTCCGCCTCAGCGGACTTCCGGGCACGCTTGGAGGATGTCTGGCCCGCAGAGGAGACATATGAACCAGTTTGCGATAGCCCTGTAAGCCGATGGATGTCTGCTGCATGTATCGGAATTTTTTCGTTCAACCACAGGGACCCATTCTGCACCCGACTGAGGAGGAACCGGGTACATTGCAGAACTGGTCCGGTGGTGCCGAAGACGGGAAGACTCCTCAAATTCATCAAAGTCGACTGCTGTAGGCCCCGGAATTCTTCCCGCAGTCGACTGTTAGAGCTGCTCTCGGGCGTGTAATGGTGTTCCATGAATGTCTGCCAATGGAGGTGAGGAAACTCAGCCGGGTCGGACAAGTTGGCATCCACACAGGGTGCATTGTCATACCTGCCGACCAACGATTCTACTCGGTGAATTCTGCTATCTAATGCTGGTTCAGGAACTGAGAGAAGAGCTCTCGGCATCTTGGCGCGTCTCTGATAGACTTGGACGATTCTTCTGCAACTTCTTTCGGGGTGCTGCGTGCTCTGATACTGCGAATGCTCCGGAGGTGCTGCAACTTCCAAATTGAACTGGTCTGACATCCTCTTGCTGATAGCCTTCATGCAAATTGGGCCATTTGCTGGCACGCGCGGAGGTGATGAGACTCCATAACGGCAATTAATTCTTGCTATCTTTCCTGCCTGCGATAATCGTGCGATCAATCGCCGGCCTATGTGTAATCTGACAGTTGCTGACGGCGTCATGGGGAGATGGGCGGACTCGACGGTGGAGGGAACTGCGGTTGATGGCGAATGATTACGGTATGATTACTGTTCATTAAGGGAATTCATGACCAAATCTGAGCTTATCCTACGGACTGACAAAAGTACTGACTGACATGACCTGGACTGACACTGGCATGGGGACGGATCCTACGCGATCGACAGGTAGGATGGACGTGGTGACACGCTGGACTGGCCCGCCCTGACCACAGTCGGTTGCGGTGTGGTACCTGCAACTGACTCATTTATTTGACTGATTACCTATGAATGGAAAAACTACCTACGCTCATCCCGGTTGCGGGAGAGTTATTCAACTACGCTACTCTACGGGTGCTCTCGGTTGCGAGAGTTATTGATGGAAAGTGAGAAGTACTTACTCCTGGTAGGGCTTCAGGCGTGCGCCATTCACCCATCCTGGAAGAACTGTGCCGTCCAATTGTGCCAATCGAACGGCTCCTGAGTCGTGGATCTCGATGACAAAGTACGGTCCCAGCCAATGCATCTGGAGCTTGCCTGGAAACTTCTGGAACCGGCTGTCGTATAAGAGAACTTTGCCGCCAACTTGGAAGGCTTTGGTTTTGATGTGGCGGTCATGCCATGCTTTCTGTCTGGCCTTCTGAACCTTCTGGTGGAATTCCGCAAGAAATCGAGCCTCATCCAGCTCCTGCAGCTCCTGGAGTCGTTCCTTCAGTGACGCCTCTTCTGAGAAGTGAAGGGACGTTGCGATCAAAAGGCTGGGTACGGTGAACTCGGCGGGAATCACGGCTTCCCGGCCATACACCAGCTGGAATGGCGTCTGGTTGGTCAAACGTTTTACCGTGGTCCGGTAAGCCCATAATGTCGCTGGTAGCCACTCATCCCAATCATCCCGCTGAGCGTTGCAAATTTTTGTCAAGCCCTTTTCAAGAATCTTATTGAAGGCTTCCACCGTACCATTGGACTGCAGGTGGTATGGGCTGCTTTTATGATGCTGAATCATAAATGTGTCCAGTAGCGACTTGACCGTGGCATTAATGAAATGCGTACCCTGATCGCTGGTTAAGCTCCTTGGGCAGCCAAAACGGCTGATAATGTGTTCAAAGATGAAGCGAGCAGCGGTCTCTGCCGAGCAGTCGCGGACCGCTGCTGCCTCAGCCCACCGTGTGAAATAGTCCGTCACGGTAATGATGTACCGGGCTTTGGAATGGCGAGCGATTGGTGCGATGGGGCCTACGAAATCAACAGCCCACTTTTCAAATGGCCGCAACACATGCACTGGGTGTAGCGGGAGCTCGTCCCTGTGCGAAGGCCGTCCCGTCCTTTGACAAATATCGCAACGTTTCACATAGGCCTTACAGTCTGAATGCACCGTCGGCCACCATAGGCCAGCTTGAAGCACCTTCCTTGCGGTGGGTTTAGCACCCACGTGTCCTCCCGCAACACCGCTGTGACATTCCCACATCACTGCTTCCCGCTCGTGGTCAAGAACACACCTGCGCAACACCTCATCCAGACCCAGTTTGTACAGCTGCCCTGCGATTAATTGATAATCGGCCACCCGGACAACCAAGTGGCGTTTCTGAAGAGTGGTGTAATCCTCAGGGCACTGTCCCGTGGTCAGATACATGGCAATGTCAGCCAGGTAGTCTGGTACTGCTTCAACTCGGAACAAATCAGCATTCGGAAGCTGATCGTCCAACGGACCTTCATTCTCTCTCGTTTCCAACCTGGATAAGTGATCAGGACCAACGTTCAACCGGCCAGGCTTGACAATCACCTCAAACGTGAACTCCTGAAACAGTAGGAGCCATCGACAGATTCTCCCTTCCAACACCGGCTTATTGACCAGATATTTCAATGCCGAATGGTCCGTAAAAAATGTAAATTTGCCGCCCAGAAGGTAGTGGCGGAACTTCTGGAGAGAGTACACCATTGCCAACGCCTCCCGCTCGGTCGTGGTATAATTCTTCTCTGCATTGGATAATCGTCGGCTGGCGAAGTATACCGGGTGGTCAACTGTCGTTTCCCCGGGTTGCGCCAATACCGCGCCAAGTGCAATTCCGGACGCATCAATGTGCACATGGAACTGCTTATCCCAGTTCGGATGGACCAGTATGGGTGCCGTTGCCAATTTCTCCTTCAATGTGTCGAGGGCCTTCCTGCACTCCGCCGTCCACTCAAATGCTTCGGACTTCCGCAACAGTTTCTCCAGAGGAGCAGTAATTTTGGCGTAGTTGCAGATAAACTGCCTGTAGTATCCTGTGTGCCCGAGCAGTGCTCGCAACTGCTTCACGTTCTCGGGGGCCTCCATGTGGACAATAACCGCGACCTTGGCGGGATCAACGCAGACCCCTTGCTTACACACCACGTGACCCAAGAGTGTGCCGAATGGTACTGCAAAAATACATTTCTTCAAGTTCAAGGAAATCTGCAGCTGGCGGCACCGGTCAAACATAACACGCAACAGGGAGGCGTGTTTGTTCAGCAGGCTGTAAACAGTCCAGTCGTCCATATAGACTTCCAGGAACTTATGAATGTACTCCTGGAAGGCAGTAATGACAATCCGGGAAAACACAGCTGGCGCGTTCTTCAGACCAAACGGCATAACATGGTATGCGAATGATCCCCACTCAGTTGTGAATGTTGTCTCCGCCTTGTCTTCCTCGGCGATGCGCACCTGATGGTAGCCCGAAAACCCATCAGTGAAGGAATAAGCTTCGTTTCCCGCAACATGATCTAGAACTTTGTCGCTGAAGGGAGTGGGAAACGGATCGTGAATACAAGCATTATTCAAACTTCGATAATCTACGCAGACAAGGATTTCCGCTTTGTCCTTCTTGTTCTGGATAACAATGGGACTCACCCACTCAGCTTCTTCTACTGGAAATATGAGACCCGCAGCCAGCATCTTGTCAATCTCCATCTTGACCTTTTCTTTGATACATGGATTCAACCGGTAGGGTCGGTGCTTCACCGGCCTGGCTCCCGGTTTCAGTGTGATGCGCATATCGCCCAAATCTCCTTTGATCCCCTTCAAGTCCGCAACTGATGATGGAAATAAATCTTCATACTCCCGGAGGAGGCTGAAAATTTCTCTTGTCGTCTCCTCGTCCCAGTAATCTCCTACCGTTGCCAGCTTAGGTTTCTCCTCCATTCCAATGTTCAGCTTCTTTGTCTTTAGGGGATGCAAATGGACTCCTTCTGTCGTCGGCTCGTCACGGACGCTCCGCTCGCCCTCCTTTTCGTCAAAATAGAGATGCCTCAGGTCCTCCAGGCTATCGTCCCCCAGTTCGCCATCAATCCGTTGGCAAACCAATTCGCTCTTGACCCCAGAGCGTGACGCCACTGGGCCCTCATCGGGCTCAGGATGGCGGAAAAACAGAACCTCCTTGACAGCTTGTAGGGCCTGAGATTCCTGCGCCGTCTCCCCTTCGAACGAGAAGCTCTGGACGAACTTTTCCGCGACTACTTGCCATGAGCGGGTTCCCCGTTTCCGCTCTTCCTCTAGGTACCAGGCCTGGGGAATTGTACCCAGGGAGTGGAAAAACCTGTGGACCCACAACTCCTCAGGGTACCTGGTGCTACGCCACTGTTCCTCGCACGCCCGCAAGTGCTGTCGCGGGTCTGAAGCTCCATGATGTTTAAGTGTAATGCAGGGCCCTTTATCCTCTTTGAAGCATGCCCGTAGTGCATACGCCACCAGCTCCCATCGCAACAGAGCGTTGCGGGATTGTTCCACCATCGTCCCGATGTTGACTTCAAGGCCACATCCAAGAGTGGTATCCGGCTTTCGTCTGGGACCCGGTCTTCCACCTTGGCAATAAAAGTATTCACTGCTTGCATGTTTGATAATGTGGGGTATCCGCGGATCTCAGTCCCTACCCATCGGACCTGAGCGATGGCGGCACATCTCCGCGTGGTGGTCTCATACCCCCCTTGCTGCCAGTCTTCCCACGCAAGCTCGGATCCGAGTTCCGAGCTCTGCACACTCCGCCAACTGATAGATCCTGTTGCGGTCGGGTTGATATTATCGTCCCGCTTCCCTGCAGTCATCTGATAGAGATGGTCCATCATCTGAGCATCCTCCCGACTGTCCACCGGTTCTGTGTATTGCGGACCCTGATACGGGTCGAGAGGCTGAGTGACCCTTACCTCCCCATCCTCAAAAATTATCAGCTCCTTCTTGAGGTCGATGATCACGTAGTTCTCAAAAGCCCAATCAATGCCAAGTAAAGCAGGATAGGGGTCCTTGTCGCCCATGATATCAATAACCTCAAAGTCAGTGTATGTCTTCACCCCCGCAACGTCGACCTCGACACCCTCGAGTCGGCCGATTGGAAAAATACAGTACTGGTTCGCCATCATTTTTGATAATGTGGGGTATCCGCGGATCTCAGTCCCTACCCATCGGACCTGAGCGATGGCGGCACATCTCCGCGTGGTGGTCTCATACCCCCCTTGCTGCCAGTCTTCCCATGCAAGCTCGGATCCGAGTTCCGAGCTCTGCACACTCCGCCAACTGATAGATCCTGTTGCGGTCGGGTTGATATAATCGTCCCGCTTCCCTGCAGTCATCTGATAGAGATGGTCCATCATCTGAGCATCCTCCCGACTATCCACCGGTTCTGTGTATTGCGGACCCTGATACAGGTCGAGAGGCTGAGTGACCCTTACCTCCCCATCCTCAAAAATCATCAGCTCCTTCTTGAGGTCGATGATCGCGTAGTTCTCAAAAGCCCAATCAATGCCAAGTAAAGCAGGATAGGGGTCCTTGTCGCCCATGATATCAATAACCTCAAAGTCAGTGTATGTCTTCAACCCCGCAACGTCGACCTCGACACCCTCGAGTCGGCCGATTGGCAAAATACAGTACTGGTTCGCCATCCTGAGTTGGATTGGGGAATAGGCGAGCCGTGGCTTTCCAAGAGCCTCCCATGTTTTTCGCGGCAAAATATTGACATCGGATCCCAAGTCCAACATGGTGTCACTGATTTGGAATCCTGTGACCTGCGTGTTAAGCCGGAATTCCTTGCCTGTTCGTTGCTTGTTTCGCTTGACACGTTGCACGTATTGAGGCCTAGCATCCACCAGATTTCTGGGTTCTGCGCGCCCCTGCAGTGCTCCGTCTAACACATGCGTGAGCTGCTGCCGCAGCTCAGCGTCATCGACAATCCTGAGAAATAGCCGGAGCCAATCCTCGACCACAGCGTCTGCGGCGTTTTGAACACCGGTTTCCGGCCGCCGGGGCTCCTCCAGCCCTCCCTCGTTCCGCAACTGGGCGAATGCCTCAACCGCCTCCTGAAAGTACTTCTTCTGGACTTCGGGCCTGATCAACTTCTTTGGGGATGACGGCCGCACCACTCGTGCTGGCTCCTTCTCGTGGGCATCCTCTCCAGTCTTCTTTCCGCCTCGGGTTACTATCGCAACGTTCTGCCTGTCGGGGGTTGCGGTGCTACGCAGTTCTGAGTTTATCAGATTCGCTCCCCTCTGCCGCACCCGTTCTTCCCACTTCTTGATGAGCTCCGGGCAGTCTTCTGTAGCATGGGCGTTGACCCGACACTGGGAACACCAGGGTCGCCGCAGAAGGGGACATTCTCGAGCCACATGACCCTCCTGGTCACAGTTGTAGCACTTTACCGGACCGCGTCCTCCAGTTCGGCCTCCCCGCATGCCGCCACCTCTTCCCCTTGTAGCCTCGTTCACCCTGTACGAGGGACGATCCAGTCGATCCGCAAGTGCGTCAAGCGCCCTGCACTGCTCAGTGTTGTGCATCGTAGACACACAGAATTCGCAGTATACATTATTCGGCACCGTGGAGTACTTCTGTAATATCGGGCACATCCGAGGAGGATGCCCCATCGTCCGAAAAATCTCACAGTACTCTGTGGTGGAGGACCCCGGTTGCGGTGGAAACCCCGCAAAGGCCTGTTGCGGCTGGTATACTCCCTGCGGGTTCATTGCCGCGCCACCCCCTGGTGGGTGACCCCCCTGGATTGCCGCAACTGAGGGTCCAACTCCTGCACCGCGCAACCGAGGACATTCGGTTGCGACGTGTCCCTCGACCAGGCAATGAGTACACCAAACATTCGGTCGCGCTGGTCTTGCTGGCTGAATTTCCTTGAGCTTTTCAGTCAAGCTGGCGATCTGGTGCTGCAACCCTATCAGAGAAGGGTCTTGCGGGGCCAACCCCCCCCTGTATTCCTGGGGGTATCCCGCCATGGATTCAATCTTCATGGCCTGCTCCAAAGCATCCTGCAGATTATCAATCTTCTGCTGAGTGAGAGGGGTTCGTGTCAAGGGGAGCAGAGCCTTGATGAACCAGTCCCTCTGGTGGTTTGGATCGATCGAGTAGCTCAGTTTCCCGATCGCATCCTTGAATCGCCGCATCAACTCCCACGCGGTCTCACCTTCCTTCTGCTTAATTTCCCACAGCTCGGACAGGCCCTGCTGGTCTGTCTGGGGAAGCTTGAATTCGCGAAAAAAATCCCGCTTCACGTCCGCAATTACAGGGTTAGGGTGTGCCTCGGACCACTTGATGAACCAACGCAGAGCTCTCTCTCTGAGCGTGGTTTGGAATTCTATTAACTTCCCTGCATCCGGCGTCTGTCGAGCCCTCCAGATGGCTTCGCACAGATACCAGTGTTGTTCTACGTCGTCATTTCCCCGGCCAGAGAACTCTGGGTACCGGGTGAAAGATCCAGCCATGTATGCTTGCGGAGAATTAACCAGGATAAAACCTCTGGGTCCTGGTTGCGTAACGGTCCCACTCGGGAAAACACTACTACTAGTAACGCTGCTGCTACTGGGCGTTACCGACGCCGCTGAACTACTATATGACTGACTTAATGCTTGAAACTGAATAAAAATATTTCTTAAAGGTTGATAAAGTACCAGGGGAAGGTCGGGATCCTGGCCATGCGGAAGGTGGGACGTAGGGCTGCCTGGAGGGGTGGGTACCGTCTGATCCTGGAACATCTGCTGCATCACGCCGTGCCATTCGTCATCGGAACTTTCTTCGGGCTGCATCTTTCCATTATCTTCGCTAGTCGTTACTTCTCTTCCTCGCGTCGCTGGGCTCCCATGCACCCATTGTACGTCCGCTGCTGTCCCGTCTCCTGTCCGGGTATCCAAACCCATGGTTCTTGTCTTCTGAGGCGCCTCCTTCTGATTTTTCCTCTCGATCTCCCTTCTCTTCAAATCTCTCATTACCCTTCTTCACCACCTATCGGCGATCTGTGCCCGTCGATGCGCACGTGACTCCCGCAACTTGCATGCGGCCTCAACGTCCATCCCCCACTCCCCACTCTTACCTTCTACACAGCATCGGTCCCCTCAATCCTTCCCCCAGTACGGGTGGTTTACGCTTCCATACTCGTTTTGTGGAATTCAATCAATCCTTCGTCCACCATCAGGGCTTTGATCCACAGCGGAATCTCCTTCAACAGCTTCCCCCGCAGTCCTGAGTGAAAAACAGCCTCATCCTTCGAGAAGGATTGGTAGCACTCAGCGGAAAACTCCACAACGTATCCTTCCAACGTGGTCCTTACCCAAAAATCCACTGCGCGGGTTAGTTCAGTATCTACCCGATGCAGTGCTACCAGGTCTTCGTGCGCCCACCTGCGGTTTATCTTCCGCAAGCCTTCTTGGAGCACCGTCGCTCGTAACCTCCGCAACCAGTTGTAAAGATCCGTGGGGAACCTTCCCCAGAAAATTTCGTACGTATCACTAGCTGAGTCAGAGAAAAGAACAAGCTCCCTGACCGCCGCCTCCTTCTTCTTGATCAGCTCCGCTTGCTGAGTAATGAAATGGTCAAGATGATCATCCCACCATCGCCGTATTTCTCCTTCAAAAATCCTCGAGACCATGATCTAGATCCCCTCAGAACATGCAGGTCCCGGCAACGGAACCATTTGTTGGCGGAAATTCAGGTCTCACGGGCAAGACCCAGGTTCAAAGGGATGTGGCCAACAAGGGGTCCGGAGTAGTCTAGGAACACGCCGGCATTTTCACCCTGCTCTGGGAGAGCAGTGCGTCTCACCCGAGGCATGCCGCGACCACATGCATAAGGGGATGAGATCACTGATAAGGACTAAACCCGCAGCCAAAGAAAGAAAGTGCATCCATTACATATACCAAATTATACATGCATGATCTCTAATTAAGTATTCAGACAGTCGCAACTTAAAATTTTAAAGCGGTGTAAACACATTAGAACACATGAACAACGTATTGAGACAGCAATCCTTCCTTATATTATGCTTCTGGCCGAATACATGATTACATAGCTTTCTTCTCTGATAACTCACAAGTCGGATACAGATGGGTTTGAGAACAGAAGGGAAGAACATAGGAAGTAGGAATCCATAGAAAGAATAGGTCTGATCCTTTTGCGGCTGCTCTGCGCATCCATTTAACCCTCAACAATAACAATAACCTCCAACTCTCTTTCTTTAGCCGGGTGATCGCCCTTTTATTCACCCGCTCGTCGCGACTGGCGGCTTCTCTGTGTCTTCACTCTGGCTTTTCCCGACTTCTCTTCTGATGTCTGCATGTTCCTCTTTCTGTTTTCTGCTGTATTTCTTTCATCTATACTTATCTCTGTTCAATCTCCAGTTATCAATTTCTTCTGCGCCACCTTGGTAGCTCCGCAACTCCTGGTCGCTGCGGCGCGGTCGCGTTAGCTATGTGTATTTCTTCCGCAACTCAAAAAGAGTCCAAGTTCAAAATGTCTTGGCCGAAAATTCAAAACTTAAACAAAACAAGGGCCCCAACAATTGGATGTTTCAGGCACTTCTTTTCCTTTGCTAGAATCTGGCTCAGATGTAATAGAATGTCAAGAAATGGTTATTCAAGAATGACCTAAAAGTTTCCAAAGAGGATTATCTTCTCAGTTCAAAGTCTGCAAATGAGAAAAATGGAAATAGTTCAACACTTCTGCATGAGTGTTGAAATATTTATCAGCAAAAAGTATTGATGAGGTAGACTATCTACCCCTGAATGAAGACAACTTATAGCAAAGGAAACGGGAACAACTTGGTCTTGTAGAGAAATAGGGTTTTGAACTTGATGATCCAGTTAAGTGCCAAGACAATGATCACTTGTAGAAAATGACATGGAGGAAGCAAACAAGGCCAAGCATGAATAAAGTCTAGCAGATAATATTGATGGAATATAGAGAAGGTGAGGTGAACTAGATAGAAATGAACGAACTTTAAAGGGCTATAGAGAACTTAGAAGACAACACTGATGATTTCTATAAATAACTACAAACAATTATGGTTTTGGAAATGATGGCCAGAGAAGGTGGAAAAGCTGAGTTTCATGGTGGAAATTACACAAGAATTTGAAGATGCTGCTATGTGATTAAACCCTAAAGGTGTCAAAGTGAACTTTTCATGCCTCAAAGATCAAAAGAAAAGAAAATTTCATGACTTCATCAAACTTGCAAGAAAAAAGTCAAATAATGTTAGTGAAAAAGGGAAAGAGGGTTTCAAACATTAGAAAGTGGGTTTTCATAATTAAATCAAACTCCTCTTACCTATAAAATCTCATTTCACATTTCAAATGAATCATTGTTGCCTTTTTCAAGGAGAGGAGAAATTTTGAGTTTTCTAAGCAAAATTGGCTAAATTTTCCTAGCGCTGTGCGTTCAGCTTGGCATTGCGCCCGTGGAACTGGGCGCTGTGCCCTTATCATTTTTCCCCCATTCATTTTACAAAGGCACTGCACACTTGACAGAGCACTATGCTCTTGCCCAACAGGACCTAGTGCATATTTTCTTGGCGTTGGGTGCTCAGAACTGGCGTTGCGTGCCTGGGATTAGTGCTACGCCCTCATGCTTGGCACTTCATGCTTGTATAGGAAGGGTTTCTAAGCCATAAAATCACTCAAATCACTCCAAAACTCCATCAAGTCTTTGAGAAAGGTTCTCCAAGCACTGATAAGGGTAAGTAAATGCCATAACCTATCTTCAAGCTATGTTGATCATCATTTAATTGAATGGAAGTGAAACCCTAAGAAGAAAAACCTAATATCTAGCTTTAAATCACTGTTTCATTTCAATTTCATCATCTTTGAAGAAAAACAATCATAGACAGGGGTAGTTAGACTATTTGAGGGTTTACATTCATCTAAGCTTGTAAAAACATCCATTCTCTTTATACACTCATTCCACTCACTTGCAAAAGTTCCATTTCACTACCTTGTTACAGGTCAAAAAACCTCCTCATCAGCTCAGAGGAGAAGATAAATATGGAAGGAATACAAAGACCTAAACTAAACCTACTTTTACCAAGGTAACACACCCCTATAACAACACAAGAGCATTATAACACATCTGATCAATGAATAGGCTGCGTTGGTGGCTAGGGAAACGCTCTCTTTACACTAGAGGGCAATGTTACCCATGTTTTGAGTTTGAAATAGGAAAAAATCACAGAGAATGATTTGATATCCCAGTTTTTTCTCATAAGAGAGTTAGCACAAAAAGGAAACTCCAAAGCACTAGTATCTTATTGGGCCTTGCAAAAAAAAACTGGACTCTCAAGGAAGGCAAAAGCATGGGAAGTTGAGGAAACATCTAGTTTTTTTCTTTTTAGAACTGGTGGAAGGAGAAAGGCAATGATTGCTCTCTCCATCTCCTATGAAATGGAGCTGAAGGCTCTTGGTTCAAGGTCGAAGGATTATCAAATTTTTGAATACTTGTGAAGTAGAGCATTATTGTTGTAGTGTGAAGGTCAAAATTCAAAGAGGTTCATTGAGAACTTGTTGATCAAGACATAACCACATTGAGAGATAGAGAGATTGGAAGGCTGAGGAGGGCTTGGTACAACCGACGGTTGTAACGCTCCTTTTTACAAATTAATAGAACTGTATCTATTTTTTCCATTCTATGCATTGATATTGTCATTGTTCTTCAATTACTTATATAGCATGAGATGAATGGCTTAGATGTGCATTGTTTAAATGTTAATCATATATTAACTTAATTGATAGGAAATGTATGTTGTGGTAGAGATTACACGAGTTCTTTGATTGATTACAGGGTCAAGATTTGGAGCTGGTGAAGAAGGATCCCTGCTTTGCTGCTTAGCGCTCTCCAAAAGACTTCAAGATCATTAAAGAGGTAATCTTCCATGTTATTCCATCAAGTTGTTTAGGTTGATATGAACATGTATATGCCTTCTTTGTGAACTATACATCTAATCTTACTTTCTGTCTCGGGCACCGGAAAGCCCTGAGAGGGATATTAGAAAACCAACAACCCAAGAATTTTACCCTATAGCAGAATTGGTGACTCCACTGGGGAATTCCCCATAGTTTTCGGACTATCTCTTTCCCCCTTTCTTCTTTCCTTTGTTCACAGACCTTTCTGACCACTATGTATGCCCAGTAGACATTTCAAAAGCTCACAGAGTTTAATTTTGTTTCTGTTTGACCATCTGAAGGAATTTAACCTAGATAAATATACCTCTGTTGGTGTTCCAGTGCATTATAACATGTGCTCTGCTTAAAGACAATGCGTTAGTCTCTGGATTAATGTTGTCTTTACTCAGAGACAGTGCGTTACTTAGCCAAAATTTGCTATTCACCCCTGTGATTGTGTTTTTGGTTGCAGAGTTTTTGGCCATCAGTATCCCTCCTTGACTAAATCCCTGTGCTTGTTTACTAAGCTAGCATTTCTATTTATTTTCTCTTTTTTAAAAAGTTAGTGTCAAAAACATTTACTTTTTAGAGAAGAATTTATTTATTTTTAGTTTTTCTGTATATAGCTTAATTAATTCTGAAAATTTTAGTTAAAAGACTATTAAGATGAGGTAAATAGATGTCAAAATATTTAAGGTTGAACTTTTCTATTTGAATGTTAGTGCATGGATGTTGAAAATAAACCTGTCCTTGTAGAAATACTCTTCATCAAATTGAATATTTAGAGCATATTTTTGCATGGTTTCTTGAGTTAGAGTCTCATTACATTTCATACGTCCACTCCCCCTCTGCAAGAATAATAATCAAGTACAATAAGAATCAAGAGATAATAAAATCAATCACATTACTTTTTCTGAGCTCACACCAACAGTAGTTCAGGCTAGGATCTTGGGTTAGGAAAAGTGAGAAAATCTCCTAAGATCTCAAAACTTGAGACTAGAGTCATTAACGAACCAAATCCTACTGCACTCATATTATCGGGACTGTTCCTTTACCGGAGCTCAGCGTGAGACAACACTTTGGTGCACAAGAAGGTAGCCCGCCTTCGACTACATCCAGTGGGTATGCTATATATTGGGGTTCCCTTCGGGGATGTCGAAACTAGATTGGGAATCTGGGTGTTCTGTCCATATAGCATGTTTTCCTAGACTGTGGACCCCCCTGATGATGTCTGTGATTTGAGGTATCTTTAGTGGCCATAATTTTTAGGGACTTACACAAGGTGACTAGGACGAGCTGTCCTGGTACCTGAAACAGACGGACCCACTTTGTCTTCGGTCTTTAGGAGGGTACTCATCTTCACAAGAGTGCTTACACCTATCGTCTGATGTTCGGGCGAAGCTCTAGAGTGACCGTAACTGTACTTTCAAAAAACCCTCTCTGTATACTATTGTGATACTGGATTTCATCACCAGCAAATGGTAGTACTCAGACAGGGCACCCTACTCTGGTTGCTTGCTGATTGATTTTAGAGAGTCCTTTTTTATTTTTTCTTTTTTAGGTGTGTGGTTACTGTCATTGAGACTTTATAATACATCACAATTTATTAAAATTTGTTAAAAATAAACATGTCACCATGGCATCATCCGACCCATGCCGTTTGTCTCGACCAAAAAAGGTCTACCTCCTCTGACTCTTAAGGAAGAACTGAACCTTGGTGAACCCGTGCCTTCTACGGAAGATTAGTCTCCATTGAAAAACCCTGATTTTCACATAGCCTCATATCATACGGAATTTCTGGAGGACCCTTTCACGGAAGGTGTTGTACCTCATTATAATCCTCCACTCAATGATCCGTTAGGGCCTGTGATAATTCACATTCCACCATGCCAAGACATGTCTTTGGCCACACAAACATCCATTTCACTACCGGCATCCACAGGGTTGATAGAAATGGAAACCATCCCAGGCTCGCCACCATCCTCCCCGGCAGTTGTCAGTTCTATTCCATCACTTGGTAACTCCAGTAGTCAACTTATACCTAGTCCCAACCCTATGGTCATCACAACTGTAAGTAACTCTCTGAGTCCTTCGGGATCTACTCCTACCGTGACCACGTTGGGACCTACGGTTTCTCCTCCCACGAGTGGGACTACTTCGGTTCCTTTTAGCAACCCTTTCGGTTGGAACCATTTGTTGAGTTCAAACCCCTTGGCCTCCATACCAGGGGGCAGTGTCACCAGCATGCGCAAACAACAGGGAATATCTCACTACCGCTGCAATCGTTAGGACAAACCGGACAACCTATTGTTAACACTATTCCCTTAAGTGGTTTAAATATCGGTGTAGGTTCTATGTCATTGCTAAACTATGCAAGTAGTAGCATGCCTCCGGGAAGCTCTATTGAATCCATATGGACTAAACCACCCCAACCTCCATCTAGAATGGGAGGGCACTTTTATACTGGGGGCAACCAACCATTCGCCCCACAATACAATATGCCCTATGGACAGCAACCATATATCCCTACCCCTCCACCTATAGGAAATTTTTATCAAAGTCCTACTTATCCTACTGGTAACACATTGATGGGCGGACCCTATGGTCCACATAGTCAACCAATACTTCCTTGGTTAGATTCAGGGGAAAACCCACAATTGCCATTTTTGGCAGCTGTAGACATTCCTGACATCTATAAACTGACTAATGACCCCATCAATCACAACCCGCTCTGGCCTCCAGTCCCGCACAAGATTCCTTCTGACATCCCAAAGTTTGATGGGAAATAAGGGGAAGACCTAGCCGCACACATCACCACCTTTCATTTATGGTATATATATAATTCCATGGTGGATGATAGTGTCTGGCTTTGAATCTTTCCCCACACCTTTACATTCAATGATGTCAAGTGGTATACTGAATTGCCACGCTTGGCCATAAACACTTTTGGCGCTTTAGCGATGGAGTTTCTAAATAACTTCCGATTACCAATCAGTTTTGAAACCGGAACGGAACTGTTAACCTCGCTGTGCCAAGACACCGCCACCCACATCTCTGATCACATTCATGAATGGAGGCGTAGGAGGAGGCTAGTCAAAGCGCCAATCCCGGATCATCTTCTACCTAATTGGTTTTGTAAGTCTCTCTTTCCCAACATCTCTAAAGACATTGGCCTATCTGGTGCAGTTACAGAAGATCAATGCATTCGTCATGCCCAACATTTGGATTTAATCTATTCACAATCTAGCATGCTATATGATTTACTCCCCAATGCCCCTGGTAACCCAAATCCTCCAGCTACTCAGAAAACTGGAGCTCACGCCGACGGTCTCGTTGGCACAATATCTGGTGTAGCCACAAAAAATTCTTGGGGGAAAACCTCCCAGCCATCCTTGGCTGCCACCGCCCCTAACCAAACGACTACTCTTCCCACCGCTGAGGTAAATTCTGTGCAAAATTCACAAAAACCTAGTGGAAAGAATAAGAAGAACAAGATAAAGACATCTTCTTCGGAAGAGCAGTCGGACAATAAAAATAATCCTAATTAGAAAAAAGCTGCCAAAAATTAAAAAGGGAAGGATAAACCCATGAAATTTCCTTGCAAGATTTGTGCAGAGGACCACTTGACATACAAATGTTCTCGACTGCAGGAATGCACCGATTTTATCAAAAATAAGGATTTTGGGCGAACACCTGCCATTATTCATAATCCTTTCCCTAATAAACAACAAAAACACCAATACATGGTTCACAACCCACCACAACCCCAGCAATGGGGCAATGGTGGTTCACATCCTTCCTGTGAAGGATCATCCGCCATTTATGGCATTTAAAGTGTTGAAATTCAAACATGAGCCAAGCTTTATGGAAATCCTACCATAGACGCTCAAGAACCTAGTACTAGTTCAACTCCACCGCTGACCAAAGATCTGCATATCGAATGACCTACTGTTTATCCCGTAATTCGTCCCCCCAAAGGGACACTTCAACACACGACTCATAACATCTCTGCATGTGCAGCCCAAAACTATTACATTGTAGAAGATTTGGTGCAGGCACCGTCAACTATGTCTGCTCTCGAAGTATTGCAAACTTGTCCAGCACAAAGGAAAGCCTTGTTTTTGGCCATTGGTGGAATAGACCCCTAGGATTCCATGCTAGCTATCTTTGATATGGAAAAATATCAGACTCGCCTCTCGCATCAACTCGCATTCCAAGTGCAGGTTGTGTCGAAAGGGAGACCAATCCATCACACTGTCATTGACGAAGGTGCTTCGACTTGTATTATGTCACAAGCTTGCTGGCTTGCTTTAGGTTCTCCTACCTTAACAGCGTCGTTGAATTCCCTTAAAGATTTTGATGGCCACACGTTCCTCTCAAAAGGATACCTTGCTAGCTTTCCCATCACTCTGAGTGGGAAAACGGTAACTGTGGACATTGAAGTCGTAGATCGCCATCTCAAATGAAATCTATTGCTCAGTTGTAGCTTGTCTTATGCCATGACCGCCATTGTTTCTTCGGTCTTCCGACTCGTCCTATTTCAATTGGATGGGAAAATAGTCACAGTGGATCAGTGTCAAACATTATGTATATATATACCTTGCCTGAGTCATGTTGGTTTTACATCCTCCATAACTCCTAGATGACATCAAGACATCTACGTCCATATGCCAAAATATCCTCACGAAGTAAAATATCGAGCTCATTATAAACAACAACTCAACTAGCAGTGAATGAGGCAACGATTTTGGTCTACTCCTCTCTCCATGCAATGTGACATCACAAAAAATAATGTGGTACGCATGGTATCTGCAATGGTACCCTTGCTCTCAATGTTGAGTTGTGAAAGATCCTCCAACATGGTTAGCAATACCACACTCTATGATGGTAGTGGCACCAATCTCAGAGGTGGTGGTACATGGGCATGATCCCTATGAGCCCCGAGATTATCATAGCTACATGCCATGCCAGATCCATAAAACTGTGATGGGGTGTTGGTGTACCATGGCTTCATATGGAGCGCAAAATATGCATAAGTCTACTAGGAAAAGTATAGGGGGACCTCATCGTAGTGAGGGAATATGCCCCAAGCTCCAATGAATTGATTATAAACATAATAAGTATCATCAACATTCCTAAAATGTTTGAGTTTAAGTGGACCATGTCTAGCATGGCTTGCATGGATCTCAAAAAACTCCCCACACACATCATTTTCCCTGGTGGATGCTTTCAACACTTGCCAAGGATATTTTCCTAGAACATCCCACCTCCTAGCCCTCTATATGGCATTTAGAATGTTTCTCTATGGGCCCACCCTCTGTTAGACCTCCATCAATCAATTCTATTTTAGCTAACACCACAATCAAGATATGTTTAGTCGGCGATCCAACAAGTTGTGTAACCAAATCTTGTATAATTCAGTCACTATGTACCCCTAATATCCTGGAGCATGATACTAGTCATGACGTTGTCCCACAGATAGATCGATGTTGCACTGTCATTCTTAGCTCCACTCTACTCATACTATGGAGGTCATAAAATAATTTAACATATAACACACTATAAATAATAACATATAAATTAAATTCAAACACATAAATTGAAAAAATATAAATTAAAGACAATTTAGAAATGTAGGATATGTACCTGGAATATCTCGGACAGGTGAAGTTGGATGGTGTACAACATCAGGGAAAGAGACAAATGAAATACCTCTCACACTCCCACAAGCGTCAGAGGTAAGATATACAAGTGAAATGTAACATATGGGTGGTGTTAGTCATCAGTAATTTTTTCTTTTGTATATGACTAAATGCTTAGCCTAGATTTCTAGAAACAAAGTTCATGAACATTGTGAGTTCTAGAAATCTCACTGCCTTCATTTTCCTTAGGATAATTTTTTCACTATTTCGTCATCCCATCATGTCAAGCTCAGCTCACCCATCCCAGAAAACCCTTCATGGGCTCATGTCACTCAATTTGTCTATGTTTTGTCACCTTTAGCCTCAACCCTCTGTTTTTTATTTCCTAAACCCTTCCACTGCTACCTAGAGCCACCAATCAACCCTCTCTCTTACATATCCAGAAACGCCTCAAGCATTGATGGTCTCAAAACTATCTCTGTATTCTCTTTATATAAATCAAGAACTTTGGATTTTTGATATTCAATACATCAATCTATCAAAAACTTTGTTTTACACTTGATGACCTCAAAGCCAAGTTTTTCAGTTAAAGGCCAAGTCCAAAGAACCTTCCACTATCTCACCTAGAGTTTTGTAAGTCATAGGGTTGATTTGGTGTTCTAAAATCTCTATTTTTCCTGTGTAAAGAGGCTGCATTCAAAGAAGAATAATTTCAAGTAAATTTGTCCAAAACTGATTAAAAAACCCTTCTACGAAGGCCTCATTTTCCAAAGCACAAAATCTGCAAGGGACAATTTCCCTTGTGCACATTTCTGCAAAAATGATCAAGTTGGTCATCAGCATAAAAGAGGTAAGGTAATGGGCTGAAATCATCACAAGAGGACATCTATAGCACGAAAAGGGCAGTAGGCCTATGTTTAAAGAGAATCAGGGGTTTGTGATTGATTGAAAAGATAGTGTTTCCAAGAAAAGAAACATCAAAAGGACCACTAAGATAGAAGACACCTCAACAAAATCAAGAACACATTGAAGATCTTCAGAAATCATGAATGAATAAGGGAAAAAGGTGAGGTGAACTGAACAGGAAAGAATGAACTTCAAAGGGATATAGAGAACTTAGAAGACAACACAGCTTATTTTTCTCTAACAACCCTAAAGCCTAAGAGTTTGGAAATATGGACAGAACAGGTCAAATAAAGATGATAAGTCCTCCTTCATAAACAATAGAAGCCATTCAAAGGATATCCAAGGTGCCCTCTAGGGTTTGTCAAAACAATACTGCTTCAGCTACACCAAAGGAAGAAATGGCAAAGAATATTAATATGAGGGAGCCCTAGCTTTCAAAGGTACAGTCAAAGGTCTTCAAAATTTTCAAGACAAAGAAAACATAAGGTAAAGTTCCAAAGAAGAAAATCATGCTGAGAATAAGTTCACACTTGAGAAAATGAGGTGTCAAAGTCCAAACAATGACAAAGAGACCAAAAACCCTATGTTATAGCACCTGCAGAAATTAGAAGTGGCCAAGGGGAAAACATGGTAAAAATGATGCACACATCTTTACCAAAAAGACCTCACTATCAAAAATATCAGAAAAATATGAGAAATTCATGTTCAGGTCAATTACAATTAAGAAGGCCAAAAAGGATAAAAACAACGTTCTCAGTTTGTCAAAAGCATGCCAAAGACAATTTGAACAGTGCCCAAACTTTCAAAAGGTAAAAAGGGATGAAAAATACATCTACATCTCATTATCCAACCATCACCACAAAAATAAGAAGAAAATATGCCTTGTGAAAGTCTTCAAAACCCTGCAAAAGATAAAAATGTATCAGTCAAAAGAAAAATATTAAAAACATAAGTAAAGTGGGTTTTGTAACTTTGATTTATTTCTTGGGGTATAAAGGGCCTCCTTAGCCTTTTTTCCATCTCATTTTTCCATTACAAGAGGAGAAAGTCTTCAAAGAGAAAAAAAGGGTTTTCTGGCCATTTTCTGGGAAAGTGTTTCTGGCATTACGCAAATCACTGGCGCTATGAAAATACAGGTCGGCACTGCGCTAACCGGCCCTCTGCTCGTTCAAAATTGCACTGCGTTGTGCTAATCAGCCCCGGTGCTACGCAAATCTCGAGCGTTGCGCAAACGCTGGCCTGACTCGCCTGGAGACTGGAAAACATTGCACGTGCTCGATGCTGCGCTAACCCTCGAGCAGGCCTGTCAGCGCTACGCTAACGGGCCGACTTGACAACATGAGCAAAGCACTGCGCAAATGCAAGGAGCCTCGAAAATAAGAAAAAACTTGCCTCAAGCTCAAATTTTGTCTTCCATTTGATTTATGAAAGTTTACAAAGAGCCAAAAATTGGTAAGTAACCTCCTTTACCTGTCCCCAAAGCAATTTTCCATAAATTTTAAGTATTTTTGGGCTTTAAGTGTTCAAACCCTAAGTGAGGTAAGCCCTAAGTCCTACATGCAAAGGAGCCTTTATTTTTACACCTCCTTGAAACCAATTAATGTCATGTAAGGGTAACTAAGTTAGGGTGACTGCAATCCACTTTTGAGAAGGCATACTAAAGCTACAAGGAAACTAAACCCTAAGAACCCTAGCCTCCACACCACTCATTCTCCAAAGTTGACTCCATCACCTTTTTCACCTAGCTTCACCAAACCCTAATTTGTCAAACAACATCCCCAATCACCATGTCAGGAGCTGAGAAAAGCATTAGTAGTGATAAAGTTCAAAGGCCTTTAAGACCAAAAAGTAAGGGAGGAAAAGTCAATAGATTGGAGCCTCAAAGCATAGTGGCCATCACCTCCTCTCTCAAGATCTTATCATGCTTTTAGAGTGTAGGGTGTTTCCATTTCTGTGAGAAGGTCAAACAGGTGAAGAGCCACCCTGATCTTACAAGGCTCCTCATTCTCAACCTACACAAAAAGTACTTAAGCCTTGCAGGAGTGGATTTTGAGATCTCAGTAGGTGCCATCTCTGAGGCCACAGGTATCCCTATTGTCAGGGAAAAACGGTTTAAAAAGGGAAAATTAGACAAAGAATTTTTAGATCCCTTTATCAAAACAAGGTATAGGGAAGGCAACAAGATAGTTTTTCCTTTCTCACACCTCAAACACAGGTTTTCACCCTTGATGTTGGTTATTATGAATTACTTCACCTGTGAGGGGAGATACTCCCGGCTAAACTCCTACCATATTAGACTACTCATGCATTTCACAAGGGTTAAGTTGCTTAACTTGCCCTACTATCTCTATAGGAGCATTGAGAAGATGCCTTCTATTGTCTGGAGGAGGACTCCATCCCAACAAATGCAAAACTTATTTCACCATTCCTTGATCAAGATGGTGGTATTACATCAGTTGGAGCAGCATGGTATACCTTGGGAGGTATTCATAGCACATGAAGTCTTCACAAACCCCCAGCCTCCTCCTCAACCAAATTTTCCCTCCTCATCTGCACAAGTACCCTCACCCCAAGAAAATCTCCCTCCTCCCCCTTCTATTGATGCATCAAATGAAGAGGACGATAGTGGAAATAATGAACAAGAGGATGGAAGTGGAGATGATGAAATCAGTGAGGCAGAGACAGAAATTAATGAAGAAGAGAAAGAAGGAAATGATGGTGAAGAGGAAGGAAATGAACATAGCGGTGATGAAGAAAAAAAAAATGAGCATTTAGAGGAAGGAAGTGATGGTAATGATACCAATGATTCAGCCCAAAGTGAAGAAAAGGATAATGCAGGTGAACAAAGTGATGACCAAGAAAATATTGATGAAAATGAGGAGGCTGAAAGTCAAAAAGGTAGTGAACATAACTCTACCACTACAGAAGAGGATGTTGGAGGAAATGAATAAGAGGCAAAGGAGACAGATCATAGTGAAGATCAGTTTGATGATAATTATAGAGACCAAGAGGATTATGATGAGGAAGAGTCCATGGAAACAAATGATGAACATAAGGATGAGCCAACAGATAGTGAGCAAGAGGTAGAAGATATGGAAACAGATGAGGAAATTAATGATGAAAATAGGAGCAGCGATCATGATAGTGAGAGAATTCATGATGAGGATAGTGAAAATATGGAAGAAGATGATGAGGCAGAGATATAGTTTAAAGAAGATGACACTGATAGGACAAGTAGTGAGAAACATGATAGTTGTCATGACAGTCATGACACCAATCAGCCTCCTAGTGAACATGAGAATGACAGCAGTGCAGGAAATGATGAAGAAAAGGACCCTAGTGATGAACAAAACCAAAGTGAAGAAAGTGAAGGGGTTGATAATCAAATTGAAGACCAAGATGACAGTGTAGAAGGTAGTAAAGAAGGTAATAATGATGATGGTGTTGAAGGTCAAGAAAGAAGTGATCAAACAGAGCATGGGATGACTGATGGAGATCATAGTGAAGATGAAGGAGCTGGTGACAACACCAAGGGTCACAAGCATGATGAATACACTTCCAAAACCACCATCACTCCTCTTGCATGCACATACTACAGAGGGCCAAGGCAAGTGTTTGTTGTGTAATATCCCAAAATCGAAACTGCTACCAAGGCATGCCTGAAGAACGCATTTTTTGGGAATGTATGCTATAGGATTGAAAAACAGCACTTGGATCCCTTATATTTGAAAATATAAGACCTGAATCCAAGATGGATTAAAAAAAAATTCCTTCTAGGTGGGTTAAACAGGTCTCCCCGCACCTAGTGCAGCTAGAAAATGCCCAAGGAAAAGACTGCAGCAATACAAAAACAACACTGCTGGAAAATAACGCAGTTCAGCCCAATATTTGTAGGATATCAATATGGAGGTTCATATTTCAACTGTACATCAGAAAAATATATTTACAAATCATGTTATACAATGTATAACAGAAAGGAGAAGGTTATACAAGAAGAAACCCTCAAATTTGAGGTGATACAACCACAAGAAATGTCTGAATAAGCTTGACAACATTATTTTCATTGGCTGAAGCAGTAGTATGTTACAACTCAGGTCTAGAGCAGATATATATACAAAATGATAGAACTATTTCAGATTTGTATACAAGAAAGGTTCCTTTATACACTCCCCTTAGGGATTTCAGCAAAACATGAATAACAGTGAGTAGATCTGAGATCTAAATTACAAATCTGCTGTAATATTCAGAAAAATCTAAAGCATATAAAGTATAGTATATTATATCTGAACAAAAATGGATTTTATGGTCAATCCATGGATCACCACAGTGAAAGGAAGAATCCAATCACTAGAGATCTCTCCTCCAAGATGATGCCAAAACTCCCTGCAACTCTGCTCTTGCAAATAACGCAGTACTGGGAAAGTGACTGTGCTGTAGAATCTTAGGATGCTTTGGCCTGATGCCAAGATATGGATTTGAAGCTCCAAGGGCTTAGAACACTCTTTTCAAAGGGATAGAAGACTTTCCCAGTGAAAAGGGGTGCTAGAGATGCATAGATCTGGAAATATCTATCCTCCACTTGCTGCAGCTCACAAGGACAACCCAATCCTAAACAGGATTAGCGCTGTAGGTGCAAGATGAAGCTTGGCCAACTAACAGATAGTGGACAAGAGAAACAAGGCTCCTCCAAGAGCTGCTCAAGGAAGGAGGTGGGATTCCTGCTCAGGAACACCCAATGCTAAACATCATTATTCTCAGCTAAACAACTAGATAATGATATATGTCTAACCAAAAAATATATTCAGAAAATCATTATTATCAAAAAACCCTCTCATGCTTCTCTCCTCTTCCTTTTATAGGATAAAATCCTTGTCAAACCCTAAACCACTTCAATGAGTTAGCTCCTTTCACATGTGGAGCCTCCATCTAGAACTGTGCTGTGCATCCATGAGGTACATTGCATCTAGGTTGTGCTGTAGATTTGGTCAAGGTTGACCCAGTCTCATAGTTCAAACCCATGCACACCTGCAAGTGTCTATTTTACATGGCCCAGATTTTTCTCATTCACATGGGCATTGATTTATTCATACTTTTCAGGAGTTTTACATGTCCTCATTTATTAATTTATTCAATCAATGGAAAATGAAACAGAATTGTATATTCCTCTTAGCTTGGGATAAGTAGGAATATTACATGCTTCCTCCAAAAGGCAAGAGACTTTCCGTCTGCATCAACTCCAAGGCTTTACAACAGAAAAGAGAAGATGGACCAGGTTAAGAAAGGTAATAAAAGAAAGCTATCTACTCAAAAACCTCAATTCATTGACCTAGACAGTGATACTAAAGATAAGGAGATGGCCACTAGACTGCTACTCCAAAGCAAGGATGCACAAATCAAGGAGTGGGAGAGGAATTTTGGTATTTCCAAATACATCATTCAGTATTATAAGAATGAGCACAAACAATTCGGGAAGATAAAAAGAGGTCTGGCACTCCATAAAAAGATGGCAAAGTATTATGCAAAGAAGCACAAGCTTGTTTGTGCCAAACTGAAGGAAGCCCTCCTTGAAGTCCAAACACTAAAGGAGGAAAAAGAGCATGATAGCCTTGGAGTTTTGGTTGAGGCTTCTCAACAGTTATCCAAGACCCCTTAAGGGAGGTCTCCACCAATTTTGAGAGAATTTGGAGCAAGTTTGTTTTTTTGAGATTTTTAAGGCTCATTAGCGTAGCGCCACTAGCACTATGCTAATACATGGAGCATCCTTAGGAGGAGAACTCAACATTTTTGAACTTCTCACACCTAGAACACTTTTATCACCAATTTTCAGATGATTTGGAGCAAGTTGGACCCCTCAAAAGGTCAAAAAACCCCTCTTTTTTCACCTTTCTACCACAGTTTTAGACCTAGCGCTACACTAATGACAATCTTAGTATTTTTGACATTTTGACTAGGCTAAAGGCACTGTATTAGGAAGCGACAAAATTTTTGGAAAGTAGACTCATCAGGATTTCCAACGAGCCATCACGAAGCCAAATCCGACATCAGGAAGGGGTCCAAAACTTGGTTGCAAAAGATCCTATTTTCTGCTAAACATGGCACTGCGTAAATGGACTGTTTAGTGTGTTTTGGACCAAAAATCAACAAAACACATTCAATTATTGAAAAATAAATTTTTAGTTTTTTTTGAAGCAAATCACTCTATAATTAGTTTCAAGAAGTTATTTTAGCATTTAATTCATGAGATATTTTGTGCGTTGGGCCTTGCATGGTCTCTTAGGCATAAATGACATTTATGGGTGATTTTGACATTTTCCAACCCTATCTATGGTTTTTTCCCTCCTTTGCTGAGTTAAATAGAGCATGAGGGATTCATTGTAAATGTTGGCATTTGATGAACTTTGAGAGAAATATATGGTTTTTATGAGCTTGGAGAAGAAATTGGTATTGTGAAGTTGATGAATGGCTTGCTTGGATTGATGATGGAGAAGCTTGTCTGCAGGATCCATAAGCTTGGTTAATGGTGATGTATTCTTAATTTTTTTATGTTTTGTTGTTATCATTATGTTTCATTCTTCTTTGTTGCTATTGAACAAAAAAGCATAGGTTGATAAATGCTCCTTGAAGCACCTTAGTCCTCCTATCTTCTATGGCCCTGATGTTTTCCTCTACTGGGTGTGTTTAAAGAATTCTTAGCCGCTCTTTAAGCCTCCTTATGCTTGTTTGTTTCATCTATGGATTAATATGCTAGTTTACAAATATGACTCATGGTAAGTGTTAGTATGAATCTTAATTGCAAGTGTAAAAAAAAAGACCACTTTAGCTGTGCATAACAAACAGCCCTAACAACAAAATATGGCTGCCAATATCTTCAGATCTACAATTATTTGATCAAGATAAATGCTGCAAAAATCTATATCTATGCATCGAAAGACATTAAGAAGTAAATAAAACAATATTTACTTCATGCATCCAATAGACAAGACAATAATATGTTGAATGAATTTTATATTAAGGGCACCTGGGAGGAAAACATAGAAGGATGTTACCAGTTCTCCTCAATGGGATGGATTCTTGTAAGTCCTTAGCACTTTAGATATAAAATTCCTCTCTTGATGGTGTAGAAAACCCAGAAAAAAAATGGAACTCAAAGGGAGCTCACAAGCAAAAGGATGGAAAAATATGACAATGATGGTGGATCAAAGTCAGACCAAAAGTATAGATCAAGAGTGATCTTAGGCAACAAAAGGTGATAAATGAATGGAAAAACCCTTTTATTTATAAAAAAAATATTGAGTTAGTCTAGATATTGGTGCATAATTAAAATATTATTAACCAAATCAAGATCCAACTTTTATGGAATATTTTATTATTTTTGTTGGAGGGAAAAGGAATTTGACTTGGGTCAAATCGCTTTATTTGTAAATAATAAATAAATAAATGATTTATTTATCATTTTAAGGATGTGGTTGAGTAATAATTAAATAAATAATGATTTATTTAATTATTTATGAGTGATTTAGACAAATTTAATAAGGAATATTATTTAAATAAGGTTTAAATAATTGTTCCTAGAAAATAATAAGATAGATAATAATTTATCTAATTAATTTTCCTATTTTCGGTTAAATATGAACAGGAATATTAATTAAACTGTTGTTTAACTAATTATTCCTTGAGGAAAATCAAACAAATGTGGATTTATTTAATATTTCCTCATGGGGTTTCCTGTTTAAACCATAAAAACTTAATAAAGGTGTTTTACTAAGTTATTTTTCATAGTGAAAACAATTTTACTTAGGGTAAAATTGGTCTTACATGGTGTACTTAGGTCCATCTAATAGTAACAGGTTAGATGACCAAAAAATGGTGTAACATATTGCCCCCCAGAGTGCGAGCATTAGGAGCTAATTGTATGACCGAAGTACGTTGTAAGAACTCAATCACTAGACACCAAAGGGGAAGTCAAAGAGAGAGAAATATAAGGTAGACCGAAGCACTAAAGGACTAGACCCTGAGGAGGTGAGACTTACAGATGCGACAAGTCTCTTTTATGAGTGAGTACCTATGCTATAGGTGGTGGGGGAGGCATATGTATGCCCCCCAAGACAAAGTAGAAAAAATAATGTGTCTAGTAAGCATGGGACTGAACAATATAGTACATACTGGCATAAACATGAGCCAGGTAAAAACATGATAATGAATATCACATACATACTATGCCTGGGATAACAGCTAGGACTTATACAATAATATCTAAGTACATGAGATACAAATACAACCCAAATGCCCCTGTAAATAGGAAAGGGCTCTGAAAATATGACTGATACATGAAAACAAATAGGCACTGCAAGTGGCTGAGGATGACATCATCAAATATATGGAGCTGCATCAAAGGCTATAATGAAGAGGTCATTCGGGCATGTGGGGGGCTACCTGTAGGGCCACCCCCACATGAGGGCTGAGACATCTCACACACACCCGGGAATCACCGATATCAGTTGTTTCATCACTGATGATATCAGTTGTTGCATCTCGACATCAGGAGGGGGAATATCAATGGGAGCGGGTAAATCCTTAATCTGGCTTGCAGCATACTACTCAAGTACAGGAGAGGCGGATTGGCTCTGTTCAATCTCGTATGCCCATAATACCTCTAAAGAGGCGCGGTAATGCATAAGGCGGGGAATATGGTGGGAATAATGGCCATGGAGATCACACAAATCAGAGGGTTGGTTGGTGTGAATAGTTTTAGGATTCTTGGCTACAGTCGAGGAAGAAACAGAGGCTTCAGGGACCGTAGACTTAGGGAACGCAACTTTAACCATGGGCTTGATACGGGGAAGTTCAGGAAAGTTATGGGTGGCATGGCCGAAGACATCACACAAATCACAGGGCTTGAAGGGTGGGGGAAGTGCAGGGTCAGTCACGGCAGCCTTGTCCTTTAAGGCCCTCTTACGAGCTTTGTCCTTCTTGCCTGAAGCGATCGCAATAGGAGGGGGTTCCTGTTGAGGTGGTTGAGGCACTGTTGTAGTGGGAGAAGTCATGGGGACTGGTTGAACCAGGGTCAAAGAAAGATAAGGTTTGGGTTGACCAGGTGGGGTAGTGGCTGGAGGATCAAGGTACCAGGTGGGAATCCCAAGGGTCAGGTTAGGAATAGAGAGGGTGGCCATGACAGGTACCGTGTACACTCCTGGGGGTGGAGCTAGGAACAATATTTTCTTGAAGGGGTAATGGCCAGGCGGGACAGCTCCTAAATGGTTAAGGCCTGGAGGAACCATTCCAAGAGGGTAAAGAGTCTCATGGATACCAGCTGAAGGGCTAGGAGGAGGAGGTCAAAAAGGCTGAATCGAAGGGATAACAGTAGGCTGTGGAGGGCGAGGAGGCTGTTGACTAGCCGAAGCAGGCTGCTTGAGGGCAGCCCAAGACGATTGCATCATGCAAACATTCGATGAGCTGGGATCAGAGACAGGTGGAGGAAGACCAGAGAATGTACCAAGCAATGAGGAATCTTTTTAGACTCTGGGTGAGACACTGGTAAAAGGATCGATGGTTTGCTTATTGGCCACTGAAGAGATGATGGACTCAGGGGAGGTTTGAGACTTCAGTTCATAATATGTCAACTAGTCAATGGTGACTATCTTTCCCTTATGAGGGAAGGATATCTTGTGGTGGACCATGGAAGGGACAATAGACATCACGTAAGTGTAGCCACGACCCAATAGAATGTTATAATCTAAGGGGGAATATATGACTTCTACGTCAACGCAAATAGTATTTCCCGCAATAATAATAGGACAATTGTGGAATAAGCCAATGGGTTGGGAGGCATGGCCATCCCACACTCAGAGAGTGATTATGGAAGGAGCCAGCTCAGGTGATCCGAGTTTCTTCCAAATCGAAGCGAACATCACAGAGGTGGATGCCCCCTCATCAATGATGCACCGGGAAACATTGGAGTTCCGGATCTTGAATAGGATTTGGAAAGCGAGGAAAGCAGGAAGAGGAGGATGTTCTGACCGGTCAACATCAAATAAAATCAATCGATCGTTAAAAGGATCTACATCACCCATGGCATATAGTAGAGCTTTTTGTTGTGAAGGGCATGACTGGAGGAGTTCTAGCGTTAAAATGGTAGCAGGAGATTGCGCCAAATAATCTACTATGCTATACGATTAGGCAGCTTTTCCAGAAGTAGCATTTTGGTGTAGTAGTCCCTTGGGGATCTTGGTATGAACCTCCACCTTAGGCTGAGGGATCTGCAAGGGACCATTAGGTGTCAAAAGAGGCTCTATAGAGACTGAAGGAGGTGGCTCGAGGACAGACGTAGCAGGAGGCTTATTGTACTGATGGGACTGAGTCTGAAGATTGTGTCTATGGTTAGAAGCTGATCAGAGTTCATCATGAGAATTTGGTAATCATAGGTACCAGATGGAAGAGGTTGAGTGGCCACCTGACCCTTAGGTGGTTGGGTAGCCACAAATCCTTGCTGAGGGAAAGGATTAGTAAGCACAACCGACTGACTAGGCACAGAGCTGGGAGGTACAGAAGGGGAGGCTTTTTTTTTTGCAATGTTTCTTGAGACTCCCACATCTGCTTCATCTGTGGCAAAAGAGGACAACCATGTGTGTAATGACCATAAAAACGACAATAAGAACAAGGATTGTTCGTGCGAACAGGCCTGTCCTGCTTGGGCTGAGTGCCCTGTTGCTGGTTAGCAGTGTTAGGGGCATTATTTTTAGGATTAGGTATAAGATTACAGGGAGTAGATTGATTTTGAGTGCCTTTCCTCTTCTTTTTGGAGGGACGAGAATTAGTCGCGCCCTGCTGTGCAAACACCTGCCCCTGAGGGGGTGGTGGCTGCTGTTGAGGGGGTTGAAAAGGCAAGGGAGGAGGTGGTGCTAATGTTGGAGGAGCTGGAGCACCAGGCTACAGATATAGATAATAAAGAGGTTGGGTAACAGTGTGGTAAACAGGAGGTTAGGAAAAAGGAGGAGGCATGCCGTATCCTAGATACATGCTACTGGGAGGGGGAAAAGTGTAGGGGGTGCTGGTCCCCCCTGAGGAAAACCATAGCCCATGGGAGGTTGAGTGTATGGATGAGAGAGAGCTCCAATGATACTGTCGGTGGCATGAGATGCCCTCGGTGCGTTGGCGCCACCGGGTCTAGGAAGATCAGGTAGAACGGTATAAACATAACCCAACTGACCGTAGATCAGGTCATATTTTAATAAAATTTGGAGAGCGGCTTCTTTAGTTTGAGGGAAATGTGATGCGACATATTTTCCAATAGGGGGCAAGAGAGATCTAAGGAACCAGTCCATGTAGACACGGTATTCGAAGGTATGGGCTCGACATAGGCTCTTTCTTCTCCACCATTCCTGGACATGATCGGATAGGCGGGTCGTAGACGATTGATGGAAAGAAGTCAAAAGTTTGGTACCAGTGTCATAATGAAGAGGAAGCTGGAAATAAGATAGAAAAGCCCGAGTAAGAATCGCAAAGGTGGTATGAGAGGATGATGCCTGATCAACATACCACTTAGAAGCTTCACCTGTAAGCATATGTTGGAACAACTGAAGACAGACATAGTCATCGGTAATGGAGTTAGATGAACACCACATGTGGAAATATCGAACATGATTTGTAGGATCTTCTCCATCAAGGCCTTCAAACTTGGGGATGTCGGAAGGGAGCTTGGTCAGCATAGCAGGCCAGCTAGCGTCATGGTGTATAGGGTTATTTATCAACTGGTCAAAATTGGGAAGACTGTGGCCTGCCATATACGGGAGCAAGGGGGAAATCGCGATAGTTCCTGTTGCGGTTCCACTAGTAGTATTCCTAGCATTAGGGTCGGGGCTACCACCAGCATTAGGTCCTGAACCAGACATGGTGAAGGTGACAGGAGGAGAACCAGAGGCGGAAGGAGAACCCAATGAACCAGAAGAAGAGTCAGAATGTGGACTCGGAGGAGGACTAACTTGAATCCTACACAGAGGAGTAAGTATTCCTACCGAAAACTGAGGATGAAGGCCAAGAAGTTTCCGCGATAAATGCCTTCGTGGCGCAATGATCACGACACAAACATGACACAAAGGAAAAAGATACTGACAAGGGTAAGGAGGTGCAGGATCAACTGATTATAATGTCGAAACAAGGGCAAAGAGGTGCAGGATCAATTGATTTCAATGTTTTAGAGTCTTTGCTTGGCAGTGTTAACCAAGCCCTTTTTTGCTTAGGGTGTGTGTGAAAAATGTGTAAATTTTAATTTTTAAACCCTAACTTTTGTAGAGAAAAAGAAAAATTGTGTTGTGTAACTGTAAATAAACATGCAGATAACAGTATATGAAACTAAAATAACAGTAAATAAACAGCTAGTAATGCTATAATCTAAATCGAAGAAGGCAGGCCTCTAAACAAGTAGTAGGTAGGTGGGAAAAAAATAATCAAAACACACCAAAATAGCCAATAGATCTAAGGTTGGGAGAGACAAGGATCTAAAGGTCAAAATCTGTTGGAAAGTGGTGCAGAAAACAACAACAAATCAAAGGAAATATTGTTGTAAATGAGGTGGCCAAAGGCTATATCCTGGATGGAAAAGGAGTGAACCCTAGAGGAAAAACCAAACAAAACTAAATGATTGGATTTGGATGGATAAATAGCCAATCTGAAGTGGATTTGAAGGTGAGGCATCAGATATAAAAAATGGCTTAACACTCTAAAACTTTTAGACAACCTGCAGCAGCTAAAACTCTTCCACAAAGTGTGGAGGGTACTGAAGCCCTAGGGGGTTAGGTTCCCAGTTATTTGAGTAAAACAGAACAAGTATAGGTCCAAAAATGGTGGAGACAAAGGTCAGACAGCCCTGAAAGGAGGCCCAAACAAACCCAGAAAACTTTCAGAAAAACTCCAGCAAAAAATCCAGGTCACAGTTTCTGACTTGTTTTCAGCAGAGGTCACAATTTTTGGGCTGAAAAGTGCATCCTGAAGCTCCAAGTCACAGGTTTAGGGCCAAAAAGTGTGACTTGCACTTTCAGCACTCTCAGCAACAGATTTCAGTAAAAAGTGTCGTCTCAGCTGCGGCTGATGTCTATCACCTGCGCAATAGGTCCGAAAACACACTAAAGTTAGAATTTTTACAGTTTTAGGGTTTTATAGGTTAAAAAAAACATCAAGAAAAGAAAAAACAAGAGACTAAAGAGAAATCCTAGGGTTTGAAGAAGCTGGATATGCAAGGATCATAAAAACGACAGCGGTCGTAATCGTAAACCCGTGTGGAGTCGCCAGTTGTTAGTACGAATCTTAATTGCAAGTGTGCGAAAAAATACCAATTTAGTTGTGCATAAAAAATGGCCCTAACAACAAAATATGGCTACCAATATCTTCATACCTACAATTAGTTGATCAAGCTAAATGCTGCAAAAATCTAGATCTATGCATCGAAAGACATTAAGCAGTAAATAAAACAAGATTTGCTCCATGCATCCAATAGACAAGACAAGAATATGTTGAATGGAATTTATATTAAGGGCACCTGTGAGGAAAACATAGAAGGATGTTATTAGTTCTCCTCAATGGGATGGGTTCTAAAATTCCTCTCTCTTGATGGTGTAGAAAACCCAGACAAAAATGGAACTCAAATGGAGCTCACAAGCAAAAGGATGGAAAAATATGACAATGTTAGTGGATCAAAGTCAGACCAAAAGTATAGATCAAGAGTGATCTTAGGCAAAAAAAGGTGATGAATGAATGGAAAAACCCTTCTATTTATAAAAAAATATTGATTTAGTCTAGCTATTGGTGCATAGTTAAAACATTATTAGCCAAATCAAGATCCAACTTTTATGGAATATTTTATTATATTTGTTGGAGGGAAAAGGAATTTGACTTCGGTCAAATCCATTTATTTGTAAATAATAAATAAATAAATGATTTAATTATCATTTTAAGGATGTGGTTGAGTAATAATTAAATAAATAATGATTTATTTAACTATTTATGAGTGATTTAGTCAAATTTAACAAGGAACATTATTTAAATAAGGTTTAAATAATTATTCCTAGAAAATAATAAGATAGATAATAATTTATCTAATTAATTTTCCTGTTTTGGGTTAAATATGACCAGGAATATTAATTAAACTATTTTTTAACTAATTATTCCTTGAGGAAAATCAAACAAATTTGTATTTATTTAATATTTCCTCATGGGGTTTCCTGTTTAGACCATAAACAACTTAATAAAGGTGTTTTACTAATTTATTTTTCAGAGTGAAAGAAATTTTACTTAGGGTAAAATTGGTCTTACATGGTGTACTTAGGTCCATATAATAGTAATAGGTTAGATGACCAAAAAATGGTGTAACAGTAAGCCCTACCTATTTGAAGCTATCTAAACTCTATCTCGAAACCTCTCTTTGAAGTATTGCTTGCTAGGTTAAGTTAGAGTGGTCTTGTTTTGATCTTGCCCTTTGTCCATGCCTATCAGTTTGCCTTAGAGTTCTTTATAGCTTGATCAACAATGTTTAGGAGTTCCCTCTTTGATTTATTAAAGTTATTGTGTCATCTTATATGTTTTTTAATTCTGAAGGTGAAATTACTAAAGTCATAGAAGCTTTTCTTGCTTTCTTTGTTTCATTGAAATTTTTATCTTGGATATTTATTTGTTTAAGTATTGTCATTGAGTAAATGGTTTACCCTATCTCATGATTAGTATATTTTTCTTATCATATTTAAGACCTTCTTGTTTATGGGTATATGACAAAGGATACTTCACTGCCCTTTTCCCTACCTTGTTTTACCCCAACTTAATGTCCACTTCACTTCACTCATGACCTTAAGGATCCATTGACCACACTAGATTGGCCCTGTTATACACTCTGATTCATTATTGAGATAATCATGACCTTCATTGACTCCATATCCCAATGATTTAAATACCTCTCACTCCACCTATTCTACCTGTTCATCTTACCCAACCAAAACAATCAACAAACCCTACACTTAACAAGTAGCCTAAAATCAACCATCTAAATAAAATAAGAACACATCCTTTGCATTTAATAAAGAGAGCCCTCTCTAAGTCTAGGAAGGCTATGTCCTAGGACTCCAAAGACTGGTTTCATGTTGCCCTGTCATTTGGTCTACTAATATGCCAAATCACGAGACCCCAACATTCTAGCAATCACGGTGGGACATTCTGAGTAAGTCACAGGATGAAACATTCTCTACCCATTGATTCATTTCCACCTCATCGCCACACTAAAATTTTGGCGATCACGGTGGGACCTTCTGAGTTAGTGACAAACTAGGTATTCCTTAGATCTCAGAAAACTCACAAACATCCTTAGATTGGTATTCAGTTGTTGATCGTGGACAAAAAGTACATCCTTAAAATAGTAAGCATCCTCCACTTGGCGACTCCACTGATATTTAGTAGCCCTATTGACCCCAATAGTCCTCATAGACTCCCCTGGGAATGCATTGAGCAATCTTAATCATGCTGATGGTGGACAACAAAGTTGAAACCTTCCACCTGGCAACTCCACAACTCTTAATAGATCTAAAGATTCCACTGGTAGAGAAATATAGATTGGTTGAAAAGATACAATGACCCTTTCTAATTTACAAAAATGGATACAAAGATACAAAGGAGATATGCTCTGATGAACAGAGATCATATCCCTAGATTTCCACATAAAATGCCTGAGATAAATTGGTTAAAAAACCTGCCTATATTTCAAAATGAAAAATGTGATGACCCCTTGCTACATGTCATCAAATTTCATATACATTTATGGAGGTTAAAGGTTGAATGGCATGAAGACTGCCTCATGAAAATTTTCATGGCAACATTAGAAGGTAAGGCAAGAGAATGGTATGAATGGTTGAAGCCTGGTATTTTGTTTTCCTTAAAATATCTCCACAAGATATTTTGTGAGAATTATAAAGAAAATTATCCATCTCTATCATTAGCTGAAAATTGTTGTGATCAATCTGAAGACCTCATGCAATGCCTTATAAACATTGATGAAGATTTAGGAAATTATTATCTTGAGAATATATTAGAAGCCATTCATAAATTCCATTCTCAAGATAGCTATCATGACAGCCTAGAATAGTTGGTTGATGAAGAAATCAATTAAGGAATAGAAGGAAACCCACAAGATCTCTCTGAAAGCACAAGTGATGATTTATCATCCCTTCTAAGTGAGGCTCAAGAATATATTCAACCTCAAAATAATCCTTCACAAGAGAGAGAGAACTGTTGTACTTCTATCCAAAGAAAGAGAAAAATGCCTCCTCTTTTAGCTGAAGAAGAAATAAATCAAATGCTAAACATGCAGCTAGCCTCTAAGCCTTTATGTGAACAAAACATTTATGTTCATTCTCCTACCAATCCCATCTACCATACATCAGATAGTGAACTTGTAGATAAACTCAAAGAAGAACAAACTAACAATCCAATATGTTTTATTGATTATGTTACTTATGTTGATAATTTTCCAAATTTTGATCAGTCTAATGATGATGTCCTCCAAACATAAACTAACCTTGCAGAGAAATAAATAGTTGATTCGTGGGATGAAGGTCACTATCATCAACTTGAAAAAAGTAAGCAACCAATACAGGTCACCTGTGAAACTAATGAGGAAAGCCTTGAGAGTTTACAAGTAAGTGAGGAGTCACTGACTCTTTTCTCTGCTTCACTTTAGTCCATCAGAAATAACTTTCATGTAATTGGAAATCAACAGTCTTTCAGTTTTGATGTTGAGGTTGGGGAAGACAAAGAACTTCTTGAGTAGATCATTAATGAAGAACCTCTTCCTAAAATGGATGAGGAAATTATTTATGACTTAAAATTATCCTTAGCTCCAGATTTGCAGCCACCAAGTCCCATTGAAGTTCAAATTTCAGGTGAAATCTTGGAAATTGACAATCACATGATAGTTGTTGCACTGCCTTCTCAAGAATATTTATTACCAAAGAATACTTCTGCTCATCAACATGATGGTCTTCATATAGAACTCAGCTCACTCTATCATAACACATTAGGTTTTCTAGAGGATAACATTTCCATTTATGATGAATCTACTAGTTCAGATGATAATAAGGAAGAGGTGGATTTTCTTTCCCTGTTGAGTCCCAAGCATAACCAAGTGGAAGAAGGAGTAGTCCTGAATGAAGCTTATGTCTCAAATCCTCTAGATCAGGTATTATTCCAAGATCCATTTTTTGTTTTCCTTGAGAAATCTAAAGGAGGAGTGTGTTCTACCAAGAACAGTCTATTGCAAAGTGTGAGAAAAAATTTAAGCATTAATATCTGAAAAAAACTGAGGTGGAAGTGGCCTTTTGATTTCTTCAGCACTCTCAAAGAGCTGAAACAAGATCAATCATGGAATCATCTGCTTGATTGGCTATATTGTAAAAGGGAGTTCACCAAATGAATGTATATCATTTATAGGTTATATTAGGATAGATAGGTATGCAAAAGAATTTCGGCCTTGTGAGCATCTTTTAGTTCTAGATTGTTTGGAAAAAATGAAAAAATAAAAACATAGAAAGAATGAAAAAGATGGAAGATTTGAAAAGAGGTAAATCCCCATACCTAAAAAATAGTACTACTAAAAGTGAGCAACCTTAAATGCCACTGCTAGTTCAAAAATAAGGTCTTGTTTCAGTCATCTAGCCTAATCATGGCTGAAACATGTTTTCAATTTATTGTTGATCAGTTAGTGAAATTTAGCTGGTCAAATTTCAAACTTAACTTGTCAAAAGATAGATTAGGAAAGAAAGATACTGGTTCCGCATGCTTAAAACAGAACCAAGGAGAAAAATGGGGATGAATAGAAAATGATATATCTCAGCCCTTATTTTTCTAGTCTTATTTTGTACAAAAATAATATTTGTGTGCAACTTATTCTTATGCCACAAACCCATGGTAAGTCAGATTGTCTAATCCTGATTTAAAACATGCTTTCAATTTCATGTTTATAGCTTAGTGAATGAATCCTGTCAAATAGCTTAATCTTGATAGTTGAGTAGTCTAGGTAGAGAATAAGAAAAAATGTCAGGAAAATAGGTTGGGTAGGTAAAGATGAAGCTGATCTAATCATGTTTTTCAGATTTATTAAGATCACAACTTCAAATCAATCATCCACAAGTGAAAAGAGGTAAAAATTTGCCCAATGGATGAGGCACTGTTCTCCATAAAAACCATAGATCTGAAATTTCTGGACACTTCCTGGAAAGGATCTGCCCTCCCCAAGTGGAGCCACTTTGAGTCATCAGTAATTTTTTCTTTTGTAGATGACTAAATTCTTATACTAGATTTCTAGAAACAAAGTTCATGAACATGGTGAGTTCTAGAAATCTCACTACCTTCATTTTCCTTAGGATATTTTTTTCACTATTTCATCATCCCATCATGTCAAGCTCAGCTCACCCATCCCAGAAAACCCTTCATGGGCTCATGTCACTCATTTTGTCTATGTTTTGTCACCTTTAGCCTCAACCCTCTATTTTTGTTTGCCTAAACAGCTCCACTACTACCTAGGGCCACCAATCAACCCTCTCTCTTATATCTCCAGAAATTCCTCAAGCATTGATGGTCTCAAAACTATCTTTGTAGGCTCTTTAGATAAATCAAGAAATTTGGATTTTGGATCTTCAATACATTAGTCTATCAAAAATGCATTTTTACACTTGATGACCTAAAATCCAAGCTTTTCAGTCAAAGGCCAAGTCCAAAGAACCTTCCACTATCTCACCTAGGGATTCATAAGTCATAGGGTTAATTTGGTGTTCTAAAATCTATATTTTTCCTGTGTAAAGAGGTTTCATTCAAAGAAGAAGAAGGTCAAGTAACTTTGTCCAAAACTGATTAAAAAACCCTTCAAAGAAGTCCTCCTTGGCCAAAGAACAAATTCTGTAAGGGACAACTGCCCTTAGGCACATTTCTGTAAAGATGATCAAGTTGGTCATCAACATAAAAGAGGTAAGGTAATGGGATTAAATCATGACAAGAGGACATCTACAGTAAGAAAAGGGCAGCCAGCCTAGGTTTAAAGAGAATCAGGGTTTTGTGATTGATTGACAAGACAGTTTTTTCAAGAAAAGAAACATCACAAGGACCACTAGGATAGAAGACACCTCAACACAAACAAGAACATGTTGAAGATCTTGAGAAATCATGAATGAATAAGGGAAAAATGTGAGGTGAACTGAACATGAATGAATGAACTTGAAAGGGCTATAGGGAAATTAGAAGACAACACCGCTTATTTTTCTCTAACAGCCCTAAAACCTAAGAGTTTGGAAAGATGGACAGAATAGGTCAAATAAAGATGATAAGTCCTCCTTCATAAACAACAGAAGGCATTCAAAGGATATCCAAGGTGCCCTCTAGGGTTTGTCAAAACAACACTGCTTCACCTACACCAAATGAAGAAATGGTAAAGAATATTAATATGAGGGAGCCCTAGCTTTCAAAGGTATAGTCAAAGGTATTCAAAATGGTCAAGACAAAGAAAACATAAGGTAAAGTGCCAAAGAAGAAAATCATGCTGAGAATAAGTTCACTCTTGAGAAAATGAGGTGTTAAAGTCCAAACAATGACAAATAGACCAAAAACCCTGTGTTATGGCACCTGCAGAAATCAGAAGTGGCCAAGGGAAAAACATGGTAAAATTGATGCACACATCTTTGCCAAAAATACCTCACTGTCAAAAATATCAGAAAAATATGAGAAATTCATGTTCAGGTAAATTACACTTAAGAAGGCCAAAAAGGATAAAAACAGTGTTCTCAGTTTGTCAAAAGCATGCCAAAGACAGTTTGAACAGTGCCCAAAATTTCAAAAGGTAAAAAGTGATGAAAATGACATCTACATCTCATTAGCCAGCCATCAACACAAAAACTTGAGAAAGTCTTCAAAACCTTGCAAAAGAGAAAAAGGTATCAATCAAAAGAAAAAGATTAAAAACATAAGTAAAGTGGGTTCTGTAACTTTGATTTATTTCATAGGGGTATAAAGGGCCTCCTTAGCCTTTTTCCATCTCATTTTTCCATTACAAGAGGAGAAAGTCTTTAGAGAGAAAAACAGGGTTTTTTGGCCGTTTTCTGGGCAAGTGTTTCTAGCACTACACAAATCACTGGCGCTATGCAAATACAGGCTGGCACTGTGCTAACCGACCGTCTACCCGTTCAAAATTGCACTATGCTGCGCTAATCAGCCCCAGCACTACGCAAATCTCGGGCGCTACGCAAACGTGGGCCCGATTCGCCTGAAGACCGGAAAACATTGCACACGCCCAGTGCTGCACTAAACCTCGAGCAAGCCTACCGGTGCTAGACTAACAGGCCAACCCGACATCACGGGTGCACAAATGAAAGGAGCCTCCAAAACAAGAAAAAACTTTCCTCAAGCTCAAATTTTGTCTTCCATTTGATTTCTGAAAGTTTACAAAGAGCCAAAAATTGGTAAGTAACCTCCTTTACTTGTCTCCAAAGAAATTTTCCATAAATTTTAAGTATTTTGGGGCTTTAAGTGTTCAAATCCTAATTGAGGTAAACCCTTAGTCCTGCATGCAAAGGAGCCTTTATTTTTAAACCTCCTTGAAACCAATTAATGTCATGTAAGGGTAACTAAGTTAGGGTGATTGAAATCCACTTTTGAGAAGGCCTACTAAAGCTACAAGGAAACTAAACCCTAAGAACCCTAGCCTCCACACAAGTCATTCTCCAAATTTGAATCCATCACCTTTTTCACCTTGATTCACCAAACCCTAATTTGTCAAACAACATCCCCAATCACCACGTCAAGAGCTGAGAAAATCAGTAGCAGTGATAAAGGTCAAAGGCCTTTAAGACCAAAACATAAGGGAGGAAAAGTCAATAGATTGGAGCCTCAAAGCACAGTGGCCATCACCTCCTCTCCCAGGATCTTATCATGCTTTGAAAGTGCAGGGTGTTTCCGTTTCTGTGATAAGGTCAAAGTGAAGAGCCACCCTAAGCTTACATGGATCCTCATTCTCAACCTACACAATAAGAACTCAATCCTTGCAGGAGTGGATTTTGATGTCTCAGTAGGTTCCATCTCTGAGGCCGTAGGTATCCCTGTTGTGGGTGAAAAATGGTTTAAAAAGGGAAAATTAGACAGAGAGTTTTTAGAGCCCTTTCTCAAAGCAAGGTATAGGGAAGTCAACAAGATAATTTTTCCTTTATCACACCTAAAACACATGTTTTCATCCTTGATGTTGGTTATTATGAAGTACTTCACCTGTGAGGGGAGATACTCCTGGCTAAACTCCTACCATGTCAGACTCCTCATGCATTTCACAAGGGTTAATATGCTTAACTTCCCCTACTATCTCTATAGGAGAATTGAGAAGATGTCTTTTTTTTTCCAGAGGAGGACTCCATCCCAAAAAATGCAAAGCTTATTTCACCATTCCTTGTGTTATTTCCTAAATCTACCTCAGGCTGAAGGAAGGCAGAATCTAGGGTAACATCAAACCACGCTTAATCTGGTAGCTAGCCCTACCAGATCAGGAGAGGGCTCTCTCCGGGTCAATCTCAGCAAAAATAATCAATGATTCTTGAGATGACTTGAAATAAAAGATAATTTTAGGCTAGGTATATATGTGAAAGGGTTTGATTTTATTTTGGGGGTTTTTTGTTGGAATCAAAGGGAAAGGAAGTTTTGGGTCCGGGGATGAGGCATAGTTTTTGCAGAGTTCTGAATGGGGCAAGGAAGGAAAATGTTTTGATGCTTTGGATTAAGTGAATGGATATTTTAGACCAGTGAGGAGCTAAAGAGGGCAAGAGGCTTTCAAGAATCCTCTTCAAACAGATGAAAACATGGAAAATTAAACAAAACTCAAGGCAAAGCAAAGCAATCTAATGAATTCCACCTTTATAACTTGTTTGTTTAATTTGAGAAGAAAGGAGAAGGAAAATGATATGCATGAAGCATCAGTAAACTTACAATCACAGAGAGAAACACACCATCAAAACATAGAGCCACATGGATCCCAAAGAGTGCTACAAACCCTAGTCTATTCCTTTGCCAAAATTGCAGAGATGAAATGTACAATGAAGTGCCAAGCAATCCCAAGTGTCCAACCTTGAAAATGACTGAAGAAATACAAGATATAGGCAAGCATAACTCATCCCCATGCCTCTAGGGGTTGAGATCACCATTCTAGGAGCTGTTTCAACAAGATCTAAACTAAGAACTGGAAAATAGGCAATGAAACAGATTGCCTCTATAAGATAGGAAACTGATTCATTCAATTACATTTCACTTTTTGGTGAATGAATCTACTTGGATGAGTAAAAATGTGCCAAAATTACATAAAAGTCATGAAATTACAACAAGTTACTTCATGAGATTCACATTTGGAGATAAAAAGTCAAACTGGCCAAAACTAGGCAAAAATCTGAACTACTGAGTGAAAATTAGGCCAAAATTCCCAATGCGCCGCGCCTGAAATCTCTATGCGTTGCGCCAATTTGCGGCTGATTTTGAGGGCCTTCCTGAAGTCAAAATTAAGTGAAGGATAGCTTTTTTGAAAGTGCTACCTGTCTAATTTCCAACCCAAGTGGAATTTCTGAATTTGGTTGCCATTTGCCCCTCCAAAAATCAAATCTCCCAACACTGCTTCCTGTGTGTCCAAAAGGTGGAAGAAAGGCCATTTTTAGGGTGTTTTTGACCCTTCAAGCAACCTAAAACTTGTAAAAATCCTTAGGTAATGGGTAGGCATGCATAATTTTTATGAAAAATTCAGAAATTCAAATTTTTCCTCAAGAGGAGTTTCCAATTATAAGCACGCGCCAAGTGGCGCAACGCGTCGGGCAGGAAAATCTGTTTTAAGGCCAAAAAATTCAAAATTGACAAAAATTTTCCAAAATTTCTTGAAATTTTGGCTGAATATCCACCATCAAGTGCTATTTTGAGCCAAAGAAGCTTCAGCCAAAATTTGGAGTCTATCATGCCTTTTGCAACGCTTTAGTGCCCTCCTTAGCTTTGCTTTCAGGATTTTAATTCGCGCCTTGCAAACATGATTCCTTGCCCAATAATGGTTCTTCATATGCCTGAGACGGTTATTTTTCTTGTTGGCCTTCTCCAAAAAAATCTCGATATGAATATTGACCCTCTCAAGCCAAGTCTCTCTATCAGCCTTAATCTCCTGCTCAATGGATGTCATCTCGGTTTGGCTTCTTTGGGCAGCTTGCCGGTTCTCACGGATGTTTTGCAACTCCATGATTGTTTTCTGATCTTCCAAATGTTTGTTTCACTGCTCCAAGTATTTTATGATCCATTGGTCTCTTTGCAACTTGACGGTCAATGTGTCTATCTCCTCCTTCTGCTCCTGAATAGTCTCTCTCAACTTTGAGCTCGGAGAGTTCAAATCCTCATCAATCAGTATGAAACCTGTGTCTTGACCTCCTGAAGGCCCCTCATCCTACATAGGCCTCTTACCTCTATCCTGTACCTATACCTGTGTTGCTGATGACGGCAACGAGACCCCTTCCCCCCCAGGTGGAGATAGTACTCCCCGGGCTGCTGCAAATAATCCTCTAGTGCCTCTCTGATAAGTGATATATATCGGCACACTAGTAGTCTCTGCCTCCTGACCTCTATACTGATGTGAAGGTTCACCTGCATCATGAATAACCTCTGGAGGAACCTAAGGAGCTGTGAAGAAATCATGGGAAATGAAATCCTCCCATGAAATACCCTGCAATCCAAGCTGATGTACAACCACGATCTTAATGAGTGCATAGTAATAAATACTGTTGTATTGCTGCTCGGGAGTTTTCCTTTGCACAAGAGTGGTCATTCTCTCGATATTCCGGCACATGAAATAAGGGATTTTCATCATCCTCACCCTGGTGAAATGCATCAATAACCTGATATGGTAGGCATAGAGGCGTGAAAATTTGCCCTCACAACTGAAATATATGATAATGATTTTCATCAAAGGCGCATAGGAATACTTTAGAAATTGAAATGGAAACACTCTGTTGAGTTGCCTCACAAAGCTAGGCCTGATATATGGTTCATAATGCACTCTATCCACATGTTGTCTTTTGTTCCGTTGTTCACCCACATTCGGTATTCCAGTTGCTTGAGAGATAGTTTCCGGTGTAAAAGTGAAAGTTACACCAGCAAGAGTTACCTGACCATCATGTAAATTCAATACAAACAAACGAGCCAACTCCTGATGATAATGAATCCTAGCAATCATTTCACAAAACTGATAGCATGATTGCTCTCGAAAACATGCCATGGCAAGTGGACAAGCCTGCAATTCAGCCAATGAGGTGGGCTCTTCTCTCACATGTCTACCACTCTTATGAGGCCTTCTAGGTGCATGTAACTCAGTGGTGGAATCATTATCTCGGTCATATGATGTATCAGTATCTGTCTCCATGATGTCCAAGGTCTATGCAAGGTGTATGTTCGCTTGTATGAGATGAAAATGAGAATTTGGGTTCTTTTGTTTTAGTGCCAAATGTATGGTAGTGTGGGAGGGACTGTGGGGAAATAGGGCAGTGGGGACAATGGAATTTAAACAAGTGGAATTTTCCTTTTGAAAACTTGTGATTTGACAAATTTAGGGACAAGGGACAACCACTTGATTTTTTTGGGTAAACTTAGAATTTAGGTAAATTTTGCAAATGGGATAGGGATAATGGGAATGAGATGGGTATGAGTGGCTTTAAGGATGTACGGGGATGGAGGATAGACTGTAGTGATGAGATAACAGTGATGGGAAATGGGAAAAATAAGGTGGGGAGGTGAAAATGTTTGGCACCAAAGCCAATTTTTAAACACCAACTTCAAAACCCTAAGGGAGCAATTCTCAACAAAATGATAAGGTTTGGGTTTTGTGTATTCAAATTCGCATAATCAATCATATAATCACACCAAGCATGGGTTTATGGGCAGTAGAAGATCATATGAACTTACTCGGAGCAAGAAGGACCAAGTCGGTTCAAAAATTTGGAAGCAATGGCAAAACTTAGCGTTTTTGGCCAATGCGTCGCGACCACTGCCCAGTGCGTCGCGCCCTCCTGATGCGCTGCACTAGTTTAAATTTAAATAGAGGAGAGTGGCCCTATGCGCCGCGCTCAGCCTATGCACCACGACCAATGACCGATGCGTCACGCCCCTCTGTTTCAACACAGTTCGGCCTCCAAACTTGTTTCTTCACTTCCTCCACGATTTTCTTTGACTCATTGATGTCTTTGGCGTGCAAATGAATTATTGAAAGACAAAAATCATATTTGTACCAAAGACTTTGATTTTTGATTTGAAAAAACCCACTTTACAATGTTTGAAAACTTTGGCACTTTTTCAAAAGAACTCTGTATTGCTTGGTTTTGATTTTTGGACTAAATGATGAGTTTGTTGCCTATTTTGCAGGGATGGATGGCACAAAGTTTTGGAAAAGGTGACCAGGGATGCGAATGGAGTGTTATTACAACTAAATAATTTGAAAATTACATTGCATTTGTTACAAAAGGATAAAAAAGACAATCTTTCTTCAAAACAGAGTTTTGAAGAAAAATCATTATCAAGCATTATGATAATGAATTTTTTGCACTGAAACCTTATTTGATGCTTCCTCATGTGCCTTGCTGACATTATTAGACATTTTGAGACCTGATTAATAAAACCCTAGACTTAATGAGACTAAAAACCCTAAAATGACTCTTTGCCTACCAGGAGACCAAAAATGACTGTAAATGATTTTGATGAACAGAACTAGACCAACAGGTACATGACATGAGGGATATGAGTGACAAGACCCTACCATCAAATGATCCATGCTCCTAATGGAATGCAGCTGACTAAACTGAGTGAGACACCTAAAATGAAATGCAACAAGAGAAATTTGATCTCTGATGGAGGGAGGAAGATACTGACGCTAACATTGGCTCCAATGGGGATGGTGGCTCCTTGGAGGTGCCAAGAACTACATATCTCTGGGGAAGTAGGCAATGCCTTTTTCCATTAGGCTATGGAGTCAATAACTTCAAACCCAAAACAAATCATACCAATCCAAAAACATATACATACTGCAACCTGTACATAAACAAATACCGAAACTGAAATGTTGCCTTTGGCAGCTTATTTATTTACAAATCTACCCTAATTTGCTGCAAAACCAATAGATCAAGTAAGACTATAATTCCAGATCAACCAATCAAGTAACTGTGACAAGGATGCTGCTTGAAAGTGCTTCAACCAGGACACAAATGTAAATTCTGACAGTCATACATGCACATAAAAAGTCTGGTTATGTAAAAGACAATTTAATCTATCATTCAAACTAAAAAAAATTTCCATGTACGTTGCAATAGGATCGCAAAAACTAGACTCTATTTGCTGCCCCAACTCCACAATACATGCTTCCAGCTACAAACTGTCAATGCAAACATCCACGGGCAGCTCTATTGTTTCTTTTTTTGAAGGAGGGAGAGTTTCCAAGTACTTTTTGGGATCTCAGAATTCATATGATAGGATCTAATCATTTAAATACTGAATCTCCTTCTCAAATTTTTCAACAACTAACTCAAAGAAACCAATTTTAGCTTTAGGAGGAAACTTTGGAGATCTCAAGAATTGAAGCACAACAATGAAAAATACTTCATCAATTTCAATATCCACTAACTGATCTCTAACTTCTTTTAAAACTTCAGAAAGAGCAGGGTGTTGACGGGAAAATATGTCCAGCCAACAGCAGGGGATCTCCCTGGTAAAAGGTCCCAATTAGACCTTGAACCGTTTGGAATAGGGATCCCGTTCAGGGTGTGGGTCCGGCTACCACTGATTTCTCCTTTCTTTGGGTCTCGCTTGAACTCTATAAAACAGTGGATACACACCTAATCAAATGATACAAGACATATGATTGATGCATTAAATGTACATGTAACACTATGAGTAGCAAGAGGAAATAATAAAGCAAGAAGACCAAAGGAGATGTTGTTAACAACACTTCATTAGGGTCATTCTTATAAACTGTTCTGACCACAAAGGAAACAATTCCTTATGGCAGGAACACCCTTCACTTCCTAAAATTTTTAAATGGTAACACAAATGGTAATAAACAAAGCCATCAGCGCTCATTAAGAAAGTGAAATGAACTCAACCACCATTAACATACTCAGCAAACTGTTATGCAATTGTGATATGAATTAAAGAAATAGTTCCCTTAATCTAAAGACGTTCAGAAACTGAAAACATAATACTCAATAGCGCTCATACATATGACAACACCAGATCCACAAAGGGATTTTTCAAAATGCTTGTATTCATGCTTAAATGTATAATCCTATGGTAATACAATATACTCAGCTCGAGTCCCAAACAAAAGATCCTTTTCCCAGCTCCCGAAAGGAGTATTTATAAGAAAAAACTTGCCCTTTGGGCTTCCTTGACTCTTCATCTTCATGACCATTTGGTTTCCTTGTGACCTGGTCTGTTCCGCGACCCGCGACCTCAGATCATCCGTGACTTGTGACCTCAAATCATGCGCGACCTGCGACCTCGGGAAAATCAGCGACTTGTGGCCTTCTTTGGGCTATCGTTGGATTTTAAAACAATATTCTTTGTGCCACATCCTTTGCTTTGAAAAATGGTCCTCTCTCTTGCTGGAAAAAATTTGGCTCATTGCGCAGCCCAACAACTTCTACCTGCAGTCGCATAGCTTAGGTTACATGTCTTCATTGACGAATAATAATGATAGGGGAAAAATTAATTAATTTCACAAGCGAAAACGATAACTTTAGACCCCTGTGTGGTCAGGTATTGTGCCACAGCATGGCCTTCACTGAGATCTGAATGTTTGCAGCGGAAACCCTTGACAAGATGAAAGATCTTCTGCTTGTGCCATCTCCCACTGCATGTGATGCGTTTCTGGTTCCCATTTTGGTATTTTGGTATCAGGCTAGAACTGTACCATATAGCTCTCATGAGGGAGGTATGCATAGACCTCAGAAACCCCAAATAAATTATGCGCAACCCATAACAAGAAGTTTTTAGGGAAGCTCATGGTGTTCACATGGCACTGCCTTGGACACTATTTTGGTGCAGACAAGAGTTTCCCACATGAATGGGCAGACAACATTACTCCCTTCATATTCCACTTTAAATTTCTTTGGTCATTTTCCAACATGACCTTTTAAAAGTTTCTTTTCATTTTTTTTTTACTTTATGGATTTGTAATCAGAGAAAACCAAAAATCTCGGCTTTGCCCAATCTGAGACATGCTTCCTTTTCCCATAGCACTTTATACGTATATGCAGCAAATATCAATCTAGAAACACTATATTTACTCACTCGCTCTCTTGCATATGACGCATGGACAACTTCTCATCTTCTCTCTATCAGTGATGGACTTTCTCTGTCATAAGGACTTCCTTCTCTCTCATCTGGTGGGGACATTAAAAGACAAGCTGTGGGACCTGATTAGATTATTGAACCATTACGTGCCTTTTCTATTACAAGTCGCAGCTTTTGTTTGCCCCACAGATTAGCGACTCAGCGACCTGGAGGGGTCGTGTGACTCTGGCTTCAAAAGGTCACAAGGTCGCTACTACTGCCAAGTCGCATTTCATACTGGTTTCATAGATATGCGACTCAGCGACCTCAACTGAATTTGTGACCTCACAGGGTCGCACAGTCGCAGATTCAGGCAAGTCGCACCTTATTGGACTTTGGGTGTGCTGCGACTCAGCGACCTGGGTTGTTCTGAGCCAGGAGTCACGCTCTTTATTGCTGCACAAAGTGCAACTTGGTGATTAATCTTCCCTTGGGGATGATTTCCCTGTGCGCACGTTGAAAAAATGATAAGTGCGATGTTTATCTGAGGCATATAGGTGCTAGCGCTCAGTTAAACAGAGTCGCTGTGATGGGATTTCACGGAACATTGCACCATAATGTTTCCTCTTCCAGCGAACTGTTACAAACAACAACGATTACTTTCGCCTTTTACTGCATGCAGCAACATGCACGTTCTCTTGGTATGTCAGGTTCATCATTTTCACTGTGTTTTGTCCGATGCTAAATGCGACGCACAATCGATTTTGAAAGCGGGATCATGCATATTGATCGCGCTGAAACCTTTCTCCATGAAATGTGTTAAGGGAGGCGTGATATAGCCACCAAAGTTGCTCTCTTCTTTTCAAACAGATGTATGCGGTGTTTCAATTCTTTTGGAGTGCGCATTCTTTTTTAGGGTGGCAACCAACATGGATCACGAGGTTTTTTAATTGTGCTGTGGTATACGTTAAATATCGCCACATATTTGAAAGTTGAACCTTGCGTTGCACTCCAAACTCCTATAAAGTCAAACAACAACATGCAACAGCGACATAGCCCGTGTGTAATGGTTATGGCACCTTCACGCATTTCAACACATGATCCTTTTGTTATCTACATCTTCACTCTTTCCTTCCAAGTGCGCTGGCCGCCATTGGATGCAAAACACCTTAGATCTACCACACGTGGAAGCCAAGCTTAAAACGATGCCCTTTGGAGAATTCTGATTATTTGGGTGGCCCATGCGAAATAGATAAAGCCTGAAATATTAACAATCGGACATAGGCCTCCACAAAATCAGTCTCACCGAGAATTTTCAATCGTTGCTTCTTGATAAGTTTGAGAGCTTTGTCACTAATTGGTTCACTATTATCTTCCACCTGGTAATGGTCAATGAGTTCCGTGATCAAAATCTGTTGGATAGAACAATATTTAGCACAAATTCTTTTCCTGCTTGAAACTAATGGGCTTTTCCACCATAGAATTCTACATCTGGTATATAGCTGAAAACTGGTGTAATTAAAAAACATATTTGATATTACTCCATGCGAAACCTCTAACAGTCGCAGACAATTGGAAGGGATCCAAAACTCTTCACGAAGATTGAGAAATATTTGGACACCTATTTAAACATGCTCTAGCACCCCAGATAGCATCAACACGCTCCCTTGCTTGCGCGTAGCAACACAATTATCGCTCGTGCATGGCAGCATGCATTGGGCAGCCTGCGTGGGAAACTGAAATTTTATGGTTTCCACTCCCTCGTTTGCGCGTAGCAACATAATTTTCGCTTGTGCATGGCGACATGCATTGGGCAGGCTGCGTCCATGTGATGCGGCATGGAGAGTAGGGATTCACGCTATCCAGCTCATCATGAACAAACATCAGAAGCTTTGACGGGGAATGAGACACGTGGAAGATGAATCTGCATTTTCTGATGGGGTCACATGGTCGGATAATTTCCTTGGGTTGCAGCTCTCCATGGGCATATCACTCTGTGACCTTGCGACCTCGGAGGGGTTGCACAGTCATGTGGTCGCGTTTCTTTCCCAGTAGCATGCATCACAACTTAGCGACCTGAAGGGGTCGCGGGACTGCTCTTACAGAGGTCGCAGGGTCGCAAGTTGCATTTTCATTTGCTCTACCAACCATGCGACTCAGCAACTATTTCTTCTGCGTTTAGTTGTAATTCGTGTGAAACACTTTACTCTCTCCATCGAAAAATCATCCAAAAATCACGTAGAATGGTGCCATGCGTTCAACAGGCTTGCATGCATTGTAAACCAGTGCTACAAGTACTCCACGCATAACGCGACTGACACCTTTCTTCTGCCAAATAAGAAACAAATAGTTTTTCCCACGAAAATAATGTTCCACATTCATTGTTGTGTGGATTCAATGGAGCATTTTTCTTTTCCTCAGATTTGTTAGCGGTGGTATATTTCAAAGACGTAAATGAATAAAAAGTTTTCATGCCAAGGCCAGTAGCGCATCTTCCGATCAGGGTTGACAAGGCTGAAGAAGGGTGATCCGATTTTTGGCATGCGAACTCAACTTGGCACTTGATTTGACGTGGACCTTGTCTTCGCATGATAGGTGAGTTGGACCTGCTCTGTCACCCATTTTGCATTTAATAGCCTGCTCATAGCTAGCATCCGGCGGTTAACAAACCTGCATCAATAATCTCCATCTGACATTGCTTAAAACCATGACTCAGCATCGTTCAACGCATAGTTTGTTTAACGCATCGTTTTATGATCCTGCGCTTGGTGTGACTGTTATTGTGCTGCAATCATTATACATGCCATCGTGGCTTTATTAACCTTCCGCTCTAAATTTTTTGTCACATTATGCTTCGTAGTTCTCGACCACCACACACACACACACACACACACACACACACACACATATATACGCTCCGAATGTTTCATGCAGTCATTTGAGCCCCTTTGCAACATTTTGATATGGTTCTGATCCACCCTCTTATACGGCTTTGAAACCATATGGTTCTTGCACCGCTTAAAACGTGGTTAAATATTGTCAATTATAACATGCCACTATAGGTATAGCATTCCGCTCCATGTTTTAGTTGAAAATTTTGACAACCATGTGTGTATATAAAAATTTACCATAAGTTGAAAACCTGCCATTGAACTTTTGGCTCCATGCAACGTGTCCGTGTAGTTTCATTCCACCAATCTCACGTGGTTTGAAAACCCCATTGCTTTCGCGCCTTGTTTTAATTATACAACGTTGATCATTTTCTTTTCCTCAGATTGTTAGCGCAAATAAATAAAAATATTCACGCCAAGGCCACCACCTCATAATACGAATGCTTCTTGTTTTGAAAGATCGAGAGTTGAAATCTGCTACTCAAGCCACATTGATGGCCCTTTTAATATTAACCCTTTCTATCTTGTCGTTCTAGAGACTCTCTTTGCATATAAATCAATGTGCCTGGCTACCAAAAGGTGTATGCATTTAAACATGACCTTTTAGGTTCAATTTGAAGTTCTCTATCTCTTATGGTCTCGCATAGACAAACTTTATGGATATGTAAGAGCAAAGGAGACTAGGGTTTTAAGGCCTTTTCATTCCTCCACATTGTACTCCTTGCAGCATAAATAATTCCACACTATGTTGCTCAGGATTAATAAATGTTGCTTCTCAAAGGTGCGTTCACATATTTGAAACTCTGTCGTTGTCTTGCCACACCAACATGTGTGCTTTCACACTGCTGCCCGGCATGAGAATGCCTTGAATGAGATTGTCATTCTCTAGAGAAATCTTCTGAGTCTTCTTTGTTCACCGGGCTATACTTCAGGCTAGACTTGTCGAAGTGGTGAAATATGTTCCTTTGTGTGCAGACATCGACATGGAGCTGACATTGTGCAGGATCTTCAAAACTTCTTCAGAAAATACTCCATCTGGTCCTTACGTAAGCTTAGATCATAGCAAATGCTTCTGGTTTATGCGAGATGGCATCTGGTACGGAAATTTTCAAATGGATCATTTCTAAGTACCTGGTGTGCACTAGTGAAGAAAGCCTTTTGCATCAGTGACAGAAAAGGCTCTTTCTCTGCTCAACCTGTATCACACCATCATCCTTTTAATAGTACTGGTCGCTTGCTTCTCCTCCTCCCCTATCTTGCAACTTTGGCCTTGTCGTTGAGCTCAATTTTATTTCCCTTGATGTCATGACACGACTAAGGAGTTTGTCACCCGTGGGGTTGACCTGTGTGGAACATTACGACATCACAATTACTCTTTGATGATGAGATTAACGAGCTTAAAATACGTATTCAGTAAACATGCTTAATGACCCACGGTGAGAGGGCCTTTGATTTTCAATACACAAAAGGTTTCCATTCAAATTTACGCATGGCCATCTCATGGCGCAACTGCGGGAAGAGTGTTCGAGCGTATGTTGGATGATCCCTCCCACATATGGCATGATTGCAGCAAAAACATCAGATCATGATGGTGAGAAAGCTCATGAGGGGTTGGGGATAAGTCAGTGGGATGTCACTGATTGCAGGTCGGGCGAAAGACTTTAACGCCTAAGCGAGCAGAGGGGGGAACCCGAAATTTTAAATATGCCCAAAATTTTGGGTGATGTTGTAGCAGCTACAACAAATGGCAAACGACTGGTAGAATCCAGCATCTCTTTCGATATTGCAACAATAGTCTGAGTCCAGATAGTGATGCAAGGGAATATTGAACAAGTTCCACAGGTACCCTTTGTATTACTTTGGCCCTTTACAGGTATGCCTAATCCTTGTGCCTCAACTAGGTTTCGCTAATCAGAAACACAACAAAGAGAAAGCTCACAGACGCCAGTAGCTTGTTGATGATGTGAAGAGCAAGGTAGTGGGTTTATTATTTTCAGGATTTTTTAAAGTAAGTTTCTGGTGTTGCTCCGCTGCCAGCAGGCCTGGATAGTACCCTGGCGGAGTCACTTCAAGAAATCAAAAACGTTACTCCGCTGCCAGTGAGCCTGGTCAGTACCTCGGCGGAGTCATTGCATTACCTCTCTACGCAGGAAGCCTTTCTCGATCCTTTACCCTTATTTGTTTCATGTGCTTATAGAACTTATTTTCATGTTCTCGTGGAACTTATTTTTCATGGGCGGATGAGGGATCCTGACTTATTTTACGAGCAAGAGAGGTTGTTTCTTGTTTTACAGAAACTAAAAGATATCCTTATTTGGGTTTGCCCTTGTGCAAAATCTTCACATCCCATCTACCACAATAGGTGAAGCACGCAAAACAGATCATTAAGATGTCCAAGATAATGCTGGGCACAAGGGTTAGGCTTACACTCATTAGGTCTCCCACAAGCAACCGACTCGTATCTCCCCAGATAAATAAGTTTAGACTCATAGGCATCTTGTTGAGAATGCGACTTTGATGACTTGTCCTAAGAGAAAACTGCCTCTTGAGATAGCCATCGCAACCTCACGCAAACAATGGGGTTATTTTTTTCAGCAACCGGGTCAGAACAAGTCCGCAAGGTGGTAGGGTTTCAATGATGGCTCATGCAGTGAGAGGCGATATGTGGAATCTTTTCAAATCTATATCAACAATCTACGGAAATGATGTGAGGAAGACAATGTATGACACAATGTAATAGACGGGGCTCAAGATGCAATGCACGCCATGTGCGAGAAAAATCAACTGGTTGTAGGTGGGAAAGAGGCGTAATGCAAGTAGTGATTATATATGCAGCATCCAGCAACTGAAAAAGAAATGAGTGGAAAATACTTGTAACATGACGATGCCTAAGATATTAATCGTAAACAAAAATAACAAACGCACTTTTTTAAATCTAAAAAAACTTTTAACTAACAAATTTTATTAGCAAGTCCTAGCCAGCCTACACCTAAAACCCTAGCTTAACTAATGATGCGGTAAGGTTATGTGAAATCATCTTTCCAGTGCAGCCACCGCATAAGTTCCTGACCTGCAAGAACGACAATGTTCACAATCAGAGCCAGCATACAAAATCGTGCACCAACAAAAAGACTTACCTGAAGAGCATGTGCAATGGCAAGAAGATCATGGATACATACCAAACAACATGCCAGAATAGATCGTGTAAGCTGAATCCCACTCTTATCTTGATACACAGCAATATGTTATTGAAACTCAACATTATTGATAAATGACACAAATCCATTCATGCACGATCCTCGATCTGAGGGGTGATGGGTAAGCCAATTCCTATTTGTAGGCACATCCATCGAATAGGGTTGGTCAAGTTGACCGGCAATATCATCATGGTGTTGAGGACCATCAGCTTTATGGAATGGAAACAATAATCATGTGCCAGGGGAATTATAAATGCTTGCGCATCGGAGTGCAGAAACCCTAGTTTTGAAAACCCTAGTTCAGGGTTGCTCCTGGGTTTGGTCAAGGGTATGAGGATCAAACCCTGGACCTTTGAGCGGGGGGTTTCCCAAATTTAATGGTTTGGCGAGATCAACATGCGACTGGATGTGAACATCGATTGTGGTGGGTTGCAAAATGTCAGTGGGCTTTGTATCAATTCGGTCAAATTTTTATGCACTGACAGATTGATAATCCAAAGTATCAGCTTCTCTAGATTTGCTAGGGTGGGGTGAATTCGATGTGGTTATGCTGGGTGGAGCATGGTACTTGGGGATCGTCATTTGAGAAATGGTTGGCAGAAGCTGAGGCACTTCGATTTTCTGATGGGTACTTGAATCTTCCCAAAGCGAATCATTGAATTATGGTGTCTCCATATGGTCGGAAAAGAGATGCGAGTGATATTCCTCAGCGGTATGATGGAATATGTTTTTAGATAAGCAGGGATCGCTGTAACCATTGATTTGATCAAGTTGGGTACCTGGAAAGTTAGGCTTCCCAGAAGTTACCAACTAGGATGGGTCAATAAAGAGGACATCTTGAGGTTGCCCGGACAGGAAATTGCTCCTATGGCTGTCTAAAGATTCCGAGTGAGAAATATCAGATCTAAAAGATTCATCAATTTTTAACTGTGATTGTGAAACACCATCTGTGTGCTTATGATTGTCGCTAATACTAGTATAAAATTTTTTTGAATGTCTCGAAGAAATTACTGGTGTGGCCGGATCGTGAAATAAATCGGGGAATAATGAACGAACAGATTGAGTCGCAGGGGCGTTAACCATACAAGGCTTTTTAACACACGCATCCGTGTCATTTAGAGAAAAAAATCATCTGACAGGCCTTGTAAGGGAATCAACTTTATGCAGGGTAGGAGTTGATTCATAATCAGTATGCGAATCAGATTTAGGTTTGTGTCCAGGGAGACACCGAGTGGGCTCGAGGTAGGTTTCATGAACTGGGAGAGATAATGTGCCACTATGTTTTTCAAGCTCTGATTCAACATGGTGCGTGAAAGATTCAAAGGTAGTACCATAGGCTTTATCCCCATGCACCCATCCATCATTGCTCAGAACTTTCGAGGTCATAACTTGACTACCCGACAAATCAGGAGGAGGAGCGAGAATGTCACAAATAGCAATACTCTTCTGGGAGGCTGAAGTGTGGTCTGGACTTGGGGAGGTGGACAAGGAAACATTGGGGATGTAGTCTGAATAGCGGGAAACTTGCGGGTCATCATAGGGAACACTAGGATCAGGCTGGGTTGCTACTCGAAATTATTCAAGGGAAACGAGGATCACATATGTGAACTATTCTCTTAACAACTTCCAATCGACATCCTTTTCAGGGAACTCAAAACAATAATGAACAAATCTGATGGAAAATTCATCTAGAGGTTCTTGAGGTTCCATTATGATTTCATTTAGCTTTATCAATACACTTTGAAAATCGTACCTGTGAAAAGCTTGTTGTAATTCACTGGTGAGTTGTTCAAATGAACAGATGGAAGCCTCCGGCAATGTGTTGCACCATTGCTTAGCGCGACCTTCGAGGGTGAGGAAGAAAAACAAACAAATCAAACCTTCATTTTCAATTTCGTAGCGCTCACCAAAGTCATAGAAATCTAAAAGGTGTTGGGTTATGGACACTCCGTTTTCACCATCGAATTTTAGCCGGGACAAGTGATACATAAGCTCATCGGGGATGAAGTATCGAGGCTCATAAAACTCCGACAAACATCTCGGGAGAATGATTTGGGAACGAGCCATTATAGATATGAGATTAACTACAGGCTCTAAGGGCTCAGCTTGTCATCTGGCCCTCCTTCTAGTGCTAATTCTGTTGACGGGAAAATCTGTCCGGCCAACAGCAGGGGATCTCCTCGGTAAAAGGTCCCAATTAGACCTTGAACCATTTGGAATAAGGATCCCGTCCAAGGTGTGGGTCCGGCTACCACATATTTCTCCTTTCTTTGGGTCTTGCTTAAACTCTATAAAATAGTGGATACACACCTAATCAAATGATACAAGACATATGATTGATGCATTAAATGTACATGCAACACTATGAGTAGAAAGAGGAAATAATAAAGCATGAAGACCGAAGGAAGTGTTGTTAACAACACTTCATTAGGGTCATGCTTGTAAACTATTCTGACCACGAAGGAAACAATTCCTCATGGCAAGAACACCCTTCACTTCCTAAAAGCTTTAAATGGTAACACAAATGCTAATAAACAAAGCCATCAGCGTTCGTTAAGAAAGTGAAATGAACTCAACCACATTTAACATACTCAGAAAATTATTATGCAATTGTGATATGAATTAAAGATACAGTTCCCTTAATCTAAAGACGTTCAGAAACTGAAAACAAAATACTCAGTAGAGCTCATACATATGACAACACCAGATCCACAAGGAGATTTTTCAAAATTCTTGTATTCATCCTTAAATGTATAATCCTCTGGTAATACAATATACTCAGCTTGAGTCCCAAAAAAAATATCATTTTCCCAGCTCCCGAAAGGAGTATTTATAAGAAAAAACTTGCCCTTTGGGCTTCCTTGACTCTTCGTCTTTGCGGCCCAGTTCGGTTCCTTACGACACGGTCGTTCCACAACCGCAGACCTCGGCGCATCCCGCGACTTGTGACCTCGGATCATGCGCGACACACGCGACCTTAATCCCGGCCTTGTGGCCTTCTTTGGGCTATCATTAGATTTTAAAACAATATTCTTTGTGCCGCATCCTTTGCTTTGAAAAATGGTCCTCTCACTTGCTGGAAAAACTTTGGCTCATTGCACAGCCCAACAGCTTCTACCTGCAGTCACATAGCTTAGGTTACACGTCTTCATTGGCGAATAATAATGATAGGGGAAAAATTAATTAATTGCACAAGCGAAAATGATAACTTTAGACCCCTGTGTGGTCAGGTATTGTGCCGCAGCATGGCCTTCACCGAGCTCTGAATTTTTGCAGCGGAAACCCTTGACAAGATGAAAGATCTTCTGTTTGTGCCATCTCCCACTGCATGTGATGCGTTTCTGGTTCCCATTTTGGTATATTGGTAGCAGGCTAGCACTGTACCATATAGCTCTCATGAGGGAGGTATGCATAGACCTAAAAAACCCCAAATAAATTATGCACAACCCATAACAAGAAGTTTTTAGGGAAGCTCATGGTGTTCACATGGTGCTGCCTTGGACACTATTTTGGTGCAGACAAGAGTTTCCCACATGAATGGGCGGACATCATTACTCCCTTCGTCTTCCACTTTAAATTTATTTGGTCATTTTCCAACAGGACCTTTTAAAAGTTTCTTTTCATTTTTTTACTTTATGGATTTGTAATCAGAGAAAACCAAAAAGCTCGGCTTTGCGCAATCTGAGACGTGCTGCCTTTTCCCATAGCACTTTATACGTACAGGAAGCAACTATCAATCTAGCAACACTATATTTACTCACTCGCTCTCTTGCATATGACGCATGGACAAATTCTCATCTTCTCTCGATCAGTGATGGACTTTCTCTGCAATAAGGACTTCCTTCTCTCTCATCTGGTGGGGACGTTAAAAGGTAGGCTGCTAGACCTGATTAGATTATTGAACCATTACGTGCCTTTTCTATTACAAGTCACAGTTTTTGTTTGCCCCACAGATTAGCGACTCAGTGACCTAGAGGGGCCGCGTGACTCTGCCTTCAAAAGGTTGCAAGGTCGCTACTACTGCCAAGTCGCATTTCCTACTAGTTTCATAGATATGCGACTCAGCGACCTCGACTGAATTTGCGACCTCATAGGGTCACATAGTCGCAGATTAAGGCAAGTTGCGCCTTATTGGAGTTTGGGTGTGGTGCGACTCAGAGACCTAGGTTGTTCTGAGCCAGGGGTCACGCTCTTTATTACTGCACAAAGTGCGACTTGGTGATTCATCTTCCCTTGGGGATGGTATCCCTGTGTGCACATTGAAAAAATGATAAGTGCGATGTTTATCTGAGGCATCTGGGTGCCAGCACTCAGCTAAATAGATTCGTTGTGATGGGATTTCATGCAACATCGCACCACAATGTTTCCTCTTCCAGCGACCTGTTACAAACAAAAACGATTCCTTTCACCTTTTACTGCATGCAGCAACATGCACGTTTTCTTGGTATGTTAGGTTTATCATTTTCACTGTGTTTTTTCCGATGCTAAATGCGACGCACAATCGATTTTGAAAGCGGGATCATGCATATTGATCGCATTGAAACCTTTCTCCATGACATGTGTTAAGGGAGGCATGATATAGCCACCAACGTTGCTCTCTTCTCGTTAAATAGATGTATGCGGTGTTTCAATTCTTTTGGAATGCACATTATTTTTTAGGGCGACAACCAACATGGATCATGGGGTTTTTTAATTGTGCTGTGGTATACGTTAAATATCGCCACATATTTGAAAGCCGAACCTTGCGTTTCACTCCAAACTCCTGTAAAGTCAAACAACAGCATGCAACAATGACATAGCCCGTGTGTAATGGTTATGGCACCTTTGCACATTTCAACACATGATCCTTTTGTTATCTACATCTTCACTCTTTCCTTCCAAGTGCGCTGGCCGGCAATGGATGAAAAACACCTTAGATCTGCCACACGTGGTGGCCAAGCTTAAAATGACACCCTCTAGAGAATTCTGATTATTTTGGTGGCCCATGCGAAATAGATAAAGCCTGAACTATTAACAATCAGACGTATGCCTCCACAAAATCAGTCTCACTGAGAATTGTCAATCGTTGCTTCTTGATAGGTTTGAGAGCTTTGTCACTAATTAGTTCATTATTATCTTACGCCTGTTAATGGTCAATGAGTTCCGTGATCAAAATCTGTTGGATAGAATATGTTTGTTTCTCGTTTAACTTCAGGTTAGGAAACAATTTTTAGCACAGCTTCTTTCCTTGCTTGAAACTAACGGGCTTTTCCAACATAGAATTCTACATCTGGTATATAGCTGAAAACTGGTGTAATTAAAAAAAATATTTGGTATCACTCCATGCGAAACCTCTAACAGTCGCAGACAATTGGAAGGGATCCAAAAATCTTTGCGAAGATTGAGAAATCCTTGGACACCTGTTTAAACATGCTCTAGCACCCCAGCTAGCATCAACACGCTCCCTTGTTTGCGCGTAGAAACGCAATTATCTCTCATGCATGGCAGCATGCATTGGGAAGCCTGCATGTGAAACTGAAATTTTATGGTTTCCACTCCCTCGTTTGCGTGTAGCAACACAATTTTCGCTTGTGCATGGCAGCATGCATTGGGTAGCCTGCGTCCATGTGATGTAGCATGAAGAGAAGGGATTCACGCTATCTAGCTCATCATGAAAAAACATCAGAAGCTTTGATGGGGAATGAGACACGTGGAAGATGAATCTATGTTTTACGATGGAGTCGCATGGTCGGATTTCCTGTCGTCGCGGCGCTCTCCATGGGCATATCACTGCGACCTTGCAACCTCGAAGGGAGTCGCACGATCGTGGTCACGTTTCTTGCCCGATAGCATGCATCGCGACAGCGACTGAAGAGGTGTGTGCGTGCTCTACAGAGGTCACAGGGTCGCAAGTTGAATTTTCATTTGCTCTACCAACCATGCAACTCAACGACTATTTCTTCTGTGTTTAGTTGTAATGCGTGTGAAACGCTTTACTCTTTCCATCGAAAAATCATCCAAAAATCATGCAAAATGGTGCCATGCGTTCGACAGGCTTGCATGCGTTGTAAACCAGTGCCATAAGTACTCCACGCATAATGCGGCTGACACCTTTCTTCTGCCAAATCAGAAACAAATAGTTGTTTCCCATGAAAATAACTTTCCACATTCATTGTTGTGCTAATTCAACAGAGCGTTTTTATTTTCCTCAGATTTGTTAGTGGTGGTAGAGATTTCAAAGATGTAAATGAATAAAAAAATTTCATGCCAAGGCCGGTAGTGCATCTTCCGATCAGGTTTGACAAGCCTGAAGAAGGGTGATACGATTTTCGGCATGCTGACTCACCTTTTCTAGCGGTCAATGGCACTTGACTTGGTGTGAGAGGTGAGTTGGACCTGCTTTGTCACCCATTGTGCATTTAACAACTTGATCATAGCTAACATCCGGCGGTTAACAAACCTACATCAATAATCTCCATCCGACATAGCTTAAAACCATGACTCGACATCGTTCAACGCATAGTTTGTTTAACACGTCATTTTATGATCCTGCGCTTGGTGTGACTGTTATTGCGCTGCAGTCATTATACATGCCACTGTGGCTTTATTAATCTTCCGCTCTAAATTTTTTGTCACGTTCTGTTCCATAGTTTTCGACCACCACGTATATATATATACGCTCCAAATGTTTCATGCAGTCATTTGAGCCCCTTTGCAACATTTTGATATGGTTCTGCTCCACCCTCTTATACGTCTTTGAAACCATATGGTTCTTGCACCGCTTAAAACGTGGTTAAATATTGTCAATTATAACATGCCACTATAGGTATAACATTCCGCTCCATGTTTTAGTTGAAAATTTTGACAGCCATGTGTCTATATAAACATTTACCGTAAGTTTAAAACCTTCCATTGAATGTTTGGCTCCATGCAACATGTCCGTGTAGTTTCGTTCCACCAATCTCACATGGTTTGAAAACCCCATTGCTTTTGTGCCTTGTTTTAATTATACAACGTTGATCATTTTATTTTCCTCAGATTGTTAGTGCAAATAAATAAAAATATTCACGCCAAGGCCACCACCTCATAATACGAATGCTTCTTGTTTTGAAAGATCGAGAGTTGAAATCTTCTACTCAAGCCACATTGATGGCCCTTTTAATATTAACCCTTTCTATCTTGTGGTTCTGGAGACTCTCTTTGCATATACATCAATGTGCCTAGCTACCAAAAGGTGTATGCATTTAAACATGACCTTTTAGGTTCAATCTGAAGTTCTCCATCTCTTATGGTCTCGCATAGACAAACTTTATGGATATGTAAGAGCAAAGGAGACTAGGGTTTTAAGGCCTTTTCATTCCTCCATATTGTACTCCTTGAAGCATAAATAATTCCACACTATGTAGCTCAAGATTAATAAATGTTGCTTCTCAAAGGTGCGTTCACATATTTTAAACTCTGCCATTGGCTTGCCACACCAACATGTGTACTTTTGCACTGCTGCCCGGCACAACAATGCCTCGAATAAGATTGTCATTCTCTAGAGAAATCTTCTAAGTCTGCTTTATTCACCAGGTTATACTTCAGGCTAGACTTGTTGAAGTGGTGAAATATGTTCCTTTGTGTGCAGACATCGACATGGAGCTTACATTGTGCAGGATCTTCAAAAATTCTTCAGAAAATACTCCATCCGATCCTTACGTAAGCTTAGATCATAGCAAATTCTTCTCGTTTATGCGAGATGGAATCTGGTACAGACATTTTCAAATGGAGCATTTCTAAGTACCTGGTGTGCACTAGTGAAGAAATCATTTTGCATCAGTGACATAAAAGGCTCTTTCTCTGCTCAACCTGTATCACACCATCCTCCTTTTAACAGTACTGGTCGCTTGCTTCTTCTCCTCCCCTGTCTCGCAAATTTGGCCTTGTCGTTGAGCTCAATTTTATTTCCCTTGATGTTGTGACATGAATGAGGAGTTTGTCACCCGTGGGGTTGACCTGTGTGGAACATTATGACATCACAATTACTCTTTGATGATGATATTAACGAGCTTAAAATACGTTTTTAGTCAACATGCTTAATGACCCACGGCGAGAGGGCCTTTAATTGTCAATACACAAAAGGTTTCCATTCAAATGTACGCATGGTCATCTCATGGTGCAACTGCGGGAAGAGTGTTCAAGCGTATGATGGATGATACGTCCCACATATGGCGTGATTGCAGCAACAACATCTGATCATGATGGTGAGAAAGCTCATGAGGGGTTGGGGATAGGTCGGTGGGATGTAACTGACTGTAGGTCGGACGAAAGAATTTAACGCGTAAGCGAGCAGAGGGGGGAACCCGAAATTTTAAATATACCCAAAATTTTGGGTGTTGTTGTAGCAGCTACAACACAGGGTCTGCCACATACCCTACCATTTTATTGTAGTGCATGAATGGATCAGTGAGCACTGGAATCTCTGGATTGAGTTGGAGTCGCCAGGTGAATGTTTCAGCCTTCATACGTGTCTGACTGCTATCCACCATCAACATCAGATCTAACTTGATACATGTACTGGGGAAATTTGCAAGTTAGATGTTATGTTTACAAACTAGACCGGAGATTGACTAAAGCAACATTTATCTACTTTCACTAATGCAAAGCAAGAGTGTTTCGAAGGCTGCCTGGCATAACTTCAGGCTCTGTCTGTAGCATATAAAACAAATAACACTAACAAGAAAACCATTTTTTCCCCAGTAGATTCGCCACTATGTTATTTCCTAAATCTACCTCAGGCTGAAGGAAGGAAAAATCTAGGGTAACATCAAACCACGCTTAATCTGGTAGCTACCAGATCAGGAGAGGGCTCTCTCCGGGTCAATCTCAGCAAAAACAATCAATGAGGTTTGATATGACTTGAAATAAAAGCTAATTTTAGGCTAGGTATATATGTGAAAGGGTTTGATTTGATTTTGGAGGCTTTTTGTTGGAATCAAAGGGAAAGACAGTTTTGGGTCCGGGAATGAGGCCTAGTTTTTGCAGAGTTCTGAATGGGGAAAGGAAGGAAAATGTTTTGATGCTTTGGATTAAGTGAATGGATAGTTCAGACTGGTGAGGAGCTGAAGAGGGCAAGAGGCTTTCAAGAATCCTCTTCAAACAGATGAAAACATGGAAAATCAAACAAAACTCAAGGCAGAGAAAAGCAATCTAATGAATTCCACCTTTATAACTTGTTTGTTTAATTTGAGAAGAAAGGAGAAGGAAAATGATACACATGAAACATCAGTATAATTACAATCACAGAGAGAAACACACCATCAAAACATAGAGCCACATGGATCCCAAAGAGTGCTGCAAACCCTGGTCTATTCCTTTGCCAAAATTGCAGAGATGAAATGTACAATGAAGTGCCAAGCAATCCCAAGTGTCCAACCCTAAAAATGACTGAAGAACTACAAGATATATGTTGGGAAAAATACTGAGAGGGGGGGGGTGAATCAATATTTAGGACTTTATCAAATCTTTTTACTTTTTCACTCTCTAAAACCCATACGCTACTTTGTTGAACCAAAATAGCGTATACACGCGGATATCCTTCATAAAACTCGTGTATACACAGAGATCTAATTATGCCATTTATCATTCCATCATTCATTCATTAGATGTTCAATAAATATTAAACATGTGCAGTAAGAACAGAATAAACCGTCACACATAATCATCACATATGAACACCAGGATTTTAGGTGGAAACCCAAGTTGGGAGAAAACCACCACTGCCGTTGCTCAGCCTTCAATATTTTATTATAAAGAAAACATCTTACAGCTTATGTGCTGGCGCAGACTCCTACCAGCACGCAGGCACCCACCTGCACTCGTTTACCAGCCTCTCCTAGAAGGGAGCTATAACCCCCTGACTGAAGGCTACAACCCTCAGCACCTCTATGGACCACGTTTCATCAATTTTCACACTGGATCCAAAGCTTCCTTTAGGACACAAATTGCAGGCCACGTTTCATCATATTTTCAGACTGGACCCACTCCACACAATTAAGCTCAATCATACATCAAACTGAAACTTATCAATTCAGACAACCCAAAACTGTAGAATACATCATTGACAGATAGCAGTAACACAGCAGAACAGATTAGACATTTGATACTTCATACTTCAGCAAACCCTAATCTTCATACGCGGTTTCCTTTCACTGATCCTACGTATATACGTGCCTTCGGCCATACAAACCCGCGTATACTTCTGTACAAATTACAGAGCTAAATTTTACTGCCCATACGCGCTTTCTCTTTAGCAAACCCACGTATATACGCGCTTACTCTGCGGCGAAGTAGCATATAGTTCTTCAGACATTTAGGTCATTGAAATTATTCAGAACAGATACATCACTCATATTTTACCCTTTACTTCAGACAGATGTTCGCCTCATCTCAGATCTAAACATTTCATAAACAGATCTAGAAGATACAAATACATTTCAGATCTAGATTCCCTTCTTCATTATTTCTCCATAGGGTTATCATAATTTCAGATCTAACCTACAACTGTTACCCTTTCCATTCAGATATACTTCAAAGAGAAGTATTCATTCAAGCTTAGACATCTTGCACACATTTTCACAATGAATTTCTTCTCCTTATATAGGTTTACCCTTTATCAATACCACGAGCCAAAACCACATTACTTTCGATGGTATTCCTGGACGGGGTCACATAGACGAATCATTACTCAATACAATGGGTCAATACCATGGTGGTTACCCCTGGTTTTACATATTTAGAGCGCTTTTTCCCATACGCGACTTGGCATGTTATAACTTGCGTGCATACGCTACTTAGTCTAGAAAAATCCGCGTATGCCTTGAGACATACTCTTTTTATCATATTCTGGCACATACTGATATTCCTTCCATCATTACCTTCTGTACTCATTGTATATGCATCAGATATACATCATTTAACAAGTTCATCAAGACATATTCCATCAATGACAACTTCATCAAGTAGGTTGCCATCATCTTCATCAAGTGGGTTGCCATCAAGGACAACACTCTGCATCATATTGCCAACAGTCTCCCCCTTTGGACTTTATGGCAACCACAATGGTGTTTGATCACTACAGTAGCATAATGATATTCTCCCCTTATTCAAACATGATGTCACTCCCCCCCTTTGACATCAAGCGCAAAGGGCGGATCAAAACCAACACAAGGTTGTTTTCTCCTCATGTAGATAGAAGAGAGCTGTAGATCTGATGTGTACTGAAGTTACCATGCTCCCCCTGAGTTCACGCTGAATCTTAAAACATATTTTTAATGAAGTACATGACTCTATGACCTTCCTTACATCAAAGACTCACACTTACATCACAGATCCAACCGAGTGTATTTACATATGAGACTCAAATACCCAACCAAGTGGGTTTACACAATTTGACTCAACTACCCAACCAATTGGGTTTACAAATTTGGCTCAACTACCCAACCAAGTGGGTTTACAAATTTGACTCTACTACCCAACCAAGTGGGTTTACAAATTTGAACAAGTCCTTACATGACTGAATATTACAATTTTACATCATGGGTCTCATCATGACTTTTTCATCAAATTACAAGTATGACCTTTTTATGACCAATACCAGAAAGACCTCAAGAGAGAGATCATATATCAGAACCATCATAATGCGAACAATGCATTATACTTAGCAAGGCTTGTGCTCCCCCTGAAACTGTGCATCCAAGCATCCTTTCAATATGACCAAGGCTCCTCCTTAGCTTGTGCAATTTGAATACTTTCAACAACAAGTCATCAGCAACAATCTCTGCATAATCTGTCCTTATCTCTGAATCATAAGACTTCCATCTCAGCAATGAAAAAATCTTCAGTAAAAAGCAAACAGGGCTCATCCACAATCATAAGAAAACATGTAACATGTCATCATCATTTATAACTGAGAAATAAACTGATACAGTGCAAATAATACAATCGTTAGTAGTAAGACTGATGCTCCCCCTGAACCTATGCTCCTGATCTTCAGCTGCCATATTAATTTTCCTTATCATAAAGGCATACGCGACTGTGTCTGCTGGAACTCACGTGTATACGCGGATTTAGTTCACTTAAACCATGTATGGAAAGTGAATTATAGAAAATTTCACATTCCTCCATCTCCCCCTGAATTTTTCCTTCCTGTACCTGTCTTCTTCATGTCAGATGCTCTGTCAACAATAATCATAACCAGATTTTCCAAATCAACCATGAGAATCATCATACATCGCTCCCCCTGTGACGATACATTACTAATATCCATAATGTATCTCACATCACTTCTGCAGTCACTAAGAGAAGTAAGCTTCAGAAGCTGATGACTGCAGTAGGGTCAATATTCCCTACGTTTCTAACCGGTCCTCCTTCTTTTTCCAAATTTGCTTAAACTTTCTAATTGTGTGATGGAAGTTATCCAATTTCTCATATCTGTTCATCCTGCATTCTTTTTCCATATGTCCATACTTGTTACAAGCATATCATCTTATATGACCAGAGAAGTAAGCATAAGGATTATAGTGTGTTTCTCTATTCTTCCTTCTATTGCAATCAGCTACTTTATGACCATACTCGTTGCATGAAAAACAATATCCCTTGAAGTAACCAGAGTACCTTTCTGAATAGAATCTGTTTGATTGTGACTGAAATGATCTGCTTTTGCAATTTGCTGCAACATGCCCATAATTATGACATTTAAAGCATTCAACATTATTGAATGATTTCCTTTAAGAATTCATGATTGTTGGTTGACTTCTTGTTTCTTTCAACTCTTCAGGTTTTGCATTGACATCCTTTGAATCTTTAGCACTTCCTTGTGAACTAGATTCTCCTTTAACAGTTTCATGAAAGCCCGGACCAATTTTGATAGAAGGAGACCTTTGACTACTAAGAATATTGTCCAGAATCTTAGTACTATCTTGAAACCTTAAGAGTTTATCCTTTTCTTCTAATTTACCTTTGAGAATGTTTACCTCAACCTCCAATTTTTGGCATTGCTTCTTCATGCTTTCTTCGACCCTTTTTCCGTCTTCTACTTGATCATTCAAATTTAAGATCTCTTCTTTCAACCCATTTTCTTGCTCTTCAAAGATTTGTAAAAGTTCTTCATTCTTCTTTTTTGATTTTTCCAGATTTGTTTTGAGCGAGATGATTTCTGCTTCACGTCCTTCCTTTTCAAATGATTGTAGAAGTTCTTCATTCTTCTTATTTGATGCTTCAAGGTCTATTTTTAGAGAGATGATTTTTGCTTCAAGTCCTTCACTGTGATTGGTTACTTTTTCCTGCAGTCTTTGATACATTTCTATCTGTCCCTTCATTTTTTCTATCTGTTCATTCAATCTAGAGATCACATCCTTGAGGATAGATTCCCTCCTTTTAAATTGATCCCAAAAATTACTTTCATCAGTGATCTTGAGATTTGCTTCTAGACTTATACTGTTACTTTCACTATCTTCATCATTGCATGCACAAGTGAGTGGATTACAAGAACAACAATCAATACCTGTTTCCTCTTCTTCATTTTCTGCTGCACATGTTTTCTGAGATATCTTCTCTTCTTGAGTAGGCTTCTTCTTTTGCTTCTTTGCCATGAGCACTAGCAGATCTTGGTTATAATCTTCTTCATCTTCACTTGACATTTCATTATTATCTTCATTTGCATAATAACTCTTCCCCTTTTCAAATTGTTTATAAGGACATTTAGCAGCATAATGACCCACTCTTCCACAATCAAAACATTTGAAGGGAAGCTTACCTCTGAATCTTCTAGTACCTGGTTGGAGTCTTCTCACAAAGTTTGCTTCTTCTTCTTCTGAAATATAACTTGATTCCTTGACAACTTCCTTTTCTTTTCCTTTTGCACACGCCTTAAAGGCAGCTTATTTGATTTGAGAGGGACCTCCTTGTCTCATTTCATAAGCAGTCAGGATACCATGTAATTGAACAATAGTAAGAGTTTGCAGATCTTGCCTTTCTTCAATAGCTGATACTTTTGACTCAAATTTTGAAGTTAAAGATCTTGGGACTTTTTCCACCAGAGTAGTATCGATTATGGTTTCACCCAAACTTCTCATACGATTTACAATATCATCTAGACGTAAAAAGAAACTGGCAATACTCTCATCACTATGCATCTTCAAATTTTCATATTCAATTCTGAGGGTTTGGAGTTTTGCACTTTTTACCTTTGTATCTTCTTCATAGCTCAGAATGATTTTGTCCCATATTTCTTTTGCTGAATTCAGCTGCATCACTTTAGCGAATTTTGATTCAGACATGCTTCCTAAAAAAACATTGACTGCTTTGGCATTGACTTCATATTTCTTCCTTTCTGCTGCATCAGTAGGAATACTTGTTGGATACTGATAACCTCCTTCCACGATTGCCCATACTTCTGCACCAAGACTTTGTAGATATGATTTTTTTCATATCTTCCAGAATAACAGATTATTTCCATTGAATAGAGGTGGCCTTATAGACATTACTCCTTCATGACTTCCCATTGCGACGGATCTCCTTCAAGCGATCAAGCTTCTATAAAAGGACCTGCTCTAATACCAATTGTTGGGAAAAATACTGAGAGGGGAGGGTGAATCACTATTTATGACTTTATCAAATATTTTTACTTTTTCACTCTCTAAAACCCATATGCTACTTTGCTGAACCAAACTAGCGTATACACACAGATATCCTTCATAAAACTCGCGTATACACAAAGATCTAATTATACCATTTATCATTCCATCATTCATTCATTAGATGTTCAATAAACAGTAAACATGTGCAGTAAGAATAGAATAAACCATCACACATAAGCATCACATATGAACACCAGGATTTTAGGTGGAAACCCAAGTCGGGAGAAAACCATCGCTGCCGTTGCTCAGCCTTCAATATTTTATTATAAAGAAAACATCTTACAACTTATGTGCTGGTGCAGACTCCTACCAGCACGCAGGCACCCACCTGCGCTCGTTTACCAGCCTCTCCTGGAAGGGAGCTTCGACCCCCTGATCTCCTTTACCAGCCTCTCCTGGAAGAGAGCTACAACCCCATGACTGAAGGCTACAACCCTCAGCACCTCTATGGACCACGTTTCATCAATTTTCACACTGGATCCAAAGCTTCCTTTAGGACACAACTTGCAGGCCACGTTTCATCATATTTTCAGACTGGACCCACTCCACACAATTAAGCTCAATCATACATCAAATTGAAACTTATCAATTCAAACAACCCAGAACTATAGAATACATCATTGACAGATAGCAGTAACATAGCAGAACAGATCAGACATTTGATACTTCATACTTCAGCAAACCCTGATCTTCATACGCGCTTTCCTTTCACTGATCCTGCGTATATACGCGCCTTCGACCATACAAAACTGTGTATACTTCTGTACAAATTACAGAGCTAAATTTTGCTGCACATACGCGCTTTCTCTTCAGCAAACCCGCGTATATACGCGCTTACTCTGCGGCGAACTAGCGTATAGTTCTTCAGACATTTAGGTCATTGCAATTCTTCAGAACAGATACATCACTCAGATTTTACCCTTTACTTCAAACAGATGTTCGCCTCATCTCAGATCTAAACATTTCATAAACAGATCTAGAAGATACAAATACATTTCAGATCTAGATTCCCTTCTTCATTATTTCTTCATAGGGTTATCATACTTTCAGATCTAACCTTCAACTGTTACCCTTTCCATTCAGATATACTTCAGAGAGAATTATTCATTCAAGCTTAGACATCTTGCACACATTTCCACAATGAATTTATTCTCCTTATATAGGTTTACCCTTTATCAATACCATGAGCCAAAACCACATTACTTTCGATGGTATTCCTGGACGTGGTCACATAGACGAATCATTACTCAATACAATGGGTCAATACCATGGTGTTTACCCCTGTTTTTACATATTTAGAGCGCTTTTTCCCATACGCGACTTGGCACGTTATAACCCGCGTGCATACGCTACTTAGTCTAGACAAATCCCCGTATGCCTTGAGACATACTCTTTTTATCATATTTTGGCACATATTGATATTACTTCCATCATTACCTTCTGTACTCATTGTATATGCATCAGATATACATCATTTAACAAGTTCATCAAGACATATTCCATCAATGAAAACTTCATCAAGTAGGTTGCCATCATCTTCATCAAGTGGGTTGCCATCAAGGACAACACTCTGCATCATATTGCCAACAATATAGACAATCATAACTCATCCCCATGCCTCTAGGGGTTTAGCTCACCATTCTAGGAGCTATTTCAACAATATCTAAACTAAGAATTGGAAAATAGGCAATGAAACAACTTGCCTCTATAAGATAGGAAACTGATTCATTCAGTTACATTTCACTTTTTGGTGAATGAATCTACTTGGATGAGTAAAAATGTGCCAAAATTACATAAAAGTCATGAAAATACATCAAGTTACATCAGGAGTTTCAAATTTGGAGATAAAAATTCAAACTGGCCAAAACTAGGCGAAAATCTGAACTGCTGAGTGAAAATTAGGCCAAAATTCCCAATGCGCCTCACCTGAAATCTCTATGCATCACGCCACTTTGAGGCTGATTTTTAGGGCCTTCCCGAAGTCCAAATTAAGTGAAGGATATCTCATTGGAAATATCTACCTGTATACTTTCCAATCCAAGTGAAATTTCTAAATTTGGTTTCCATTTGCTCCTCTAAAAATCAAATCTCCCAACACTGCTTCTTGTGTGTCCAAAAGGTGGCAGAAAGGCCATTTTTAGGGTGTTTTTGACGCTTCAAGCAACCAAAAAATTGCCAAAATCCTTAAGTAATGGGTAGGCATGCATAAATTTTGATGAAAAATTTAGAAATGCAAAGTTTTCCTCAAGAGGAGTTTCCAATTATAAGCGCGCGCCAAGTGGCGCGACGCGTCGGGCAGGAAAATCTGTTTTAAGGCCAAAAAATTCAAAATTGACAACAAGTTTCGCAAATTTCTTGAAATTTGGGCTGAAGGTCCACCATCAAGTGCTATGCTGGGCCAAATAAGCTTCAGCCAAAATTTGGAGTCTATCATGCCTTTTGCGACGCTTTAGTGCCCTCCTAAGCTTTGCTTTTAGGATTTTAATTTGCACCTTGCAAACATGATTCCTCGCCCAATAATGGTTCTTCATATGCCTGAGCATGTTATTTTCCTTGTTGGCCTTCTCCAAAAGCTTCTCAAGATGAATATTGACCCTCTCAAGCCAAGTCTCTCTATCAGCCTCAATCTCCCGCTCAATGGATGTTATCTCGGTTTGGCTTCTTTGGGTAGCTTGCCGGTTCTCACGGATGTTTTGCAACTCCATGATTGTTTGCTGATCTTCCAACAGTTTTTTTTGCTGCTCCAAGTATTTTATGATCCATTGGGCTCTTTGCAACTTGACGGTCAATGTTTCTATCTTCGCCTTCTGCTTCTGAATAGTCTCTCTCAACTTTGAGCTTGGAGAGCTCAAATCCTCATCAATCAGTATGAAACCTCTGTCTTGACCTCCTAAACGCCTCTCATCCTGCATAGGCCTCTTACCTCTATCCTGTACCTGTACCTGTGCTGCTAATGACGGCAACGAGACCCCTTCCACCCCAGTGGAGATAGTACTCGCCGGGCTGCTGCAAATAATCCTCTAGTGCCTCTCTGATAAGTGATATACATCGGCACACTAGTAGTCTCTGCCTTCTGACCTCCATACTGATGTGAAGGTTCACCTGCATCATTAATAACCTCTAGAGGAACTTGAGGAGCTGTGAAGAAATCATGGGAAATGAAATCCTCCCATGAAATACCCTGCAATCCAAGCTGATGTACAACCACAATCTTAATGAGTGCATAGTGATAAATACTATTGTACTACTGCTCGAGAGTTTTCCTCTGCACAAGAGTGGTAATTCTCTCGATATTCCGGCACATGAAATAAGGGATGTTCATCATCCTCACCCTGGTGAAATGAATTAATAACCTGATATGGTAGGCATAGAGGCGTGAAAATCGGCCCTCATAATTGAAATATCTGATAATGAGTTTCATCAAAGGCACATAAGAATCCTTTAGAAACTGAAATGGAAAAACTCTGTTGAGTTGCCTCACAAAGCTGAGCCTGATATATGGTTCATAATGCACTCTGTCCACCTACTGTCTTTTGTTCCACTATTCAACCACATTCGGTACTCCAGTTGCTTGAGAGATAGTTTCCAGTGTCAAACTAAAAGTTACACCAGCAAGAGTTACCTGACCATCATGTAAATGCAATACAAAAAAATGAGACAACTCCTGATAATAATGAATCCTAGCAATCATTTCACAAAACTGATAGCATGACTGCTCTCAAAAACATGCCATGGCAAGTGGACAAGCCTACAATTCATCCAATGAGGTGGGATCTTCTCTCACATGTCTACCACTCTTATGAGGCCTTCTAGGTGCATGTAACTCAGTGGTGGAATCACTACCTCGGTCAGATGATGTATCAGTATCTGTCTCCATGATGTCCAAGGTCTATGCAAGGTGTATGTTGGCTTGTATGAGATGAAAATGAGAATTTGGGTACTTTTGTTTTAGTGCCAAATGTATGGTAGTGTGGGAGGGACTGTGGGGAAATAGGGCAGTGGGGAAAATGGACTTTAACCAAGTGGAATTTTCCTTTTGAAAACTTGTGATTTGAAAAATTTAGGGACAAGGGACAACCACTTGATTTTTTGGGGTAAACTTAGAATTTTGGGAAATTTTGCAAATGGGATAGGGATAATGGGAATGAGATGGGTATGAGTGGCTTTAAGGATGTAAGGGGATGGAGGATAGACTGTAGTGATGAGATAATAGTGATGGGAAATGGGAAAATAAGGTGGGGAGGTGAAAATGTTTGGCACCAAAGCCAATTTTAAAACACCAACTTCAAAACCCTAAGGGAGAAATTCTCAACAAAATGATAGGGTTTGGGTTTTGTGTATTCAAATTCTCATAATAAATCATATAATCACACCAAGCATGGGTTTATGGGTAGTAGAAGATCATATGAACTTACTTGGAGCAAGAAGGACTGAGTGTTGGGAAAAATACTGAGAGGGGGGCGGGGGGGGTGAATCAGTATTTAGGGCTGACTGAAATATTTTTACTTTTTATTTATCTAAAACCCATACGCTACTTTACTAAAGCCAACTCACGTATACACGTGGATATCCTTAATAAAACTTGCGTATTACTAGAGATATCATTATGCAGATAGTTCTTTACTTAGATCATTGCATCATTCATTCATTAGATGTTTAGTAAGCAGTAAACTTGTGTAGTAAGAAGAGAATAAATCATCACACATAAGCAACACACATGAACACCAAGATTTAAGGTGGAAACCCAATTCGGGAGAAAACCATCGCTACCGTTGTATCTATCTTCAATATTTATTATAAAGAAAACTTCTTACAACCATGTACTGGCGCAGACTCATACCAGCACGCAGGCACCCACCTGCAGAAGGCTACAACCTTCTCTCGTTTACCAGCCTCTCCTGGAAGGGAGCTACAACCCCCTGCTCTCGTTTACCAGCCTCTCCTGAAAGGGAGCTACTACCCCCTTCTCTCGTTTACCAGCTACCACTAGAAGGGAGCTACTACCCCCTCACTGAAGGCTTAGACCCTCAGCACTACTGCAAACCACGTTTCATCAATTTTCATACTGGATCAAACAGCTTCAACAAAACCCTTCACTAATCATCAACAAACATACTTTTCCCAATACTTCAAACAGAACAGTGAGACCACTATAACCAAAATATCAGAAATAACCCAGACTTTAGAATATATATGCATATGTAAACTTAACCTTGAACATTTATTGAATCAAATATCATACGCTACTTCTCTTTACTGAAACCGTGTGTATACGCGCTTCCCTGCTTACCAACCTGCGTATGCCTCTGTGCATAACATGGAATGCATACGCTACTTCTATTTACTGAAGACGCATGTATACGTGCTTCTCTTCGTATCAACCTGCGTATACTTCTGAGAACACTGAATTTTCAGAATGTGATCAAACTCAGATTCAGATCTGAAATCAAATTTCTGTTCAGAAAATCTATCAACCATGCAGAAATGTTTAGACAATCATTCTTCCTTCATTGAATCATCAACCAACAACTTGATCTTTAATCATAATTAGCAGCACAATCAACATTCAAACAACCCAGATCTATATGAATACCTCCTTGACAGATAGCAGTAAAACAACATAACAGATCAGACATTTCATTCCACGCACTTCAGCAAAACCCTAGATTCCATACGCCCTTTTACTTCACCAAACCTGCATATATGCGCGCTTTCACAGAGACAAACCTACGTATACTTCAGTTCATTTTATTCTTTAGAAACCCTGACTGCCATACGCACTTTTCTTTAAGCGGACCCGCGTATATACGTGCTTTTACTAAGACAAACTAGCATATAGATCTATAAAAGATAAAATTTGCAGAACAGTCCAGATCTATAAACTTACCCAGATTTCTTCAATTTCTTTATCAGACTTGCGCCAGGTCTTCATCATTTCTTTTTCAGATCATCCTAGAGATTCATCATTTCTAGATCTAGAGATCTTGAACCTTCAACATATCCATAGGTGCATCATAGATTCAGATCTATCAATTAAGAACAGAGTTCAACCATGCAGATATACTTCAGAGTGAAGTATTCATCAAAACCCAGACATATGCACACCTTGCACTATTATTCTCTTCTCCTTATATAGGTTTAGCCTTTATCAATACCATGAGTCAAAACCACTCAACCTCCGATGGTATTCCTGGACAGAATCAAATAGATAATCCAGCCCTCAATACTATGGGCCAATACCATGGTTAGGTCTCCTGGTTTTATAAGTTTAGAGTGCAAATAGGCATACGCTACTTTTCACGTACATTTCCGCGTACATATGCTACTTCTCCTTTACAAACCTGCATATGCTTTGTGACATATCATATTTATCATCTCTCTAGCACTTACTGAAATTTCTTTCTCTGCTACTTCTGAGCTGTTTGTAGATACATCAGATTTACATCATTAATAAACTCATCAAGTCAGTTTCCATCAAGGACAACTTCATCAAGTAGGTTTCCATCAAGGACAACACATTGCATCATATTGCCAACACCGAGTCGGTTCAAAAATTTGGAAGCAATGGCAAAAATTAGCGTTTTGGGCCAATGCGCCACGACCACTACCCAGTGCATCACGCCCTCCTGATGCGCCGCGTTGGTTCAAATTTACACAGAGGAGAGTGGCCCTATGTGCCGCGGTCAGCCTATGCGCCGCGACCAATGCCCGATGCGTCGTGCCCCTCTTTTTCAACACAGTTCGGCCTCCAAACTTGTTTCTTCACTTCCTCCACGATTTTATTTGACTCATTGATGTCTTTGGCATGCAAATGAATTGTTGAAAGACAAAAATCATATTTGTACCAAAGACTTTGATTTTTTATTTGAAAAAACCCACTTTACAATGTTTGAAAACTTTGGCACTTTTTCAAAAGAACTCTGTTTTGCTTGGTTTTGATTTTTGGAATAAATGATGAATTTGTTGCCTGTTTTGCAGTGATGGATGGCACAGAGTTTTGGCAAAGGTGACCAGGGATGCGAATGGAGCGTTATTACAACTGAAGAATTTGAAAATTACATTGCATTTGTTACAAAAGGATAAAATAGACAATCTTTCTTCAAAACAGAGTTTTGAAGAAAAATCATTATCATGCATTATGATAATGAAATTTTTGCACTGAAATCTTATTTGATGCTTCCTCATGTGCTTTTTGACATTATTAGACATTTTGAGACCTGATTAATAAAACCCTAGACTTAATGAGACTAAAAACCCTAAAATGAATCTTTGCCATCCAGGAGACCAAAAATGACTGTAAATGATTTTGATGAACAAAACTAGACCAGAAGGTACATGACATGAGGGATATGAGTGAAAACACCCTACTGTCAGATGATCCATGCTCCTAATGGACTGCAGCTGACTGAACTGAGTGAGACACCTAAAATGAAATGCAACAAGAGAAATTTGATCTCTGACGGAGGGATGAAGATACCGACTCTAACACCTTGATCAAGATGGTGGTATTACATCAGTTGGAGCAGCAGGGTATACCTTGGGAGGTATTCATAGCACATGAAGTCTTCACAAACCCCCAGCCTCATCCTAAACCAAATTTTCCTTCCTCATCTACACAATTATCCTCACCCCAAGAAAATATCCCTCCTTCCCCTTCAATTGATGCATCAAATGAAGAGGATGACAATGGCAATAATGAAAAAGAGGATGACAGTGGAGATGATGAAATCAGTGAGGCCGAGACAGAAATTAATGAAGAAGAGAAAGAAGGAAATGATGGTGAAGAGGAAGGAAATGAAGATAGCGGTGATGAAGACAAAAACAGTGAGCATTTGGAGGAAGGTAGTGATGGTAATGATACCAATGAGTCAGCCCAAAGTGAAGAAAAGGATAATGCAGGTGAAAAAAGTGATGACGAAGAAAATATTGATGAAAAATGAGGAAGATGAAAGTCAAAAAGGCAGTGAACAAAACTCTACCACTATAGAAGAGGATGCTGGAGGAAATGAAGAAGAGGCAGAGGAGGTAGATCACTGTGAAGATGAGTTTGATGATAATGATAGAGACCAAGAGGATTATGATGAGGCAGAGTCCATGGAAAAAAATGATGAACATAGAGATGAGCCAGTAGATAGTGAGCAAGAGGTAGAAGACATGGAAACATATGAAGAAATTAATGATGAAAATAGGAGAAATGATCATGACAGTGAGCAAAGTCATGATGAGGACATTGAAAATATGGAAGAAGATGATGAGGCAGAGAAAAAATTTGAAGAAGATGGCACTGATAGGACAAGTAGTGAGAAACATGATAGCTATTGTTGAGTCCCGAATTTGTCTCTTTTCCATACACTTTTCCATATCTCTTTCACTCACCTAAACCTCCAAAATTGTCAATATCATGTGCAAAAGGGTATCTAACATGGTTTTTAATTATGTTTGTTTGTTTTCTATTTGATTTAGATTTTGTTCATACAGCTGCGGAAACTTGTCACTTTCCGCAGCCGCTGCAACTTTCCGCAGCTATTTTGTGGAAATCAATGTTACAGGTGTCAACGAAGGAAACGAGCCACATGGGTAGGATAGGAATGACAAGGACATGGTTCGTGTCCTATTGGTTCAATGAAATTCGTCAAGGAAAGCCGCGGTCAAAGCCATCCACGTGGAAGTCAACTGTGGAGTTCTATGTCGGCTGGACTCTGTTTCGTGGCATAGAAACATCCATACGACCGTTTCCCAAGCTTGTGGAAGTTAATTGACATCTATGCAAAGTTCTGGAGTTGAATTTAAGCGCCCACCTTCCATAGATCCGTTTCCCAACATGGCCATACTCCTAAATCCGTGGCCTTAGTGGTCTACGTGCTGGCTGCTATCATAAACTTCAGGAAACAATTACATTTTATTGCTTTATAAAGAGCGTTTGCATACGCACGTAGAGTTAGTGAATGTGAGTTGATAGTTGTTAGTTGTTAAGTTGATGTGCGTACTCTGTTATGTGGTGATTACGCTGCCTTGAGCCGTAATACCACCAGCCTGTAATGACTTTCTTCTTAATGTGAAAAACTTTGTTTCATAACTTAATTCGTGTTTGAAGATCATACCAGAGCTGCGTAGAGGGCCCCTGCTCAGCCGAGGTTCTGTGTATTAATGTATATATTTTTCATTTCATTTCTTTAAGCTGTCATTGTATCATAACCCATTACATGTTCATATTTCATAGTTGTTTTATTTCTGTTCATACATTTCTGTAATTTCCATTGCATTCCTGTCTTTTATGTTTTTATGATTGTTAAGACACTGATCAGTTTTCTTGTGTAGGTTTTAGGTAGACACCCCGGGGCATTTTCATAGTATTTTCGCTAATGATATGAAACTGATATTATTCTGCTGCTAGTTTTCTTTCACAGTCTTTGTTTAACTTCAGTTTTGTTTTGTGCATTTCAGTTTTGTTTATCTGATTCAGTAGTTAAAATTAGACATATTAAGCTACTCATAGCGTCTTCAGTTTCCTCCGAAAGCCACAGCTGGACTGATGGTGAGGGGCTGCATGATGAAATGTGTAGTTTAGTATTAGTTTCCTTTCTGCAAAATTAGATATATTAAGCTGCTCATAGCGTCTTCGGTTTCCTCCGAAAGCCACAGCTGGACTGATGGTGAGGGGCTGCATGATGAAGTGTGTAGTTTAGTATTAGTTTCTTTTCCGCAAACTTAAATATATTGAATCATGTATGACATCTTCAATTGCCTCCGAAAGCCATAGCTGGACTGATGGCGAGGGATTGAATCATGTGTGTATGGTTTAGTATTAGTTTACTTTCTGCAAATTAAATATCAGTTACACAAGTTGTTTATGATTACTTCCGCAAGTCATAGCTGGTCTAATGATGAAGGGTCGGAAAATGAATTGATGTAATCTGGTTTAGATTTCTTTCATTGCAATTTTGAATTTCCATAAGCATAGTTTCTTTTGTGTTCAGTTGGCAGCAAGAATAGTTTAGTTTTCATATTCACTAGTTTCTTGTTTTGACTCATTAGATTAACAGCACTTTCCATTTCAGCAGTTTACTTTCTTTTGTCATTGTAATTTCAATTTGCTTTTGAAGTTTCGAGATTGGTAAATCATTATAGGGGATATCACTTCCTTGAACAATTATAACCAAGCTTGTTTCTCACTTTAGAATTTCCATTTCACCTTAGAAAGACCATAAACGACAAAAAGATAAGAAAGAGGTTATCTTGCACATATAGTGCGCCGCACTTCATCAGCTTACGATTTCCGGATTGACAATTAAATGCAGCAATTTAGGACACACTAAATTGACCAAACATTTTGGCGCCGTTGCCGGGGAAGTGTAACTAGGTAGCCAATTTCTTAGAAAAAAAAAACATAAAATCATAAAAGAAGGGAAAACTTGATAACTTCTTGAAGTATGCTCTCCTCTTGCACCTAGTGTGATCTGGAGGATCAGAAAAGAGAGAGTTATTGGTTTAGTAATTTCTTAAGTATGCTCTCTTCTTGCACCTAGTGTGATCTGGAAGATCAGAAAGAGAATTATTAGCCCAACTTTTGTTAAAAAAAAAACTAAAAAAAAAAAAAAAATGACATGCATAGAGCAAGAGATTCTAGGGGAAGGTTTATAGCTAAAGCCAAGAGTTCGATTTTCACAACTCCATCTTCTTCAAGGCATAGACCAGATTCACCATCATCTACCCCTAGCCTTAATATTTTTGGAAGCCAAAGAACAGCTGAATTAGAGGATTCTCCTACACCACCTACTAAAGCCTACTTAGAAAACAAAGAAACTTTCTCTCATCCTTCCTTGATAGAAGAACTAGAGGACTATAAGGACTCTAAAGAAACTATCATGGCAGAAGAAGTAATAAATAGAGGTGGAGATAGAGGAGGAGGAGATAATGAAGATAACAATAGTGAAGGAAATAATGGTAGAAATAGGGACGATTTTCTTGGATTCCCTATAGTTGATGAGGAAACTCATGCAACAATGAAAAATATTTCACCATCTGTTCTCCCTAACTTTTATGGATTACGAAGTGAAGATCCTGAAACATTTCTGTTTGAGTTTGAAATAGTGTGCCGAACTTATGACTATATGGAAGATTCTCAAAAACTCAAACTATTTCCTTCAACCTTGAAGGGATCTGCTTTGAAATGGTTCATGGGATTAGCCACTCAATCTATCAGGACTTGGAATGATATGAAACAAAAAATTTTGGATAGATACTTGGATTATTGTATGCCCACTAATCACAAGGATGAGGTATTCAAAATGATGCAAAAAGAAGATGAAAATTTGGAAGACTTAATTGAAAGATTTCAATACAACTTGAAAAGAGCAAAGATGAGCAACTTAGTTAATGAAACCTTGAAAGCCCTCCTATTAAAAGCCATTAGAGATGAATGGATAGACATTTTAAACATGATGGGTAAAGGAGACATTTCTCAACTCCCATTTCATGATATAACGGAACTATGTATCCAATTCTCAAGGGGAAGATCTAAAATTGGAAAAGGGCCTAGGGATTCTTCTCTTATTAGGGCTAACAAATCTGCAACTGGATCAGTAAGTAGGGCAGAGATTGGTAATATGCTTGATGAGTTTAAAACTGATATCTTAGGGGGTCTTAGTGAACAACTAGACACCCTTAAAATCCCAAACAAGCAGAAAGCAGAAACAGATGCTTTAGCCATCTTTTGTCCGAAATGTAGAAAGAAACATGCTTTAAGGGAATGTCCCTTGGATGCAAAAGTTGTAGAGACATGTATGATTTGCTCAGAAAATCATGAAATCAAGGATTGTCCTTCAATCCCTGGACTCAAAGCTGTTTTTCAAGAAGATCCAAATTCAATAGAATCTCTCTGTTTTGTCGCAAGGAGACCTTGGCAGGGACAACAATATCAAGGGTTTAACAACCCTATGAATCTTCAAACCCCACAAAATTGGACTCCTTGGCAACAACCTTGGCCCCAACATCAAAACTCATATCAGCCATGGGTACAAGGAATGCAAAATCCTTATGGGAGATTTGCTCAATTTTATCAATATCCTCCATCTTTTCAAAACCAACAAGCTCCACAATTTCCAAGCCAAAATCCACAACAACTTTCATTGCCATTTCCACAACATCAACCTTCTCAACAAAATACAAATCCTCAACTCATGCTTCCATACCAACAAAAGACAAATCAACTTCCAGCTCAGCCATTGCCAAATCCTAACAATAAGAATCCTCAAACTACTTATATGGTAGAAGGACAACAATTTCCTACCTATATGATTGTTCCTCTCAACGATGTACAACTCAGATCTGGTAGAGTTTTAGAAAAAACTTCTATAGACATTCAAGAGCAAGATACCTCTGAGGAGGACTCTCTTCAAGTCAATAAGGGTTCTGAGGAAGAATCTCTTCAAAATTCAAAAATTCAAAAAGAAAAAGAAAAGCTATCATCCACAACTCCTATAGTTGAGCAACCTGTATCTTCATCTACACCTCCTTTTCCGGAAAGACTACAAATTGATAAGGGGGTGGAAAAACAAATTTTGTTGCCTAACTATGACTTTCTAGATGAATTGAAGAATGTTTGTATCAAGATTCCATTACTACAAGCCATTCGAGAAATTCCTATTCTAGTAAAAACCATAAAGGAGTTGAGTTTCAAAAGACCAGGAAGAAAGCTAAAGGACACAAGAAGAATCCACCTGGTAGGAAAGATTGCAGACATTATGATGGGAAAAATTGCCATGCAGCAGTATGTAGATCCTGGAAGTCCAATTGTCAAGACACATATAAATGGGATAGAAATTCCAAACACATTGATTGACTTAGGGGCTGCTATCAACATTATGAGTAGACAGACTATGGAACAGTTAAAACTTCCTAACCTTCTTTTTACACCTACTTTATTGCAACTTGCAGATCGATCGGTTATTAAACCCGATGGTGTATTAGAAGATATTTCAGTCTCCTTAGATTCTTGGGAATATCCAGTAGACTTTATGATTTTGACTCCCAAAAGCAATCTAGGAGGACATCCAATTATCTTAGGAAGACCTTGGCTGGCCACAGCTGATGCTTTTATCAGTTGTAGATCTCGAGACATGTACATTTCTAATGGTAATTCGACAAAGAAATTCAATTTGTATCCTCCCGCAAGAGCAATTACAGAAATAGGAGACAATGAATGGGTCGATGATGAGAACACTATACAACCTGTCTTTACCATTTCCGAGATTAGTGAGGATAGTCAAATTCTGAACACATTAGAAAATTTTGAAGTAACTTCAGAATATGACCCCACACAATTTCAGTTGGAATCTGACATAGAATATTTATCATCAAGACAAATGTCTCTTTACTCTATGGAAGAATTTGGTAATTCTGTTTTTGAAATTTTTCCAGAAAAGACATTGAATATCAATAAACATCTGGAGAAGTCACAGCAAGAAGAACTAACCAGAATCTTGCAAAAACATTCTACTGCATTTGCATGGGAGTATACTGACATGAAGGGTATTGATCCTAAGACTTGCATCCATCATATCTATATTGAGGAAAACAGTAGACCAATCAGACAAACTCAAAGAAGGATGAATCCAAATCTTAGGGAGATAGTGAAAGAAGAGCTCCAAAAACTTCTCAATGTAAACTTCATTTATCCAATTTCAGATAGCCGATGGGTTTCTCCTTTGGTTATAGTACCTAAAAAGAATGGTAAATGGAGAGTATGCATTGATTACGGGGAGTTGAACAAAGCAACTTTGAAGGATCACTTTCCTTTGCCTTTTATTGATCAGGTATTAGATACATTAGCAGGTAAAAAGTACTTTTCATTTTTGGATGGTTTTAGTGGCTATAATCAAATTCAGGTAGCACCTGAAGACCAAGATAAGACCACATTTACTTGTCAATGGGGAACTTTTGCCTACCGAGTGCTTCCTTTTGGGTTATGTAATGCACCGGCAACATTCCAAAGAGCAGTACTAGGAATTTTTTCTGATCTAATCCATGATTGTGTAGAGGTTTATATGGATGATTTTACAGTTTATGGTAATTCATTTGAAGAGGCATTAGAAAATTTGGAAAAAGTTCTCATAAGATGTAAAAAAACAAACCTTTCATTAAGCCATGAAAAATGCTTTATGATGTTTACTGAAGGGATTGTTTTAGGACATCATATTTCAGGAGATGGAATTAAAGTTGATAGATCAAAAGTTGAAGTCATCTCCAAGTTGCCTATTCCAAATTGTCAAAAAGATGTTAGAAGTTTTCTAGGATTTACTGGTTACTATAGAAGATTTATAGAGAACTTCACTAAAATAGCATCTCCACTCTTAAAGTTGCTTACAAAAGACTGTGAATTTAAATGGGATCCTGATTGTCAATCCGCTTTTGAAACTTTGAAAACAAGAATATCTGAAGCACCTATCTTGAGAGGACCAAATTGGAAACTTCCTTTCCATATTTCTCCAGATGCTTCAGATACAGCTCTTGGAGCTGTGTTGGGTCAAAAAGATTTAATTCCTTATGCCATTTATTACACCAGTAAAAATTTGACTCCCACAGAGTTGAATTATACTGTGACTGAAAAAGAGTTCTTAGCTGTTGTTCATGCAAATAATAAGTTTAGACATTACATAACAGGCTATGAAACTTTTATTCATACTGACCATTCTGCAATTAGATATTTAATGAACAAACCTGTTACTAATGGCAGAGTGACAAGATGGCTTTTACTTTTGCAAGAATTCAATATTACTGTGTTGGATAGACCAGGAAAACAGAATACGGTAGCTGATTTCTTGTCTAGGATTCAGAATACTAAAGAAGATTCTCCTGTAGAAGATAAATTTCCTGATGAATACTTGTTTGCAGTAACTATTAAGACCCCTTGGTATGCGGATATTGCTAACTATTTGGTTACAGGGAAACTACCTTCACATTTATTTCCAAGAGAAAAACGAAAGATTATTCAGGAGAGTTCAAAATATTCATGGATTTCTAACGAATTTTTTAAAACAGGGCCAGATCTTGTGATCAGAAGATGTGTCAGGGAAGATGAAATGCCTGATATTCTTAAGGCATGTCATGATGAACCATGCGGCGGACACTTTGCGGACAAAAGGACGGCCTATAAAATCCTTTCCTTGGGATATTATTGGCCTTCTCTCTTCAAAGATGCAAAACAATATGTCCAAAGGTGTGATAGCTGCCAAAGAGTAGGGAAACCTACCCTTTCAAATGAAATGCCATTGCAAACACAGGTACTCATTGAACCCTTTGAAAAATGGGCTTTAGATTTCATTGGACCGATTAATCCACCATCGAAGCAAAAGAAGTATATATTGGTTTGCATTGATTATGTTACTAAATGGGTAGAAGCTAAAGCATTAGTATCTGCTACTGAAAATTCAGTTGTTCATTTTCTTTATGAGGATATTTTTACTCGCTTTGGTGTTCCAAGATAAATTGTAACAGATCAAGGGAGCCAATTCACATCAAACTTGGTGGAGAAGTTGATGGAAGAATACAAAATCAAGCACAGAAAATCTACTCCTTACCATCCACAAGCAAATGGTCAAGTGGAGTCCACAAACAAAGTTCTTGAAAGTATCATCACCAAAAATGTTCATCTACATAGAAGAGATTGGGCAGAAAGGCTTCCAGAAGCCTTGTGGGCCTACAGAACTACATGGAGGAATACAACGGGACATTCTCCCTATGAACTTGTTTATGGGAAAGAAGTCTTGTTCCCCATTGAGTTCCAAGTCAAGACCTTCAAGATAGCAGTTCAGTTGGGAATGGACTTATCAGAAGCTCAAAAGCATAGAATGGAGCAATTGAATGAGCTAGATGAGATCAGACAAGAAGCAATTCTAAAAGCTGATCTAGTTCAATATCAAAGAACTAAGTGGCATGACAAATATATCAAAGAGAAGAAGTTTCAAGAAGGAGATTGGGCATTGTTGTTTGACTCCAAGTTTAAAGACTTTCAAGGGAAATTTGAGACTCATTGGCTTGGGCCATATGAGATTGACAAGGTCTTTAACAATGGAGCTGTAAGAATCAAGACCATTGATGAGTTTCAAACTCCTCTTTTAGTGAATGGCCATAGATTGAAAGTTTATCATAAGCCAGTCTCTAAAGAGGATTTTGTCAAGTTGTTTCAAGAAAGTTCTGCAATCAGGCTGGTACAGAAGAATCCTTCTTCTCTACCAAGCTAGTTTTTGTTTTTCAAGTTAAAAAAAAAAAAAAGAGAAAAAAAAAGAAAAAAAAAAAAGAAAAAAAAAGAAAAAAAAAAAAGAAAAAAAGAAGAAAAAAAAAATGGTATAAGCCTGAAAACCAATCATCGATTGGCAGTCTTATACAGAAAATATGGGGTGAAAATCAGGGACACCTGACACTCTATATTTTCCAAAAAAATTCTGTCTTTTATTTCATTTTATCTCACCACCCACTCCATTTCATTTCACTTCATTTCATTTCATTTCACTTCATTCCACTTCATCTCATCCATTCCATCAATAAAAATCTTTTTATGACCATTTCCATCTAGTCATTTGTCATTTGTTCATTTCTATTTCAGCCAAGTAATAGCTGTGTCAGTTTCCGCAGCTGACATCTGTTTCCGCAGCTGACTCCAGTTTCCGCAGCCAGAAGCAGATTCCGCAGCTGCTACTACTCTGTTTTCAAAAAGAATGTACAGTTAGTTGTTATTTTCATAAAATCATGAAATAAAATGCAGGAGAGGATCAATGGGACATTCAAGACACTAATGAAGATCAATCAGTTGAAGACCAAGGGCAAAAGCAAGGATTCCAAAGGTATGAATAAAGTTTATTTCAAATAGTATAAAAGACACATTTTTATGTAATTTTAAACTATGAGCTCTACCCATAACGCGCAATGATTCTATTGACAATCCGTAACCCTCCACGATCTCTATGTTATCCTCTTGCATTTATTCACAAACGGCTTCATTATTGAAATTCCGACTCTTACTCATGTTCAAATAGCCCACCGAAGATAATGATACGTATTTGAGTTGACAAAGGACTCTTACAAGCCGCATAACTCCATAATCATTGATTGAAACGTGTTCATATTTATGAAACAGCCACCAAAAATTCAAAATGCGGCCGAATGCATTACACTTTGTTAACTTCTTTGTCGTTTCTCTGTCGTGTTACAAAACCTCACTCTACTCATTCTCATTCCCTGTTTCACTCCATTCCGTTCCTTTTATTCACTCTCATTCCCGTATATTCACCCACAGTCTTATTCCATTTTGTGTATGGTGCTCATTTCCGTTTTGTGATAACATCCCCACGGCATTGTGCTCGACTCCGTGTATTCCATCGTTCCACTTCCGCTTAAAACCCTCACAGAGGCAAGCTGTGAAGCACAGAGAAGTAAAATGGGAAAATTATTAAGGGCGGAGCCGGAAGGACCGAAGTTCATAGAGGGATTTCCACAAGCAAAAGAGATGTTGAGAAAAGCTAAATGGCTGCGTTTTATTCAGAAATTCCGGGGTTACCACAAAGAAATTACCAAAGCGTTTGCAAGATCATTTGATCGCTCGGAAGCAGAAGTGGGAGACCTCAAGTTTTTGGTTAATGAAGCATCAATAGCAGCAGCCACAGAGCTTCTTCAGGAAGGAGAACGGTGGTTCAAAAACAAAAGTATCAGTGATGAGGCATGGAGAACAATCCTCCAAAATCAAGGTATGGATATCATTGTTTTCAAAAGAGGAATTCCAGTGCATGCAATAAAAGATGAATGGGCTACTTTATTACTCATTGTTCAGAAATTTATCACATGTGAAGGCCGCTTTGGCTCTATGTACATGTATCATACTAGGATATTGATGAATTTCCTTGAAAACCAAACTCTCAATCTTCCTTATTTCCTATTCACTAGCTTGAAGAAAATGGCTGTGACTGTGCAAAAACACCTAGGAGATGTAGAGCCTCATTTATATCATCATGGGCTTATAAAAATTTTGATTGAAAAGGAACTAAAAGAAAGAAAAGATACATGGGAACAATTCTTAGTAAGAAACTTCTTTGAAGAACCTCAGGAAATTCCTGAAGGTAATCCAATTAGAAGGAGTAGAAGAAAGAAAATGGATGTTGAAACCCAAGTTGCTCCTACACAGGAAGTTCCCGCAGCTAGAACAGCAAAAAGAAGTAGAAGGAAAAGAACAGTAGATGAAATCCAAGATACTTCTACTATTACTATGAAGAAAAATGATAGGGAAGAGAGATTGGTAAAAAGGAAGAAGAAGGAAATCAAAATTAAAAAGTCAATAATATCAAAAGGGAAAGAAATTGTTGAGGCTGTCCATAAAACCTCTTCTTCTGAAAAAGAAGATCACCAAATTCTGTCTGAGAGATTAATTTTTCTTCAAAAACAGTCATCTCTATCTAAGAAGGCAAAAACCGGAAAACAAGAACAAAAGGGTAGTGTACCACAGCATGTGAGGAGAAGTAGCAGGCTTAAGGGAAAACTGAGAAAAACACAAATTAAAGGTCCTCATTTCATTGATTTGGGTGAAGAGACATCTGAACAGTCTCCAACTGACCATAGTCCATTTCAGTCAGTTAGTGAACCTGAATCTTTTCACTCCCAATCAGGCAATGAGTGTACTCCATCTTATTCTCAGCAAAATATTGATGAAAGTTCTCCTCAGCCAAATTTTGAACATAATTCTCCCTTGCAGCATTTTGAGGACAGTCCAATGAAGAAGACACCGGAAGTAGACCCCAAACAACAGAAGGTCTATGATTATATAGAATCCTTGGAGAAGGCAGCCACAGGTCCAAGCACCTCTTCTACTCAGCCTCATACATTGCAGGATGACTTGGTTCAGTCATTAAAACAGGAGATTTTTGAGCTTGAGCTTTTGAATCGGCATATCAAAAATGAAAATGAAACACTCAAAGAGCAAGGCAAAGTGGACAAGATTATCCATGACAATACTATGTTACATTTGGGTATTTGGCAAAAGAAAAATAAGAAGCTAAAAAGGAAATGCCAAAAATTGAGCAGAGCACTTGTGAATATCAAATTCAGGTGCCTCATGAAGAAACCCAGAATGATGGCAGTACCAAAGAAGAAGAGAAGGGGGTTAGATGTGTTGGTTGAAGTATCAAGGCACATGAATTGAACAGAGAGTGTCAAAATTTTGGTTGCATGAGGACATGCAACACCTTCACAGTGGGGGTATGTTGAGTCCCGAATTTGTCTCTTTTCCATACACTTTTCCATATCTCTTTCACTCACCTAAACCTCAAAAATTGTCAATATCATGTGCAAAAGGGTATCTAACATGGTTTTTAATTATGTTTGTGTGTTTTCTATTTGATTTAGATTTTGTTCATACAGCTGCGGAAACTTGTCACTTTCCGCAGCCGCTGCAACTTTCCGCAGCTATTTTGTGGAAATCAATGTTACAGGTGTCAACGAAGGAAACGAGCCACATGGGCAGGCTAGGAATGACAAGGACATGGTTCGTGTCCTATTGGTTCAATGAAATTCGTCAAGGAAAGCCGCGGTCAAAGCCAGCCACGTGGAAGTCAACTGTGGAGTTCTATGTCGGCTGGACTCTGTTTCGTGGCATAGAAACATCCATACGGCCGTTTCCCAAGCTTGTGGAAGTTAATTGACATCTGTGCAAAGTTCTGGAGTTGAATTTAAGCGCCCACCTTCCATAGATCCGTTCCCCAAACATGGCCATACTCCTAAATCCGTGGCCTTCGTGGTCTACGTGTTGGCTGCTATCATAAACTTCAGGAAACAGTTACATTTTATTGCTTTATAAAGAGCGTTTGCATACGCACGTAGAGTTAGTGAATGTGAGTTGATAGTTGTTAGTTATTAAGTTGATGTGCGTACTCTGTTATGTGGTGATTACGCTGCCTTGAGCCGTAATACCACCAGCCTGTAATGACTTTCTTTTTAATGTGAAGAACTCTGTTTCATAACTTAATTCGTGTTTGAAGATCATACCAGAGCTGCGTAGAGGGCCCCTGCTCAGCCGAGGTTCTGTGTATTAATGTATATATTTTTCATTTCATTTCTTTAAGCAGTCATTGTATCATAACTCATTACATGTTCACATTTCATAGTTGTTTTATTTCTGTTCATACATTTCTGTAATTTCTATTGCATTCTTGTCTTTTATGTTTTTATGATTGTTAAATCACTGATCAGTTTTCTTGTGCAGGTTTTAGGTAGACAGCCCGGGGCATTTTCATAGTATTTTGGCTAATGATATGAAACTGACATTATTCTGCTGCTAGTTTTCTTTCCACAGCTTTTGTTTAACTTCCGTCTTGTTTTGTATGTTTCAGTTTTGTTTATCTGATTCAGTAGTTAAATTTAAATATATTAAGCTACTCATAGTGTCTTCGGTTACCTCCGAAAGCCACAGCTAGACTGATGGTGAGGGGCTGTATGATGAAATGTGTAGTTTAGTATTAGTTTCCTTTCTGCAAAATTAGATATATTAAGCTGCTCATAGCGTCTTCAGTTTCCTCCGAAAGCCACAGCTGGACTGATGGTGAGGGGCTGCATGATGAAGTGTGTAGTTTAGTATTAGTTTCTTTTCCGGAAACTTAAATATATTGAATCATGTATGACATCTTCAATTGCCTCCGAAAGCCACAGCTGGACTGATGGCGAGGGATTGAATCATGTGTGTATGGTTTAGTATTAGTTTACTTTCTGCAAATTAAATATCAGTTACACAAGTTGTTTATGATTATTTCCGCAAGTCATAGCTGGTCTAATGATGAAGGGTCAGAAAATGAATTGATGTAATCTGGTTTAGATTTCTTTCATTGCAATTTTGAATTTCCATAAGCATAGTTTCTTTTGTGTTCAGTTGGTAGCAAGAATAGTTTAGTTTTCATATTCACTAGTTTCTTGTTTTGATTCATTAGATTAACAGCACTTTCCATTTCAGCAGTTTACTTTCTTTTGTCATTGTAATTTCAATTTTCTTTTGAAGTTTCGAGATTGGTAAATCATTATAGGGGATATCACTTCCTTGAACAATTATAACCAAGCTTGTTTCTCACTTTAGAATTTCCATTTCACCTTAGAAAGACCATAAACGACAAAAAGATAAGAAAGATGTTATCTTGCACATATAGTGCGCCGCACTTCATCAGCTTACGATTCCCGGATTGACAATTAAATGCAGCAATTTAGGACACACTAAATTGACCAAACAGCTATCATGATAGTCATGACACCAATCAGCCTCCTAGTGAACATGATAATGACAGCAGTGCAGGAGATGATGAAGAAAACGACCCTAGTGATGAAAAAAACCAAAGTGAGGAAAGTGCATAGGCTAATAATCAAATTTAAGACCAATATGAGAGTGCAGAAGGCAGTAAAGAAGGTAATAATGATGATGGTGTTGAAGGTCAAGAAAGAAGTGATCAAACAGAGCATGGGATGACTGATGGAGATCATAGTGAAGATGAAGGAGCTGGTGACAACACCAAGGGTCATAGTCATGATGAAGGCACTTCCAAAACCACCATCACTCCTCTTGCATGCACATACTACATAGGGCCAAGGCAAGTGTTTGCTGCCTCCAAAAGGCAAGGGACCTTACCATATGCATCAACTCCAAGGCTTGAGAAGGGAAAAGAGAATATGGAACAAGTTAATAAAGGTAATAAAATAAATCTATCTACTCAAAAACCTCAATTCATTGACCTACGCAGTGATACTGAAGATAAGGAGATGGCCACTAGACTGCTACTCCAAAGAAAGGATGCACAAATCAAGGACTAGGAGAGGGATTTTGGTATGGCCCAATACATCATTCAGTATTATAATAATTATCACAAACACTTCAAGAAGATAAAAATAGGTTTGACACTCCAAAAAAAGATGACAAAGTATTATGCAAAGAAGCACAAGCTTGTTTGTGCCAAACTGAAGGAAGCCATCCTTGAAGTACAAACCATAAAGGAGGAAAAAGAGCATGATAGCCTTGGATTTTTGGCTGAGGCTTCTCAATATTTATCCAAGACCCCTTAAGGGAGGTCTCCACCAATTTTGAGATAATTTGGAGCAAATTTTGTTATTTTAGATTTTTAAGGCTCATTAGCGCAGCGCCAGTGTTGCTACGCTAATACATGAAGCATCCTCAGGAGGCGCACTCAACATTTTTGAACTTCTCACACCTGGCACACTTTTTGCACCAAGTTTCAAATGATTTGGAGCAGGTTTGACCCCTCAAAAGGTCAAAAAACCCCTCTTTTTTCACCTTTCTACCACTGTTTTAAAACTGGCGCTGCGCTAATGACAGTCCTGGGATTTTTGACATTTTGACTAGGCTACAGGAGCTGGATCAGGAATATAAAATAATTTTTGGAAAGAAGACTCATTAGGCTTTCCAACTAGCCATCATAGATCCCAATCTGACATCGGGAAGGGGTCCAAAACTTGGTTGCAAAAGATCCTATTTTCTGCTAAAAGTGGAGCTGCGCAAATGGATTGTTTAGTGTGTTTTGGACCAAAAGTCAACAAAACACTCTCGTTTATTGCAAAATAATTTTTTAGTGTTTTTTGAAGCAAATAACTCTAGAATTAGGCGCAAGAAGTTATTTTAGCATTTAATTCATGAGATATTTTGTGCCTTGGGCCTTGCATGGTCTCTTAGGCATAAATGACATTTATGGGTGATTTTGACATTTTCCAACCCTATCTAGGGTTTTTGACCTCCTTTGCTGATTTAAATAGACCATGAGGGCTTCATTGTAAATGTTGGAATTTGATGAACTTTGAGAGCAATATATGGTTTTTATGATCTTGGAGAAGAAATTGGTGTTGTGAAGTTGATGAATGGCTTGCTTGGATTGATGATGGAGAAACTTGTTTGTAGGATTCCTAAGCTTGGTTAATGGTGATGTATTCTTAATTTTTTTATGTTTTCTTATTATCATTGTGTTTCATTCTGCTTTTTTGCTATTGAACAGAAAATTATAGGTTGAGAAATGCTCCTTGAATCACCTTAGTCCTCCTGTCTTCTATGGCCTTGATGTGTGTTTAAAGAATTCTTAGCTGCTCTTTAAGCCTCCTTATGCTTGTTTCATATATGGATTAATATGATAGTTTACAAATATTATTCATGGTAAGCCCTGCCTATTTGAAGCTATCTAAACTCTTTCTTGAAACCTCTCTTTGAAGTACTGCTTGCTAGGTTAATTCAAAGAGATCTTGTTTTGATCTTGCCCTTTGTCCATGCCTATCAGTTTTCCTCAGAGTTCTTTATATCTTGATCAAAAAATTTTAGGATTTCACTCTTTGATTGATTAAAGTTATTGTGTCATCTTATATGTTTTCCAATTCTGAAGGTGAAATTACTAAAGTCATATAAGCTTTTCTTGATTTCTTTGTTTCATTGAAATGTTTATCTTGGATATTTATTTGTTTAAGTATTGTCATTGAGTAAATGGTTTGCCCTATTTCATGATTAGTGTATTTTTCTTATCATATTTAAGACCTTATTTTTTATGGGTGTTAACATTGGAAAATCATACAACAGAAGATGACATTAATTAATGTTAAGCTAAAGGATTTACAAGGCACGAAAACATTATGGTATCAAGAAAGTATTTAAAATCTCTAAGGTTTTGAGAAAATCAGATTTGAACTAGTCTTAAATGTTGAATTATGTGCTTAATCCTTCGAGAAAAGCACCTTCAACGTGCCTTTTTACCCGATAAGCGCGCATTCCTGAAAGTGGAAAAATGTCGTTTTTCGGGACCACACAAAGCATAGGACAATTACTCCTTATATGAAGCTGCCTAAGGACAACCACCAGCGCCTCCTTAGACACTATGTGAGCACACAAAGTAATATTTAGAGCACACAATGGAATCATACCTCTCCCTTGGGTCACCATCCACCATGTACCAAGGAAGGGAAGGAGGATTTTGTTGGGGTCCCGTGATTTGGAAAATTGGTATACCAAATGACATGGCAACATGGAACCATTCTTTGGAGTCCTAGGACCTAGCCTTCGTGGAATCATAGAGGGATCTCTCTACTAGATGCAAAATATGTGTTCTTGTTTTCTTTTAATGATTGATTTTAGTCTACTTGTTAAGTATAGGGTTTGTTGATTGTTTTGGTTGGGTAAGATGATCAAGTGGAATAGGTGGAGTGAGATGTTTTTAAATCATTGGGCTATGGAGTCAATGAAAGTCATGAGTGTCTTAATGATGAATCAGAGTGTGTTGTAGGGCCAATCTAGCAAGTTTAATAGATCCTTAAGGTAATGTGTGAGGTGGGGTGGTCATCAAGTTTGGGAAAAACAGGGTAGGGAAAAGGGCAGTGAAGTATCCTTTATAATTTACCCATGAACAGGGTCTTAAATATGATAAGCAGAAGATACTAAGCATGAGATAGGGAAAACCATTTACTCAATGATAATACCTAAACAAATAAATATCCAAGATAAACATTCCAGTGAAACATAAAAAGCATAAGAACTTCTAACTTTAGTTAATTCACCTCCAGAATTAGAAAACATATAAGATGACACAATAAATTTCATCAATCAAAGAGGGAACTCCTAAAAATTGTTGATTAAGCTACAAAGAACTCTAAGGCAAACTGATAGGCATGGGCAAAGGGCAATATCAGAACAAGACCTCTTTGACTTAACCTAGCAAGCAGTACTTCAAAGAGAGGTTCCAAGACAGAGTTTAGACAGTCTCAAAGAAGAAGGGCTTACTGTGAATCATATTTTTTAACGAACATATTAATCCATAAATGAAACAAAAAAGCATAAAGAGGCTTGAATAACAGCTAATAATTCTTCAAAGACACCCAACAGAGGAAAACATCAAGGCCATAGCAAACATGAGGACTAAGGTGCTTCAAGGAGCATTTCTCAACCTATACTTTTATGTTCTATAGCAACTAAGAAGAGTGAAACATAATGATAACAACAAAAAATAAACAAATTAAGAAGACATCACCATTAACCAAGCTTAGGAATCCTACAAACAAGCTTCTCCATCATCAATCCAAGCAAGCCATTCATCAACTTCACAAAACCAACTTCTTCTCCAAGCTCATAAAAACCATGTATTGCTTTGAAAGTTCATCAAATGCCAACATTTACAATGAAGTCCTCATGCTCTACTTATCTATCAAATGAGGATGTGCAAACCATAAGAGGCTTCTAGAAACCCTAGAAAACCTCATAAATGTCATAAATGTCCAAGAGACCATGCAAGGCCCAAGGCACATAATATCCTAAGAAATAAATTCCAAAATAACTTCTTGCACCTAATTCTAGAGTTTTTTTCCTCAAAAACTCAAAAATATAATTTTTCAATAAATGAGTGTGTTTTTTTTACTTTTGGTCCAAAACACACTACACAGTCCATTTGCGCAGTGCCACTTTCAACAAAAGATAGGGTCTTTTGTAACTAAGTTGTGGACCCCTTCCCGATGTCGGATTTGGCTCATTGATGGCTTGTTGGAAAGCCTAGTGAGGCTAATTTCCAAAAATTCTTGTATTTTCTAGATCCAGCTCTTGTAGCCTAGTCAAAAATTCAAAAATTCCCAAACTATCATTTGCGCAGTGCCAGGGCCAAAACAGTGGCAGAAAGGTGAAAAAAGTGAGGTTGTTTGACCTTTTGAGGGGTCAGACCTGCTCCAAATCATCTAAAATTTGGTGAGAATGATGTGCAGGCTGAGAGAAATCCTAAAATGTCAATTTTTTCTCTTAGGGATGCTCCATGTGTTAGCATAGCGCCAGTGGCGTCGCGTTAATGAGGCTCAAAAATCTCAAAAAACAAAATTTGCTCCAAATCCTCTGAAATTTGGTGGAGACCTTCCTTAAGGGGTCTTGGACAACTGATGAGAAGCTTCAGCCAAAAATCAAAAGCTGTCATACTCTTTTTCCTCTTTTAGGATTTGTACTTCAAGTAGGGTCTCCTTAAGCTTGGCACAAGCAAGCTTGTGTTTCTTGGCATAATACTTTGTCATCTTTTTCTGGAGGGCCAGACCCCTTTTTATCTTCTTGAAGTGTTTGTGCTCATTCTTATAATATTGAATGAGCTATTGGGCCATACCAAAATCCCTCTCCCATTCCTCGATTTGAGCATCCTTTCTTTGGAGTAGTAGTCTAGTGGCCATCTCCTTATATTCAGTGTCACTGTCTAGGTCAATAAATTGAGGCTCTTGAGTAGTTTTCTTGCCTCTCTTACTTCCCCTAACATTGCCCATCTTTCCTTTACCGTTGTTAAGCCTTGGAGTTGATGCAGATGACAAGGTCCCTTACCTTTTGGAGGCAGCAAACACTTGCCTTGACCCCCTTTGATATGTGCATGAAAGAGGTGTGATGGTGGTTTTAGAAATTTTCTCATCATGGCTGTGACCCTTGGTGTTGTCACCAGCTTCCTCATATTTATCATGATCTTTATCAATCAGCCCATGCCCAGTTTAATCATTGTATTTTTGACCTTCAACACCATCATCCTCACTAATTTATTTACTACCTACTACACTGTCACTTTGGTCTTGTTCCTCATTAAAGTCCTTTCCTTCATTATCTCCTGCACTGTTGTCACTTTTATTGTCACTAAGAGGCTGATTAGTATCATGACTGTCATGAATTTCTCCCTTGCTCTCTTTTTCCTCACTGATTGTCCTATCAGTGGAATTTCCTTGGTCACTATCCTCTTCATCAAACTTTTTTTCTGCCTCATCATCTTATTCCATATTGTCACTGTCATACTCATGACTTTTCTCACTGTTTTCATGACCGAGCAGATTTCCTCTTTGAATATCCATTTCCTCATTTTTACCACTACCATGTGCACTGTCTTCTTCTTCATCTTTACTCTCTTTATCTATTTCTATGGACTCTGCCTTTTGTTCACTATTTGTTGGCTCATTTCCTTCCTCTCCATTATCTATTTCCATGGACTCTGCCCCACTAATTTCATCATCTACACTGTCATATTTCTATTCATTATTGCCACTGTCACCTTGTTGTTCTTCTTCATTAATTTATGTTTCTTCCTTACTAATATCATCACCTTCAGCCTGATCTTCATGTGATTCTTCATTGCCACTTCCTACTTTACTTGATGCACCAAGAGAAGGAGAGGAAGGGAGGTTTGCCTGTGGTGAGGGTACTTGTGTAGATGAGGGGGGAAGATTTGGTTGATGAGGAGGCTATGGGTTTGTAAAGGCTTCATGGCTTATGAAAACATCCCAAGGTATACCATGCTACTCTAGATGATGTAAGACCACCATCTTGATCAAGGAATGGTGGAATAAGCTATGCATTTGTTGTATGCAATTACTCTTCCGGACAACAAAAGACATTTTCTCAATGCTCCTATAGAGATAGTAAGGCAAGTTTAGCACCTTAACCCCTGTGAAATGCATGAGGAGTCTGACATGATAGGTATAGATCCTGGAGTACCTCCATTTGCAGGTGAAGTACTTCATGATAACCAATATCTAGGATGAATATCTGTGCTTGAGGTGTGAGAAAGGGAAAATTGTTTTCTTGCCTCCTCTATATCTTGTTTTGATGAATGGCTCGAATAAATATTTGTCTAATTTTCCCTTCTTAAACCATTTCTCACCTACTGAAGGGATACCTATGGCTTCAGAGATGGCACCTGCTGAAATCTCAAAATTCATTCCTGCAAAGTTTGAGTGCTTGTTATGCAGGTTGAGAATGAGGAGACTTGTGAGCTCAGGGTGGATCTTCACTTGTTTTACCTTCTCACAAAAATGAAAGCATCTTGCATTCTGAAAGTATGACAGGATCCTAGGAGAGGAGGTGATGGCCATAGTGTTTTGAGGCTCTAATATATTGACTTTTCCTCCTTTATGTTTTGGTCTCAAAGGCCTTTGACTACTTTCACTACCACTATTGTTTTCAGCCCCTGTCATAGTGATATGAGAGGTGGTTTCACAACATAGGGTTTGGTGAAGACAAAGTGAAAAATGATGATGAGGTCAACTTTGGTGAATGAGGGATAAGGAGGTTAGGGTTCTTAGGTTTTAGTTGCTTTGGAGCTTAAGGAGGCCTTCTCTCAAATGTGTTTGTAGACATTTAAATTCACTGACCCACTCATGATATCAAACTGGTCTCAAGGTGGCTTAAAAATATAGGTTCCTTTGTAGGAAGGACCTAGGGTTTACCTAGCTAGGGTTTTAGCTTTAAAAACCACTAAAGACCGATATTAACTTGAAAATTTTCTTAGGGACAAAGAAAAAGGTCCACTTACCAATTTTTGGGTTTTCCACAGACCCTAGAGGCAGCTTAGAGGATGAAAATTTGAGTTAGGGCAAGATTTGTTTTGCCTTGGAAGGCTCTCTGAATTTACGCAACGTCCTACCCAAGCTGTCAGATTGGCCTCATTTGCGCAACGCTGGCAAGTTATGCACGACGGTTAGCGCAGCGCTCGGGCAATTGTGCAATTCATGTCGGTCTTCTGGGCGAGTCAAGTGGTGTTATTTGCGTAGCGCCCGAATACTTTTAGAGTGGTGTCAGGTGACCCGTTCAGTGTTCCGTCTATCCTGGGCAAGTTGGGCCTGCATTTTTCTAGCGCCCAGGGTTTGCGTAGCGCCCAGTGAAATTTGCACAACACCGTTCAAAGTTGAATGAGCGGAGGGCTGGTTTGCATAGAGCCACATTGTATTTACGTAGTGCCTTCGATTTGTGCAACACCCAAATACTTTGCCCAGAAAATAGCCCGAAAACCTTGTCTCTCTTCCTGAAGCTTTTTTTCTCCTTTGCAATTGCTAAATGAGTTTAAAATGAATTTGAAATACCTTTTGTACCCTTTGAGAGATATAAATTAAAACTCAAGAACCCACTTTTACTTATTTTTTAAATATTTTTTTGTCACTTGACTGATACACTTTATGTCTTTTGTAGGGTTTTGAAGACTTCCTCAAGACATATTTTCTTCTTCTTTTGTGTTGATGGCTAGCTGATGTAGATGTCTTTTTCACCCCTTTTACCTTTGAAATTCTGGGCAATTACTCAAACTGTCTTTGGCATATATTGACAAACTAAAACATAGTTTTTATCCTTTTTTGGCCTCCTTGGTTGCAAGTGACCTAAAACATGAATTTATTATCTTTTACTAATATTTTGACAGTCAGGTCTTCTTGGCAAGGAGGTGTGCATAAAGTTTACCATGTTTTCCCTTGGCCACTTCTGATTTCTACAAGTGCCACAACATAGGGTTTTTGGTCTACTTGTCATTGTTTGGACTTTGACACCTCATTTTCTGAATAGTAAACTCATGTTTCAACCTGATTTCTCATTTTAATACTTGACCTCATGCTTGCCTTTCCCTTGATCATTTTTGAATACCTATGACTGTGTTTGGAAACCAAGCCTCTTATATTGATACCCTTTACAAGTTCTCTCTTTGGTGAAAGTGAAGCAGTGCTACCTTTGACAAACTCTAAGGGACACCTAGGATAACTTTTGGATGCCATCTGATGTTATGAAGGAGGACTTATCATCTTTCCTGGACTTGTTTCTCTCCATCTTTCCAAAATCTTACGTTTTAGGGCTGTTAGAAAAAAGTAAACAGTGTTGTCTTCTAAGTTCTCTATAACCTTTCAAAATTCATTTATTATTTCTAAAAATATTCAATGTGTACTTGGCGGAGTTGAGGTGACTTCTATCCTTGTGGTTCTTTTACTGGTTTCATGCTTTGGCAACACTATTTTGCCAATCAATCATAAAAAACCTTGATTTTATTTAGACACATGCCTGCTGCCTTTCTCTTTGCTGTGGATGTCTTCTTGTGATGATTTCACCCTATTACCTTACCTCTCTTCATGCTGATGGAAACCTTGATCATTTTTTGAAGAAATGTGAACAAGGGCAGCTGTCCCTTGCAGAATTTTTGCTTTAGGCCAAGGAAGCCTTTCTTGAATGGATTTTGATCATTTTTGGAAAAAGTTACTTATCCTTATTCTTATTTGAATGCAATCTCTTTACACAGGAAAAAAGGAGATTTTTAGGATACCAAATCAAACCTATGACCAATGAAACCCTAGGTGACCTAGTGGAAAGGAATTTTGGACTTACCCTTTGCTTGAAAACTTGATTTGGGATCCTTAGGTGTAAAACAGAGTTTTGTATAAACTGATGTATTGAAGATCCAAAATCCAATATACTTGATTTATCTAAAGACCCTACAGAGACAGTTTTGATTCCATCAATGCTTGAGGCATTTCTGGTTATGTAAGAGAGATGACTGTTTGGTCGCCCTAGGTAGTAGTAGAGGGGTTTAGGCTAAAAAAAAAATAGGGTATTGAGGCCAAAGGTGACACAACAAAGACATAATGAGTGACATGAGCCCATGATGGGTCTTCAGGGATGGGTGAGTTGAGCTTGACATAATGGGATGATGAAATAGTGAAAAAAATTATCTGAAGGATGATGAAGGTAGTGAGATTTCTAGAACTCACAATTTTCATGAAATTTGTTTCTAGAAATCTAGGGTAAGCATTTAGTCATCTACAAAGGCAAAAATTACCGATGACTAACAGATTTGAAATCCCCTATATAAATCCACCAAGAGATGAAGAATGGGTGATCACATTGTTATGTTGGCCAGAATTGCCTAAGCAATACCAGCAGTGTGTGACCTGGAGCTGGAGATAGAGGGGACTCGATTTTTGGCCACCCAACAATCCTAGTCCATCAAAGTAGAGAGAGAGGGAGACTGCATCAGAGGCAGAACTTGGAAAAACAACATCCTTGCATTGTGACCTAGAAAAATTGTCTAGCGGCCCTTTGGAAAGTGGGTAAAATTTATTCTCCATATCAAACATTTAATAATAAGAGGCCTTGTGCCATCGTTTGCATTATTATCGTTTTGAATCTCTTCAATAGCTTCTGTATATTTTTTTTTTAGTTTTTAGTTTACTTTGAGCATACATTCACATAATTTTTCCTCTAGATTATATGCTGTTGAGCTCCAACACTTTATTCCTATTACCAATAGTTTATAGGGGTAGACCACACCCCTTAAACTGGTGCGATTTCATACAACTGTGCGTCAAATCCACCACTATAGTATTGACGACTCCACTGACGTTTTACAAGTTTAACTGGTTGTGACATCTCTTGCAGGAGACCTTTGTCTACGTTGGAGAGTAGAGCTAACAGTCCTCTGATCCATATTACAGTCCCTAGATTCACTTGGAGTGAAAGACTAAAGAAGGAAACTCCTAATATTTTTACTTGCAGGATTTTTTCATGCAGTTGTTTCTCACAAACGCGCATTGCGCGCGTTCAAGACTAACCTGCACGTAGGAAAGTGCACCTGTCAGAGCCTTTTCCACGCAAATTACAGAATGATATTTTTCTCCCTATATTTTGCATTTTTATGCTTGTAAGTGTGTTGGGAAGCTCCTAATGTATCTACCAGCACTTGTGTTGATACCCCAGAGCTTCTGAGAACTTACTTTTAGCTGCCTTCTATAGGCTTAGAGTTAGTTTTCCTTTAAGTTGGTTTTTTGCAAAAATATTCACATAGTTTAAGTAGGTGGCAAATTAACCATTCCATTTCGAACAATTTATGTTTTGAAAATTATGGTATTCAAACTTAGATAAAATAGTCTGAGCAAGTGGCCCAAGACCATGCATGCATAGCTAGTTTCATTTTCTAGTGTATAAATTGTTTAGGTTAGTTCAATTTTTTTCATTAGGAATTGCGGGACTAGGATTGAATTGTCGATTAGAGAAAGTAATCTCTCCTACCTTTTCACCCTCCAGTGATCCTAGGTAAGCATATGAACGCTCTATATTTACAATTCACCATCTCCCTTTAGTTAGTCACGTAGATTAACTAGGAAAATTTGAAAGTGACCCTTTATCCACAAATGTTTTCCATTTGAGCCAGGAACAATATAACGTAGTTTAACTAGGGGAATTTTGTAAAGGAGGGGAATTTTGTAAAGGATCACTGATATCCATATGTTCAAACTATGATATTTTTCACCATATGATTGCACACACTCACCCACCAAGCAAAGAAATACATCTAAAACTAACTTAACCAAACTCACTAAATTCTCCCCACAGGGGCCACAAAAGAATTTATAGTTTAAGTTAGGATCAAGGGGGTAGGCATCCAATAAGCCACCTTGATCATACTTCATATTGAAACATATAATTTGTGTATTTAGGGAGCTTCAAATCCACCTATCAGCCCATGGCAAAGAAAACCCAAGCACGGCAGAGACCTGATTCAGAGGGGGTTAGGCTTAGGCACAGTGCATGTGGTATCAATTGGGGCTACCTGAACCAGTTGATACTCGGTACTGTTATTTGACTACCAAGAAGACCAAGAATCGAACGCTCATGTGGGACGATGGTTCTTAGTGGCCAAAAACTAGGGCATCCCTTACCCTATGGGTAACAGCACAGGAAAGCGTCAGACCCTCTACCCTTACCTTGGTGTATTCTCTTCAGTTGACTGGGGGCATCGCCAGCTCTTACGGGATGTTGTGCCAGCACTCCCGAGAAATATTCTCAAGGCCCAGTTACTTTTGAGTGTGTGAGGACGCATAGGTCTTCTAGGATTTTGAGTATCATGTGAAAACAAACAAAAACCATTTTTTTTTCTTGATTGATCACATAGATTAAAGATAAAGGGAAATTTTATTTTATTTTTTCTTTGTTTTATGTATGTGGCCATAAATTTGCTTTGATCATAGACTCTATCCTCTCAAATTTTCCCAAAACTGAGCTTGTTCGACACCTGAATGGTCCCAATGGAACCTCGTTGGTCTAGACATCTTTTGGACCTCCCCCCATTACATGGAGGGGTTCCAGGTCTTTCGTCATTCAGGTGTCAAGGAAAGAATGCTACCACCTTCATTGGTTCATCTTTCATTGGAGCAACCATAGTTGGGAACCCTAGTCGGTCTCCCAACACCACACCACACACCACTCCTCCCTCGACCCCTAGGAGGCAAAGGAGTGCGTCCCATTCGGGAAGCCAACTGAACACACATTAGGGTACATCACAGACTAACCCTCGTTCTAACCATAACTTCGTGTCTTCACATGTTGCAATAGCTTCAACCTCCCAGTCACCTTTATTAGTTGTGTTGAATCTACTTGATTTAACCAAGCTCACAAATGACCCCATCATACACGATTCCTAATGGCCTCCCATTCCCACAAAGCTCCCTTCGGATATACCAAATTTCGAAGGAAAGCAAGTGGAAGACCCAGGTAATCATGTAATGACCTTTCACCTATGGTGCTCATCGAATAGTATCATTGAAGACACTATTCAATTGAGGCTATTTCAATGCACTGTTATGGGAGTAGCCACGAAGTGGTATGTGGAGCAACCTCCTGCTTCACATAGAACCTTTAGAGCCCTCGCTACCATGTTCCTCACACATTTTCAGTTACCCATTCACCATGATTCGAGAATGGAGTTACTGACTCCTTTTAGACAAACCCCCGCCATCCATATCTCTGACCATCTTCATGAATGGAGGCAACGTCGCAGTTTATTTAAAGCTAAACTCGACAATCGATTCCTCTTAGATTTATTTCTGAAAACTCTGACGGCAGAGATTTCAAAGGATGTGGCGCAACAATACCCCACATCTAAAGAGGACGAAATCAGTAAATCCGAGAAGCTTGAACTGATTTATACGTAGTTAGGATACATTTACAACATCCTGCCTAACGCCCCACACCTGTAAACTTTTCAAGAATCACCAGGCGTGTTGAAATTTGCAAACAGATTAATAGGGTCAATGACCTAAGGCTACCTAGGCAGAAGTAGTCAAAATCATGGTTACGCATATAATTCTACTCAGAACATGCCTCAACCCAAATTTCAAAGTCGTCATATGCCTCAGCAAGATTTGAATAATAGGGTGCAAACGTATCACCAAGGAGGACCCTATCCTCCGGCTGAAGGGACCTAGTACGTAGAAAGAAACACTAACGGAAGAGCTCCCCTCCAATAGCTAGGTGCAAACAAGGGATAGCGTTATGCTTAGTCCAAATCACACGACCCACCTATGCAAACCAATGCATAGGTCAAATTTGTGCAGTCGTCCCAAAATCAACCACACCAGCATAACCAAGATAACTACCCTCCTAACGTGGTTAAGAAAAAGTAAAAAACAAGCCAAAAGGGAACCATGAATGGGGGGAAACAACCAACAGTGCCCACCACGATCCCAAGTTGGAGGCAACTCAAATGGGAATCAGAACCAGGATCCATGCAATGCCCAACGGCAAGGCAAAAGGCCACCTCTGTGAACAAACCACATGTGTTCAATATGTGGTGAGTACGGGCACTATACTCACCACTATCTCGATCTCCTTGAGCTAAAAAAGCTACAGAGTAACCGAAGACAAGGAGGATATTCCCAGTAACCCACTATTATGCAAGAACCTTTCCCCCACCAAGGGACGGTCAACATTCAGCAACAAAACCCAGACGATTCCGGAAAAAACAACCATGAAATTTACATGACTGGGGAAGAAATTTTTTTCCAAACGTGGAACTGTAGTTACAACACCCCACTAGACACCACTACATCAGGGGCTAGTACTAGTGTGCCGACTGCACCTTTGACCATTTCAAAGATTCCTATAGAACCATTTCTAAAGATGGCAAAGTGACCTAATAGGAGAGTGGGTAACTACTCCAAAGTGGCCCATAATTATAGCATCGTGGAAAATTTAGCTCAATCCCCCACTGCTATGTCCGTACTAGAAGTACTGCAGTCGTGCCCAAAGAAACGGAAAGCCCTACTTTCCACGTTAAGAGCTATCGACCCTACCGATACGTGCATGATGGCTTTTGACTTAGACAAAGCCAGCCCTAGGCTTCCTTCGATGGTCGCCTTCTAGATACCAGTATCGGTCCAGAATATCACTATTTACCAATGTGTCATTGACAAGGGTGCATCAACATGCATCATGTCAAAAAAAATTTAGCAGAAGTTGGGTTCTCTCGAACTAAAACCCTTGGTCATAACACTTCGAGCATATGATGGTCGTCCCTCGAACCCCGTCGGCCTCTCCCAAAATGTCCCTGTCTGCTTAGCCAGAAATATGGTGCACATAGACATTGAAGCTTTTGACACTCACTTGGATTACAATATACTCCTCGGGCAGAGTTACATGTGCACCATGTCGACCAAAGCATCCTCTGTTTTCTGCATTATGATGTCCCCCCACAAGGATCACATCATTATTGTAGACCAGCTGACACACACCGAGAAGCGTCCCCTAAACAACATGGATGTAATTCTACCCTATGTATATACAACCTTGGAAGGTCTTTTACGATACCAAGAATATGGCCCTGGCCAATTCAAATCGTCATTCGTTCTAGGGTTATTCCTAGGAGATCCTCCTATCATCCCTGAGGCATCACCCGATGCCACAGGGGCCCCCGTGTGCATGATGTCCACATCAAGCACCGAGGGTAGTCAGGATATAGAATCAAGTAGTAATGACACCGAGGCATCAGCCACAACAACCTCTCTAGCCTACGCCGCCTCCCAAACCACTTTTCTCTCCCCCCCAGATGGCTTCGTCTCCCAGCAGGTTTTGGCAACACTGGTGTTACCCAACATATCGTTGGCATTCCCAGTTTGGTACCTCGTTCCCCCTTCCGGAACAAGAGCCACCAATGTTACTACCATAGGGCTAAAGCCCCTCAGTCCCGAGGAGACCCAACCTACCCAAGAAACGATCGAGACCGCCCCCACGAAAGAAGTTCCCATTATGAAATTGGTAATCACAACCAAGAAAAACGCAAATAGAGGAAAGAATATGGTGACCCCCACCATTCAAAGGGAACCATCGGTCTGTGCCATATGCAACATTACAGGCCACCCTACCCATATATGTTCATATTTGGATGAGTTAAAACCACTCCTCGACTCTGAAGTAGACATCACGACGCCGCGTTCCCGTAAAAAGGAACCTACCACCAAAGGTAAAGACAAAGCGCTACGTACTAATCACGCATGTTCTCTTTATGGAAACTATGGGTACTATACCCACCATTTCCCAAAGATCCTGTGATATAGAGACGCCTTACATGCGATCGAGTGATCCTATCAAGAGGATCCCTCCATCTAATCCATCGGCGATGAGCCTCGCACCATCTTGTACCTGCAGGAGGAACAACAGTCACCGGAAAGACAACCATTTTTCCCTCCTCCCCCCAAACCATTGTACACCAACCAGGAACAGGGGAACCTGGTCGCCTCTGTAGAAATTTTCTGAATAATAAATAATTATCCACTGAGACTATCCTGGTCACATACTATTTGAACTTCATACACAACACATAATCTCTTCCACTCAGATCAACTCAGATCATCACACATGCGGAAATAAAATCAAGCGATAACACATCAAATCATCATACACATTAACACAGTATGTATGGGGAAAGCTTACAGCTGAAAACCCCACAGCTATTGTGTATATTATAATGGAGAAATCAAGTAACAAACTCAGTACAATACTCCTCACAAGTACTCAGTACTTTCTCATACAGTTACTCACAATCTAGCTAAGTTTTGAATAGGTTACTGGTTCAAAACTCACTGCCAATTGCCTTGCCTCTATTGCGTGTTTCAATGCTATGGGATGGCCTCTTTATATGGATAAACCACCAGCTTGAACTGCGCAATCCTCATGGGCTTACTCCACCTATCTGTGTGTTGCAAATAGCAACAGTATAGTCACAACTGATATCTAACTGCACCCTTTCATCTACCTCTTTCACTGGTCTCCACTGAACTGATCATGCACTGTAGTGAACTGATGTGTTCTTGAGTTGAATAATGAGTTACTAATTAATGAATTAAATAATATTTAATTCATTCCACTCATAACTAATTGATTAGCTAGTTAAACTAATCTCAACTAGTTCAACTAAAATAAACAGAACACAACTCCACTAGCTGTCTCATTAACTCCTCCAAACTTCTGCCACTGAAGTCCAACTGAAGTCAACCATGCATGATGCCATCAAACACTTGGGAACCACATGATTCCTCTGTCAGATGCATGAGCCACTTCTGTAGCTCGAACTGAAGTGCTCCAAGAGAGTAAACTGCTGTTTATAGTCTAAATATTATTAAGGGTAAATAATATTTGACTTCCCTGTTTTAAGGAGAGGCAGTCTAAAAATAGACTTCGACCTCTTTGACCTTAAAAATAGAGTCTCATCTATTTTTACCAACATGACACATACTTCAAGAATCTCAAACTGGAATCCTCGAACCATGCTCCATATGTCGAAAAATAGACATAGTTTAAAATAGATTTTGCGCCAGAATTTGCCTGCGGGCCCACTTAGTGAAGGCGACTTCATTTCACTAAGCTCCATCATCTTGCTGCATTTTCAACACTCCCTCTCAGCAAGATATGGATTATCTGCAACCCCTATCTTGCCTCTGTGGAATTATAACTTGCTCCTGGTGAGCGCCTTCGTCAGGATGTCGGCATCCTGATCCTCCGTGGGAACATATGAAAGCATCATGATTCTCCGCTGAACACAATCTCTGATATGATGATACCTGATGTTGATGTGTTTGGACCTATCATGAAATACTGGATTGGCCGAGAGTTTAATGCAACTCTGGTTATCATAGTAGATCACTGTAGGCTCCAAATGCAACCTAAACAATTCTGCGAGGATCTTCCTCATCCAAATAGCCTTGCATGCAGCCAAGCTAGCTGCCATGTACTCGGCCTCTGCTGAACTGAGTGCCACGGATCTCTGCTTCCTGCTGTACCAGGAAACTACTGTCGACCCAATGCTGAAAACTCCTCCAGAATTTCTCTTCCGGTCCGTTGGACTCCCTGCCCAATCTGCATCAGTGAAGCCAAAAAGCTTCACTCCATCCTCCTGTCTGTACCATAGACCATATCCCGATGTGTCTCTAATATAGTGCAATACATGCTTGCCTGCCTTCCAAAAGAGCTTGGTAGTCTTAACCATAGCTTGCGAAATCTGGTTAACTGCATAGCATATATCGGGTCGTGTATTGACCAGATACATAAGCGACCCCACCAACTGTCGATAGACAGTGGCATCCACTACCTCCGCAGAAGTAACATCCTCCTTCCTCCAACCACCAGGACGAGGAGTGTCAACAGGCTTGCAGCCTTGCATGTTGAACCTCTCCAGAATCTCCCGGGCATATTGTCCCTGAGAAACAAATAGTCCTCTGCTGCGCTGCCAAATCTCCAATCCCAGGAAATAATGAAGGATGCCCAAGTCCTTCATCTCAAACTCTCGTGCAAGATCCTCCTTGCATGAAAGTATCAACTGCTCATCGCCAATCAAAATCAGATCATCTACATACAGTATGATGATCAACAGCTTCCCCTCCACCACAATCTGGTACAGGTTTGGATCCGCCTCACTCTTGGAGAATCCAAGCCCGGTGAAGTAGCTGTCTATGCGAGTGTACCAAGCACGAGGTGCTTGCTTCAGCCCGTACAGTGCTCTCTTGAGTCGGCACACATGCGACTCACTGCTGAAGATCTCAAAACCTTCAGGCTACTCTATGTACACCTCCTCCTCAATAACTCCATTGAGGAACGCAGTCTTCACATCCATCTGATGAATGTGCCACCCCATCTGCGTTGAGAGAGCAAGGATCGTCCGTATGGAAGAGTACCTTGCGACAGGTGAAAAAGTCTCCTCATAGTCAATCCCCTCGATCTGTGAAAAGCCACGGGCGACAAATATCGCCTTGTACTTCTCCACACTCCCGTCAGCCGCCTGCTTCACCTTATATATCCATCGCGAACCCACCACTGATTTCCCAACCGGTCTTGGGACAATCTCCCATGCACTGTTCCTGACGATCGAATCATATTCTTCGATCATGGCATCAACCCATGCGGGTTCCTCCACAGCTTCCTCAAAAGATGTTGTGTAACCAGCTCCAAAAATAGAAGAAATGAGATATCAACGCCTTAGAAATAAGCCACTTCGAGGGGGCAACCTCCAATACATTACATGAATGAACAATTCCTGGATGATACAATTTACAAAACCTCCTTTCTATATATAGGAGTCCATGGGGCCATAATGTAATCCTAGTGGGCCACAATGTAATCCTAGCCGACCTAACAATAATAATTTAAGGGCACAATAATAACAAAATAGGGGTTACAAGGGTACAATAATAACAATAAGGGGGTTACACTAACAAAAATAAGGGACTATACTAGTAATATAGGGACCTAACATGCCCCTCTCCTTCAAAAAAAAGTGTTGTCCTCAACGCTTGAGTAGCTCTGGGTGCTTCTGTATAAAATTCTCATCCTCCCATGTAGAATCTTCAGTGGGTAAGTTCTTCCACTTGATGAGATACTCTGAAATTGATCGATTCTGTAGTTGTCGAGTTCTTTTTTCTATGACTGCTTCAGGTTCCAATATGATCTTCCCTTCCCCATCAAGTTCTGGCAATACTGTTTGAACTGGAAGATTTTCACCTATAACCTTCTTTAAGCATGAAACATGGAAAACTGGATGTACTCGCGAAGAAGCGGGAAGCTCCAATTTGTATGCCATAGAACCAATCTTTTGCAACACCTTGTAAGGACCATAGTACTTTGGTGATAATTTATTATCCTTCTTAGCTTGCTTGAGGGACATTTGTTTGTATGGTTGTAGCCGTAAAAATACCCAATCTCCTGCATCAAAACTTCTCTCACTGCGATGTTGATCTGCCTGTTGTTTCATTCGATTTTGTGCCAAATTCGGGTTATCCTTTAAGAGTTGGAGAAATTCTTGCTGATGCTCGATGTGATCTTCCATTGCTTGAACCTTAGAATTTTCTCTTAAATATGATGTGATGGATGGTGGATGATATCCATAAAGTGCCATAAATGGGGTCATTTTTGCTGCAGTATGGAAGGAAGTGTTATACCACCATTCGGCAAGAGGTAACCACTTGACCCATTGTGTTTGTTTATCAGATACAAAACAACGAAGATATCCTTCCAAACATTTATTTACTATCTCGGTTTGACCATCGGATTGAGGATGATAAGATGAGCTATGAGCTAATTGAGTACCCAAACAAGAAAATAACTCCGTCCAAAAATTTCCAGTAAAAATGGGATCTCTGTCGCTCACAATGACCCTTGGGCTTCCATGTAACTTTTGAATTCTGTCCATAAATGTAGTAGCAACTGTACTTGCTTTAAATGGATGAGATAATGCACAAAAGTGTGCATACTTGGTAAGTCTATCAACTACTACCATGATGACACTCTTTCCTTCGGACTTAGGTAAACCTGTGATAAAATCCATTGAAATCTCCTCCCAACGTTGACTTGGAATGGATAAAGGTTGTAGAAGTCCTGGGGTCTTAATTGTTTCCACTTTATTCTGGCTGACGACCAAACATTCCGCCACAAACTTTTGAATATTAGTTTTAAGGCCATCCCAAAAAAATTCTTTCTTACCCTGTGGTAAGTTTTTAAAAATCCTAAGTGTCCTCCTAAAGGAGAAGTGTGCAATTCCAAAAGAATCTTTTGTTTTAGTTGGGAATTCTTACAAATATATAAGCGATATTTGTACCATAAGGAATCATTTTCCAACTAAATGTATTAGATGTACTAGGATCTTGCTGCAAATTTTGAATGAGTGTCCACACTTCTTTGTCCTTATTCCAGTCATATCTTGCTTCAGTTATCCAATGTGGTCTGATAATAGAAATGGCACAAAGCAATGCTTCCACCTCTTCATTCTTTCTTGAGAGTGCATCTGCAACAACATTTAGCTTCCATTTTTTGTAGATTATTTCAAAGTCATAACCCAACATCTTTGTGACCCATTTTTGCTACTCTTCTGAAGATAGTCTTTGTTCCAAAAAGTGTTTAAGACTATCATGATCAGTTTTTACCTTGAAGTGTCTTCCCATTAGGTAAGGTTTCCATTTCTTTAGTGCATGTAGTATTGCTAAAATTTCCTTCTCATAAATAGCTTTCTGTAAATACTTTCCTTTGATTGGACAACTTTCAAAAGCAATGGGTCTTCCTTCTTGCATTAAAACAACACCAATTCCATTTCCTGAGGCATCACATTCCACAATAAAGGTTTTTGTAAAGTCTGGCATAGCTAAGACCAGTGCTAGGCACATTGCCTCTTTAAGATGTTCAAAGGCCTTAGTTGCTTCAGGAGTCCATGAAAATGCATCTTTCTTCAATAATGTTGTTAGAGGTGCTGCTATTCTCCCATAATTATTAAGAAACTTGCGATAATACCACAGTAACCGAAGAAATCCTACTTATTTGCTTTATGGTTGTGGGAACTTTCCATTCCTTAATGGCTTTAATTTTGTTAGGGTCTACCTTAACACCCTCGTGAGATACAATATGACCTAGATATTCCACCTCTTGTACTCCAAAGAAACATTTGGATGTTTTTGAATATAATTGTTTCTCCTGCAATAGTTTGAGCACCCTATCAACATGTTGAACATGATCCTTCCAAGACCTGCCATAGATTAGTATATCATTAAAAAATACTAGCACAAATTTTCTAAGGAAGGGTTTGAAAATGGAATTCATCAACCCTTGAAATGTAGAAGGTGCATTGGTAAGTCCAAAAGGCATGACCAAAAATTCATAATGACCCTCACGAGTTCAATTTTTTTTTTCGAAATATCTTCAGTCTTCATTCTAATTTGATGATACCATGAACGAAGATCCAATTTGGTAAAATAAATTTCTCCATGTAATTCATCCAATAATTCATCAATCACATGAATGGGAAATTTATCTTTAATGGTGAGCTTATTGAGCTCGCTATAATCCAGACACATGTGCCATGATCCATCCTTCTTGTGTACCAATACTACGGGAGCAAAGAAATAACTTTCACTAGGTTGAATTATACCTGCCTCTAACATTTTTGCAATCATACGTTAAATTTTTCTCTTTTGGACATAAGGATATCTATAAGGCCCGATGTTTGGAGGAACACTTCCTGGAATCAAATGAATAGCATGATCATGATCACGAATAGGTGGGAGTCCTTTGGGAGTTTCAAACACCTTGGAATGATTTTCCAAGACTTGTTGGAGATCTGCAGAAATAGATGATTTTGATGTCGGAACTTCTAATGAGCATAATTGTGCAATTATGCCTCGTTGTTATTTCTTTAGAAGCTCTGTCATGAAATTAGAGCTTATTATCCTTCCCGGCTTCCCTTCAATACCCCTTAATTCGACTTCCTTTCCTTCTGAAGAAAAATTCAAGAAAATTTCTTGAAAATTAAAATCTACCGTCCCCAAAGATTGTAACCATTGTACTCCTAGTACAACATCAGCAACTCCCATAGGAATGGAAAGCATTGGACTAGTCAATACATATTATCCCATGGTTAGCTTGATATTATGGAATTTTCCAGAGAAATTTATAGTTCCTCCATTTGCAACCGTCACTTGACATTCTGGTGTTAGGTATAGGAAGCAATTCAATTCCTTGGCCACCTTACAATGAATAAAATTATGGGTACCACACGAATCAATCAACACTATTAGCTTTTTCTTCTTGATATGTCCTTCTATCTTGAGAGTTTGAGGAGTGGTAATTCCTGCCAATGCATTACACGATATGGTCGGACTCATTTCTTCCTCTTCTAGGGCTGGTTCCTGGTGTATATCCTCTTCTTGTTCATTTCTTCTTCCTCTTCAAAATCTATGTAAAATAATTTCTACTCGGCACACTTATGACCTTTAGTGTATTTTCTATCACAACTATAGCAAAGCCCTTTTGTTCTTTTTCTTCCAATTGTTATGGTGTCAACCTTGTAGGTTGTGGAAATCTAGGCGTAGCAACACTTCCTTCTTTATAGAAGTGAGTGGTAGGCTTCCTTGTCGCCATAATTTTACATTCAATTTTTATTGCCAACCTGAATGCCTTCT